>OY759266.1:16956494-16976494 GCA_963662155.1 Lamellibrachia columna
GATTTGAAGCGCACTAGAGAATGTAGACGAAATATGTGGACACTAATACTTTCTTGAACACTTATTTCTGTGCGGTCTGTGTTGCCGCTGGCACGAATCGACTGAGCTCCTGTCCGCTGCCTCCAAAGTGGCCGAACTGAGGGAGGTTGCTGTGAAGTAAATATTTCCTGCAGTGCGCAGAGAGACATACCGCATTGTTAATATCCAGCTTTGCTGTATTCTGGAGAGTTTTGTACCTTACTTGTCATATTCACGCGTTCCAGGATCATATGCTCCACTCATCACACAGTTTTTGGGCTCCTTGATCTTTTTTGCGAGACCCTTTTGCGAGCCCCTTATTTAGCATAGAGGAAATTGTGGAATTCCATTTTACTAACGCATAGACGGTACCTGAATACGCAGATCAGCTCATGTCATTCAGCCTCTTGACGATTAACAGGTCCTGTGGTTTCAGTTCGCTATCGAGAAGAGGCTACCGATGAGAGAAGCTGAGAAAAACGTACAGAGACTGGACGAAATCGTAAAACGCCGCAGCCATTTGACGGCGGTCCACAGCGCGTTGACTGACCGAGTGTCGTGGATGTGCACACGATGCAGTGAACAGTGGATTGATTTCGCGAAAGTTAGGCCCGTAGTGTGAAATTGTGCGGTTGCTCCAGGGAAAGATCTTCCTAGCCATCCTTGCGCTGTGGGAAAAGGTGAAGCCATGATACGTTGTAAGATTCCTGGTGTAAGATTCCTGTCATCGCTAGTACTTGTGTACGCCACGACGAAAAATGTAACTTACCAGTGATGAATGGATACGTAGGTGAATTCCCTGGTGTTCCGAGATAGTTGGTGTAAGGGGGTGGTAGTTAGACGCAGCCGAGTCACCCAGAGTCAGTTAACCGGGAAAACCAGGGTTTTGATGTTGATGGATCAGTCCCTCACTGCGGTCCCAACTGTCCGTGGTTATGTGAAGAAAACATTTTCTCTAGGGAAGTAGAAGCTTTGTGTTTATCTACACCTACGTAAGACTTAGTCATTGGGAATATGGAGGATATCCATCCTCTTTGTCCCTTTGACAGAGAAAACCCTCCACCGATAGAAACAAACGCTTCAGACGTCGCCGTAACCGTCGAGACTCCAGCGGCCGACGTTCAGGTAACCGGTCGTGCTGTAGAAACCCGCGCTCAGCAGAAGCGCCGGGAGAAACTGTGCAAACCAGTGATTGTACCCAACGTAGTCGGCGGAGGATTTCCTACGGGAACAACAGGAGGATGTTTCGTTAAGAAAGCGCTTCGTATCGGCACTAAGGGAAACCCTGTTAGTGAACAGACTTGTCGTCCAGAAGGGATTGCTGCACCTTATTTATCGCAAAGAGAAAGGAAGTGAGGTGGTGAGGCAACTTGTCGTTCCCAGAGTTCTTCGTAACCAAGTCGTGAAGTTAAGATATGAAATGATCCTACCGGGACATCAGAGGATTAAGAAGTCGCTAGACCGGATTCTTCTAAACTTCTACTGGGCGGGGATGATAGGTGATGTCCACAGATTCTGCAAGTCGTGTGACATTTGTCAGATAACCTTTAGTCGGGGTAACGTCCCTAGGGCCCAGGACAGATGCCACGTAAACTCCCTTTTTGAAAAGGTAACGATATAATTGGTGGGTCCAATAACGCCCTTAACGGAAACGGAAAATCGATGGATATTAACCATAGTGGATTTTGCTACTAGATATTCAGAAGCGGTACCGGCAACGAACATCAATACTGAGACGATAGCAACAGCTTTGCTGAAGATTTTATGGAGTACGAATTGTTCTCCTTTTGAACTACTGTATGGGAGGACAGTCGGGGGCCCATGACAATCCTCAGGGAACTGAGGACAAATGACAGACCCGTCGAAGAGTTGATTGCGACGTACCAATACGTGCTAGATCTCAGTTACCTGATTGAGTCGACTAGCGAAATGGCTAGAGAGCATCTGAGAAATTCTCAGGATTTATATAAAGCGCATTTCGATTGGAAAGTAAAGGCGCGATCCCTGGAGATTGCTAATGCAATGGAAGGGCCCGTATGAGGTAGTAGAAATGGTGGGGGTAAATGATTATCGAATAAAGATCGGAGATAATCATAAACTATTCCACATCAATATGATGAAGAAATATTATGAGAGGAGCGATGATGATGTAATGGGCTTAGCAGCCATTATGGAGGATCAGCTGGAACGTGAAACTGTCGAGAATTTTCCCAGTAGAGGGAGGGAAGAAGGTATTGGGATATCCATGTAAATGATCAATTATCGCTCGCTCAGAAGCGAGACTTGCGAGGGTTGATGGATGAGTTTCCATCCATCTTTTCAAGTAAACCCGGGCAGACTAGTCTGCTGTCTCATTCAATTGAGGAAACTTCCCTTATCCCATAAGACGTAAACAGTATCCCATCCTATTGACCATGTTGGGAATGGTAGAACAAGAGGTTGAGAAGATGCAATAAATGGGTGTGATCGAGCCGCCAAGATCGCCATACTCGCCGTCCCCTATTTTTTGTCAAGAAGTCCGATTCCACGTTTAGCCCGGTCATTGACTTTCGCCGTTTGAATAACGTGACGGTTTCTACAAAGCCACGAAATTATCTTCGCCAATGAGGGGCAAGAAAAATATCTGTCAAAGTTCGATTTCCGCAAAGGATATTGGCAGTTACCAAGGAAACAGGAAAATCGGGAGAAAACCGCATTATGCGCTTCCCATGGGTTGTTTCATTTCCGCGTTATGCCATTTGGTCTGCTAAACGCCGGGGCTTCGTATACCCGCATGATGAGAATGGTACTAGACGGGCTAAACCATGTTGACAATTATGTCGATGACGTGTTAGTCCAAATAGTGACATGGGCGGAGCATTTGGTGAAAGTTCGGGCATTGTTTCGTGAGGGTGAGGCAAGCTGACGAAATGTTACTTTGGGTACGAGTCTCTCGATTTTGTGGGACATTAATTAGGACAGGGCGAGGTGAAGACCTAGAAATATAAGGTGAATCGCATCAGTAATTCCTACCACAAAGAAACAAGTTAAAACCAAACTATGTCTAGTAGGCTATTACCGTATGATTGTCGATGGGCATTCCAAGGTCGCGGCACCATTGACCGATCTCACGAGGGCGAAACATCCTAACAGGGTGAGTTGGAGTGAGGAAGTGAACAAGAGTTGGAGTGAGGAAGTGAACAAGAGTTGGAGTGAGGAAGTGAACAAGAGTTGGAGTGAGGAAGTGAACAAGAGTTGGAGTGAGGAAGTGAACAAGAGTTGGAGTGAGGAAGTGAACAAGAGTTGGAGTGAGGAAGTGAACAAGGGTTGGAGTGAGGAAGTGAACAAGATTTGGAGTGAGGAAGTGAACAAGAGTTGGAGTGAGGAAGTGAACAAGAGTTGGAGTGAGGAAGTGAACAAGAGTTGGAATGAGGAAGTGAACAATTCGTTCAACCAACTAAAGCAGGCCCTTTGTAAAGCAATCCTAATCAAGTTGCCCGACATGGACGAGCCTTTTATCTGACCCACATACGCGTCTGGTACTGGACTGGGAGCGATGTTGTTCCTGGAAAGGAAAGCAACGTTGTTTCCCTTAGCTTTTGCTAGCAAGAAACTCTCCCCCACGCAAAGGAGATACTCCGTAGTAGAGATAGAATGTTTGGGAATTGTGAGGGGACTCCAGAAATTTAACATGTACCTGTATGACCAAAGTTGTACAGTACCGTGTGATCAACGATCCTTTAAATTTCTGAACACTGCGAAATTGGAAAACGACCGCGTAATGCGGTGGGCTTTGAAAGTCTAACCCTATCGTTTCCGGGTAGAGTCCATCCCAAGGACTTATAACGTAGGAGCAGACTACTTGAGCCGAATGGAATAGATGCAGGTGTTGTGAAGGTAGTTGGACACAGTAGTGTCATATTTTGTGTGTGGTATAAAGCGTACTGAGAATGACTTACTAATTTGAGTTATTGAACGTAATGTTACGATAAAGGGAATTGCAATAATCAAGTCTACTGCTAACAAGAGCAGTTGCAGTTTTGGCGACAGCAAAAGACATATAACGGCGAATACGACGAAGGTCACGAATATGATACAAGCAGCAACGACAAGTTTGTGAAATATGCTGTCTAAGATTAAAATTATTATTAAAGGTGACTCCTAAATTCCGTGCTGGAATTCTGGCTCAGCGTAGGTGTTGGGGAAACACAATCAAGTTTGCTATGCCGCTTTTCTGTACCAATAATAAGAAACGCTGTTATATTAGCATTTAACTTTAATTTGCTGTTAGTCATCCAGTGGAATACATTCTGGAGACAATCCCTGAGTATAAAGAACAATTTGTATCCGGAGTACCCAAGGAAAGGTACATCTGTATATCATATGCATATAAGTGGTGGTCCAAGTTATGGGTTTGAATAACTTAGCTGAGTGGAGTAGTGTTAAGAGTAAAAAGACATGGTCCAATGTTGGTGACATGCAGTTAATTATTGTAAGAGCAATGACAAACAAATATCAACTACATTTTATTGACAAGTTTTAGGAGCTTTTATCTAATGTTCGACGCTTGACGCGATTTTGTTAGCATCGGCGGCCAGAACAGATATTTTATATGCTCTCAATGAGTGATGGTAGTTTATTCCAGTTGCATACAGTGTCTAGAAAAAAATACTTATAGCAGTCATTCCCTTACAGCATTACGGCGTTCTGGAGAACAGCTAATCTGTTCGCCAGGCACTCTGAAATGTCCGGATAATCTACAGCTAGGAAACGGTTTCCCCAACACGTTGCCTTCTACCGATCTCTAGGATGTCACGGCTACACGTCTTCGGCTATAACTGATCCCTGATCACTCACGGCTATAACAAGTTCTCGACAATATAATAAACTTTATTTTTTATTTCGACATAGTCAAATCCGGGGCTACTGTCCCGTACACTAGTGTGTACAAGCATTATCAATTCACACGATACAACGTGTATGTAGATAGTGATAATAACAGTAAAAATAATACATGCGATGTATAAGATGTTAAACATTAATATGGTTCCTAATAACGAAAAGACGGATGGTCGTGTATATATATGCGCACAGGTTTACATCATATATTCTGAATGCTGTAACTTTACCCACTCCGAATAATAATAACTTGTTTCACTAATACCTACCAACTACATTCTAACATGGTTGCAGACTGCAAAAAACGACATGACATATTCTGACACACACGTAGTACTCATGCAAATTATTTCGCAAGGTAACCGTGTGTTCTTCAATAGTGTTAAGCATGTCTCGTGTGAAATCACGTGGATCCGTTGAAAAAGGTAAAACAACATTTTCAAGAAAATATAACGGTAATTTGTTAAACTCTCGCTAGTTTACTAGCTAATGGTTTGTGTACACATGACTTATCAAATTATGTTCTTCCTTTGGTAGTTCTAGTCTTGAATATATGCTATAGCTGTTACGTAGGCCGTTAAGCAGTGTTTTAAGTGTTGTGACTACATTAAAGCATACTAAAAAAAAATTGTGAATGAGATATTGCTGGGACAAGTTGAAACATTTCCCCAGATAAATTGTAACATTGCGAAAAGTTTTACTCGGAGGAACCAACGTGTTGGGAAAGTGCCGTCCATTGTAACTAGGACGGCGATTAATAAATGTTTTGTAATTAACATGATTCTGTTCATTATAGGTTTTGCACTGTGTTCCAATAGGGGATCTGCCTATTACTTTTTCTATAAGTATTTAGGTAAGGCGAATTAGATCTTATACGCTAATCATATATTCTATATATGTATTAAACCATTTAAAACCACGAATTGCATATACTGGTATATGTTACATTTTGCCGCAATGGTAAAACATGTATGTTAAAACTTGCCCCGCGGGCTGATACACATTGACCCGCATCGGGGTAAGTTGTAACACTTTAGGAAACCCCATAAAACGTATCATTGCATTAAATACGTATAGAAGCATTTGTTATTTGTGGGATATATTTGCGGTTTAGTTGGCATTAAAACATTTCGATCGCCTAACAATTCAATCCTGAAATATGCTGTTTTTGTAACAACTAGCCCCTTTCTCCCCTACAATTACTCTACAATTTCCTACCATATTTTGAATTTACAACACAAACATTTTGATTGAGTACACATGATAGTCGTTCCACTAAAGTTTTTCGAGCTATATAATTCCAATAATACAAATAATTATCTTTTACATATAAACTATATCAGCCGATATAATTTCACGGTGTCTTCCGGTTTCATATGAGTCGCGCTGCACCAGAAGACAAGGTTTGGCAGTAATCGTCCTCACTCTACACGCCGGTGTCGTGCACTTGACAGGTTTCGGTGCATTCTCCCACCTCTTGCTGCCTCGTCGTGATAGGCGCGGTCTCGCTACAACAAAGGAACATACACATTTACACGTCGAATAGTCAATTTCTCTATACACGTCATAGCTTCTTCTACTTCCACGTATTGTTCAGCAAAGTCATATTACGATATCACAATGTCCTTCTCTTGAGTTAGTGAGTCAACAACATATGTTTTTCCATTTCTCCGCGTGGGATATTTTACTTCCCCTGGCAAAGACACCTGTAGACAGGACCAACGGATTTTATTGTTTCTTCCGAAAGACACAGGCAACATGGGGTGAACCAAACTGCTCAAGTTTCAAAACCGCAGGAGGTGGATTCGAATCCCGATCATCTCGACCAACGTTCGCGTTTACTAAGTAACACTTCTTTCTGAAACAAACTCATTGCATGTCAGTGGTAATTACCACGTATACTACATGTTATTAAGCATATATATTAATAATGGCAATTTATACATATGTCGTAACCTTCAATAAAGTTGCAGTTAAATCGTAATACACAGCCGTGTTTTCCAAATAGCAAACAAATATAAACATACATAGGCGAATGTTTATTTACGTTGCAATTCGGTGCAGCGCGTATGTTTGTTTGAAGCTTTCGAACACATGAAACACAAAACAAGATATATCTACCTGCCACTGTGGCGCCTCCTCCTTCTGTAGCAGAGAGCGCACCCAGCCACGGATACCAGAAGCAGTGCAAAACCACCGAAACAGGCCCCTATGATAGTTGTAGTGATTGGGACATCCGACTGCAAGTCTGCAGTAACAACAGCTGCAGCTGCATCGTCAGCTGCAACAAAACAACTGTAATGTAGTAGCAGCGGCGGCGGCGGCGGCGGCGGCGGCGGCGGCGGCGGCGGCGGCGGCGGCGGCGGCGGCGGCGGCGGCGGCGGCGGCGGCGGCGGCGGCGGCGGCGGCGGCGGCGGCGGCGGCGGCGGCGGCGGCGGCGGCGGCGGCGGCGGCGGCGGCGGCGGCGGCGGCGGCGGCGGCGGCGGCGGCGGCGGCGGCGGCGGCGGC
This sequence comes from Lamellibrachia columna, assembly GCA_963662155.1. Taxonomy (NCBI): domain Eukaryota; kingdom Metazoa; phylum Annelida; class Polychaeta; order Sabellida; family Siboglinidae; genus Lamellibrachia; species Lamellibrachia columna. The sequence goes on from OY759266.1 coordinate 16,963,899, forward strand.
GGCGGCGGCGGCGGCGGCGGCGGCGGCGGCGGCGGCGGCGGCGGCGGCGGCGGCGGCGGCGGCGGCGGCGGCGGCGGCGGCGGCGGCGGCGGCGGCGGCGGCGGCGGCGGCGGCGGCGGCGGCGGGTACAGCAGCAGAAGCAGCAAAAGCAGCAAAAGCAGCATCTGCACCTTCAGCAGCAGTAGCAGTGACAGTAGCAGCAATGAATATTGCAATCGTATGAGTGACAGATGTCGGATTAATAGCATTGTATAGTAGCAGAACGGGTTTGTATCTGTGTATGTTTTCTCTCCCCTTTTCTCCCTCTACCGCCCCGTCCCTCAATCCCCTCTGTCTGTCTGTCTGTTTGTATTTCTGTCTCCCTGTCTGTGCGAGTGTGTGTGTGTGTGTGTGTGTGTGTGTGTGTGTGTGTGTGTGTGTGTGTGTGTGTGTGTGTGTGTGTGTGTGTGTGTGTGTGTGTGTGTGTATGTGCTTGTCTGTCTGTGAGTACGTGCGTGCGTACGTTTTTGCGTGCGAGCGTGCATGCGTGTATTTGTGCGTAATAGCATATCATAGTACGATATCATGGACATGAGGAGATATTTACCCTGTGCATCATGCTTTACCTGATCTCGTGTAATTGCACTTATTGTCTTCATAGCTACTAGTGCAGAGACACAACGGACTCTCCGAGACAATCTCCTTACACAATCCACAATTGGGGCAGTAGTCACATTTATCTAAAAACATAGTCAATAATATATTGCGCTTGTATATGACCGTGGTTAAAATAACAAATTGCACACCCCTTTACTCAGTTCCCTCATTGCGCTTTGTATTTTTTTTCTCCTCTTTGTCTACATTTGGTAAACTAATCCAATGGTTAATGTTGAATTTCATGTAACTACTATGTTGCACCACACAATCTGCTTCCCATTCTAATTTATTCCATAAGCCTGAATGTATTCTTTAATATGAATGACTCCACCTCACTCTTTCCTATTCTGATTTCCCCACACATGAAGCGCTACTACACTTACAAAATACCAATCCTCCGGGCGGGATGTGACTGTCATGATTATAATATTTACACAGTTTAAGGATGCACAGCATTTTCACAGAAATATCCAGCTATGTCTTGGTATTGCCTGTCAATATCTTGATGGCATCTTGGAATCCAACTCTCGAAATTGCGACGTAATGCTGACAGTTAGGGTTACGCCTAACGAAGCCTTGCCCTTGTATTACATAACTTGGGACAAACATAGAAAAGACGCATGGGGTTATGAACAATTATACGAAATTGTTCGTATAGCGTTGCGAACAATTGTACGTAATAAATACAAAGGGTAATTCGATTGTTCATAGAAAGGGTAATCAAAAAAATAAAAGTGTCACGACTCCTTAGCAGGGTCGTAGATGAACAAGAAAGTTTGGCGCCCGAGATGCAAAGCATCTAGGTGAAGTAGCATATCATACATACATGCATGCATGCATGCATACATACATACATACATGCATACATACATACATACATACATACATACATACATACATACATACATACATACATACATACATACATACATATATACATATATGCACTATCTAGATTATAGTGCAATTCGTCATATGAATTATCATGAAGTCAGCGTTTACATTTGCAATCAACAATATTGGCAGAGCCAACATTCCGAGTAGTGAAGTTCAGCGGGCAGTCAATGCAGGCGGTCATCCGACTGCCTGGCTGATAAGTTCCACGTGGACACTTCGTACAGAGCCGACCATCGCCCATCTCTCCTGGCTGACAATCAGCTACAAATGAAAACACACACGATTCTAAGAAGGTTAACGCACACTACGAATATTAAAATGGGCAAATATGATGCTAGACAATGGTGCTATGATGTTGGACAATGGTGTCTGATGGGATTAGGGTTATATTGGTAATAATCCTACCTCGGATACTTAAATGAGGATGTTCGCAGTACATCTATTCCATAACTGTTTGGGGGACCATATGTCTCCTGCCTTTGAAATAATGAATGTAAATAGCTTGTATTTCACAGGTTATTTAGATTGGATGTAACATCGTGTAGGTCAAATCGTGCGTAATAACATATGTTTGCTAGTATGGAATTGTCACGTTTCAATTTGTTATGTAAATATTGTTTAAGTAAAAGTTGCAAATTAGCCAATTTAGTGTATCAGACCCATATTTCAGCAATACTTGATACTTGGCTAGAAAAAAAATAGGTTGACGCGTGTACATAAATAATAGTTATATACATACAACACAATATTGTGTTTGTAGTTGATACTTTAGCTACGTTATGAATAATTATTTACCACAGCTGTAGCGAAAATCGTCACTTTTAATATTCATTCTTGCTTTTTTGGCTATGTATTAGTTGTTTACGTACAATACTAATGTTATTTTGCAAGAAATACACATTTGTACAGACTATGGTAAAATATTGTTTTCGCTGTCTTTTTAAATAATTATTTAGAGCACCTGACATGCGTGGCCTCGATATTTGAAATTATATGTAACACTCTGCTAATGTTGTTACCACGAACTAATCAAAATATGTTATTGTTTTCCGTTAGTTGTCGCCTGATTTACTGCGATGACAAAGTTACCGTTTGTAAATCGTTCAAGTAACAGATGTTTACTTTAGAAAGCATTACTCCATTTGCTGGTATATCTGCTTGAATTCAACGTAAGTTTTGGACATTAACAACTTACTAGATATATCGATACAATAACATGTGATTACCAAATATTTCCAGTGCGCAACAGAAAACTCCGTTTATACAGTTTATAAACGGAGATGTTGATAATTATTATACACATAATATATATATATATATATATATATATATATATATATATATATATATATATATATATATATATATATATATATATATATATATATATATATATATATATATATATATATAAATATATATATATATAATCTTAAACAAACTAGTAGACAATGTATACGACATTATTCACATAGCAGTTGGATATAATAAACTATGTATTTATGTATGCTATTTATCTTGGCTTTCGTAGTTTCCGTGTCTGTCAAAAAAACGATGGACTGCTGAAGAGCATACTGCTTACAGGGAAAGCATAACGTCCGAAGATGTTAAACGAAGACAGAGAGAGAGAGAGAGAGAGAGAGAGAGAGAGAGAGAGAGAGAGAGAGAGAGAGAGAGAGAGAGAGAGAGAGAGAGAAGAGAGAAAGAGAGAAAGAGAGAAAGAAAGAGAGAGAGAGAGAGATAATAAAGAGACAAAGAGAGAGAGAAACGAAGAGAGAGAGAGAGAGAGATAGAGAGAGAGAGATAGAGAGAGAGAGAGAGAGAGAGAGAGAGAGAGAGAAAGAGAGACAGAGAGATGGCACAGAAGAAAAGAACAAAAGAAAGTAAAATTAATAGCCAATATGACTGAAAGAGAAAAGTGGGCTAAGAGAAAGAATTAGCTAGAAAACGATAAAAGGATAGCAGAGATGGCTCTACAGCACAAGTTGAGACGAATGAAGCAACTGCCCTCAATGAGATCCCACAGAAACGTCATCAAATTCCCCGGGAATTGTTCAGAATGCATATAGTGTTTAGTGAAGCCATTGACAGTACGTCGCGACAGCAGAAGCTTGAAAGAAAGAACAAGAGGAGAGATCAAACCGCAGCTTTCCGGAAAATAACGAAACTATCAACTAAACTCCAAACTATCGAATGAAAGTTGAGAAGTTCAATAAACGACTGCAGCGCTTGAAAGCAAGAAAGGCCTTATGTAATGCCGATGACTACAACACTATTGACGCCTAGAAGAAAGACAACATCAGCCATGAGGAAGGATCAAAAGCATGTCAGAAAGAAATTAACTAAGCACCTTTCGTTGATGGTTCAGTTGTGGGAAAAGCGCAAAGAACGACAGTCAAATAAGAGTATACAAGCTTTCCACAAGGTAATTGGAGCTGGGCATATCCAGAAGAAATATAAATAAATGTCCATGGCAACGAAAACAATTGGTCTATCAAGGTCAGTTAACAGAAATAACGGAAAACTAAGCCGCAAACAAACCACATATGAAAGGAAGAAGAACACTTTCAAAGTTTCTTCTGCAAAGATGATAATAGCAGAACAACAGCTGGTGTTCGTGGGAGGGTTACTAAAAATGGAAAAACAAAGCAAAACTGGTATCTGATCTAATCAATGTCGGAGCTATGCACAGCCTTCACTGCCGAAAACCTCGCTATGATGATAAGCGTCTCGTCATTTATAAGATTGCATGAAACCATTTTGGGTGAAGAGGCCCAAGATACACGACAAACTTGCCTCTACAAACAACATGAACAAATTCAGTACCTTCATTCAAAACTGAAGGAACTGGTGCAAGTCAGTAGCACAACCTTTGAAGAAACAGTGAAGACAGCGGTATGCGACGTAAAGGCAAAAGACTGCGTATACCGCGAATGCGGGCATTGTAAGAAGAAGGTTATTTCATACTTATCTGATAACAACGATCTACAGATGGTCTGGTGGTGGCAGTGGAAAACAGTCATGGATACGTACAAGAACAAAACTGTACAAAAGACACTGAAGACACAGGTTCAAGGCAATGTGAAGAAACTGAAGGAGGAGTATTCCAGGAGTATCAAAAACATGTCGTGTCACATGTTTAACATAACACATCAGTATCAGACCACACACAGCAAACAACATAGACTAGGAAAACGGGAACGCAACCACTCCACATCGACTTTGCAGAGAATTGGTGTTGCAAAGAACTGACTGAGGTGCAGGCGGCGCTCATCGGAGGAAGCCACAGGCATATATCACTGTACAATGGCTTTGCCTTCATTGGCCGCTCAGACGACGCAAAGCACCCAGTATCTTTCTGTGGCTTGTCGGACTCGATGGACCACAGTCCCAAGGTTATATGGGTGCACTTGAAGCCATTCAGGTATCATGACGTTTTGCAAGTTGAATACGGCAACCAACTTGGATGAGACCCTGCCGCCACCACGGCCACCTTGATTGAAGCACGGGAGAATGTCTTGCTAAATCATCAAGGCGATGAGTGATAAATACAGCCTAGAATAAGAAGCTGGATATGTTGCGAAATAAATTACACCCTCACCATATACACTCACTCCACTATCACTGTTTATTTAGCCCCTAATACGAACATCTCAAATGGTTGCAGGTTGAAGAGGGAAATGTAGATGTCACATACATATAGGGAAGCATATCTATCGGACATAGTGTAGGGACGCGAGCAATCCGAAGAGTTCGGACAATGTCCTAAAGATACTCCCCCCTCGGACGTAAACGCGAAAAAGGGATATCTCCAGATTCTGCCAGAAGAAGTTCGTCCGGAATTATATTTTCATAAACTTAACAACTAAAGACAGCGAATCAGTGTAACAACTAATAATTAAGCAGTGTAATGTGCGTATGTGTTCGACCGTACATAGTTGAAGGGGGGGCGAGCGATCTGAAGAACCCCTAGACAATATGCTGAAGATACCTCCAACCTCGGTCAACAACGCAACAATTGGATATGTCCAGATTCCGCCGGGAGAAGCAGTTCGGTCTATTCGGTTACTGATATTTGTTTACGCTGTTCCACTTGCATACTGTAATTTCATTGAAAAGGTGTCCTGTTGCTTCTTCGTCGTACCTTATCACAAACACATCCATACACCACTCCGTTTGACGAGATACAAATGCATCCATACACCACTCCGTTTGACGAGATACAAATCCATTTGTTAATTAGTTCCTTGTGTGTAAACTGGTGCATTGGCCTGTTATATGCAATGTATAATTATAATGAAAATGGTGCCTCATTTGCCAACACATAATGTGATATCAACATTTAGGTGAACACGAATACAAAATATATTAAAATAAACTGGAACACCTCATTAAACGGAGTTGTGTGGTAAAAATGGAGTCGTTAAACGGAAATAATTGTAAATACCATACACATAACTTCCTTAATTCAGTGCTATTTTTAACCATTTAAAAAACAAGGTATTCTGTCCATTCCTGTCTTGTCATGTTGAGGTGTAGTACATACCGAAAAATTCAAAGTGTGTATAAACCAAACAAAAAGACAAAAAGTACGTACTGGAGATACTACTACAAGGTACACCTACTCATGCACTCTGTGATCGACCTTCTCTTAACGTCGTCATATTGCCACCACATGCAATGCACATTGTCTGCCACATCTTGTCTTGGTATGTGCCGACAGAACATTCCTCACACGTGGTACCCACAATCCTTTGGCCAGCAGTGCAGTTTCCTGTTGCAACAGCCAAACAACCTGTGTCTAATTTGGTGTACTGTATAATCCCATTCACGTTTCAGAAATTGCTTTGCTGGAATATATTTTTTATTCAAGTATTATATGGATTTATATATAAAAAAACCTCCGACACTCAATAAAGAACCAAATCCGAAATAAATATTTTTTAACTTGGAGACAATGTCGCGAATGCGTACAATTTTATTAATTAAGAACTCCTACAACATAACATCGTTTATCTAGTCAACAATTTGAGGATTCTCACGAATGGCTCACTATATAAAATTTACACATGGAAACAGACATACGTCATTTTAAAATGTGCGACGATATCCAAATTGAGATAAACCTTCACAAAAACAGGGCATTAGAATACACACTGAGGTATTTGGACTTTATACCAGTGTGGCTGATTTGCCAACCCCAACCGATCGTGCCTTACGAACACTCTGTTTTAAACGTCACTCCGCCTGAAATACAATTTGCATGGATGTTTTTGTGAGGTCACTCTAGATATCAGCTCAATATTGTTCACATTTGGCGCAATGCTATATACGACACAATATCACTACATTGTCCTTTTATGGAACATTGCGCCTTTTTTCTGTTTTGGACTTTGAGTTGCTATTTTGTGAAATTTGTTGTCCTTTTGACCATATAAACTACCATTTGCGCAAGTGAATGTTTATTTTATGCAACATTTTGCTGTTTTTACCACATGCAGTTTCATCTTATTCTCGTTCTCTGTTGCCGTTTGTTATGCAAAATGTGCCTATTTACCATGGAAAATATAAGCGACGAGATGCAACGAGAAATATGGTCTTTTATGGAACAGTTTGCTCTTTTCTACAACTGAAAGTGCATTTTGGACCACCCACTAACGGAAAATAATTCATAACGCTCTGTCCAATGGAACCCATGTGTAATTGGCAAAGGACATTAACGAGAATGTGTATTAACGAGAAGGCAAGTTGTGGGAGATACCAAACAGAATGGATGGGGAGGGTGCAGAGATATGGTGAAAAAACCCCGGGGTTTTAGACATTACTGCTTCGTTTCACATGTAACTGATTCATAACGTTATCTAAGAAATTGTCGTTAATGTTTCAAACATATAAAGGACAAACTTCAAGGTCCCTCCTCAATTCGATTTTTAGCTAGTCTCATTTCAAATTCATGTTGACATTATTATTTTGACATATCACCAAACTTGTTTTTACCTTTGTAGAAATTTTCCTCGTCTTATCAAGGTGAATTCATCAGTACTAATGAAGTTGGGTGACACCATCGTAAACATGAGTTAGATCATAACTACCCTCGTCTCGGTTGATCGAAACGAGGGCAACAGAAAAACAGCACACAAGAGAAATAAGGACAATAACTACAGAAACGAGGTTGTCATCCCATACGTAGAAGTTTTCTCAGAGACGGTTGATCAAGTCCTGATAACGTATATGATCGACATTGACCCGCGCAGTGCTTACGATTTTGGTTATCCACTATTTTGAGCCTTACCACATATAACGATTAAAATCAATTCCTTCGACGATCTGAGCAAAAATAGGCATTTTGTATTAAATCAACAGCGGATGTTACATAAACTATTCACACACTACATGTTTGGACAACAACGAACCGGATTTGCGATAGGCGAAATCAGCTGAGGATGGAGTTTTAATTACACACAACGACCCATTCCAAAACATTGTCTTAAGCAGGAATGCGTACGAACATCATTTTTAAAAGAAGTTATAAATGGACATTATATACATCAAACGCAATAATCTAAAACAGGGTCATAGAAATACCAAGTTCAATAGTAATTGTCCATTTGTGTTACTCTGTCTTGAGTGTCCTTATCATATTAAATAGGCCACACGTTCATATCATCTGTAGTACTAAAATTATTCCAATCTTACTTTTAAGTAAAAAACGATTACAATAACCTTTTTTGCGTAGCATCATATCAACAGCGCTATACTTTTAACACTCACCATGAGAACAATCAGAAGCGGACGATGACCCGCGTCCAGGTGTGGTCAGATGTTTGGGGCAAGACTGGCAGTCAAAGTGCCGACCTTTTTCTCTGAAGAAGCCGCGAGGACACAACACACACTCGTCTCTTACTTCGTCCAGTTGGAACCCTGACTCGCACTGCCCTGGTAACAAGGATAACACGTTTTCTGAATGGACATGATAAATCCTCAATAACGAAATAACAATGATGAAGTAATGATTTCTTCCAATCAAAACTAATGAGACGTTTCGGCTACCTTAGGTAGCCTTCACCAGGAACTGAATTCTGGGACGGCCAGTTCTTTTTTTGCCCTCCAGTTCATTATTCTCTGTCAACTGGATGATCATTTTCATGAAAGTAAAATTATTATAATGTTACAGGTAATATGCACGAGATTCGTGAAGTGTTAACAGGATGGCAAATAAATATCACTCAAAGTGGACGCCTGTGGCTATGGTTGAATATGTCACACGACACACAATTCAGTCGATTGTGTATTTGAGTCCAATTATATCTCGTAGCTCACCTTCCCGATGTACGCAGACTGTACGCTGGTGTACGGTAATGTTATTTTTATAACGTCATATTACCTTTACTATATTAATAATATAATATATACTTGTTAATACATACTGTAACATAGTTCACTAACACCAGTTACATGTTTTAAGCTTCGTTAATAGTATTCGTCATCGGAAATATCAGAAGCCGTCGTTGCTTACATTTGCAATCAGCTATGCTGATAGAGCCAACATCGCGAGTAGAGAAGTTCCGCGGGCAGTCAGTGCAAGCGGTCATCCAGCGATCTGGCTGATAAGTTCCACGTGGACACTTCGTACAGAGCTGACCATCGTTCATCTCTCCTGGCTGACAATCAGCTGCAGATGAAAACATATGCACGAATCTAAGGCCTAATTAGTAAATGTTGATGTTGCATTGGATTGTGGAATGTGTTGTTAACAGTTTGAAGTACATGACACTTGGTCACGTCTTGTCTTGTTAATGTGGCGTACGCAGTACAAAGTACAAAATGCATACAAACAAACCAAGGTAAAGAGACAAATAGTACCTACACTATCATGGATATATTACAAGAAAGGTGCACTTACGCATGCAATCCGTGATCGACGTAGCACCCTGTCTTAAAGTCGTCATATTGTCACCACATGGAATGCACATTGTCTGACAAATCTTGTCTTGATATGTGCCGACAGGACATTTTTCACACGTGGTACCCACAATCCTTTGGCCAATAGTGCAGTTTTCTGTCGCAACAACCCAACAACCTGCGTCTAGTTTGGTAGGTGCAATATATATCTTGTTTTCAAACAGCTGAAATCTGTTTGAATTTGAACAAAAGTTTATCGGACGAACTATTGACATTCGTAAGGCCGAACTGTTAACACTTCAGAAGTGTACATATACAGCCGTTTTGCTGGATTATATTGTTTATTCATGTATAGTCTGGGTTTATGTAAAAAAAATATCGCAATCGATAGAGAACCTTGTTCGAAATAAAATTCCCTTTCGTGACTTTGCGCCAGTAAGTTGTTGAATTTTGTTGATATGTTTGCCCCTTTTAACTATAAAAGGTATTCTTTCGGCATAACGCAAGGTCCAGGGAAATTGTCATTTTCTGGAACATTGATACCCTTTTACCATGGAAAGTTCCCTTTTGAAACATGACTCCCGGTGCTTTTTGCCATACAAAACGTTCTGTCCGTTTGAGGAAAAGGAAATTCACTAAAGGTGCCTTGACACATGGAATACGTGTACCCTCATTGAGTAAGGGGCATTGCATTGCAAAGGCAGGTTATGTGGGAGGCAAAGCAAAATAGGAGGGGAGCGTTTAAAGAAACGTGTGTACGGTACAAATGTTCTGGGCTACAGAAGTTGACGGTGTCATTGTCATGATATAATTTGTATATTGTTTACGAACCAATTGTCTTAAGCTAAATCACACTTATCGCAAAACAAACCCATTTTAGATTCTACATAAGTATTGTCTTATACAGCAAATCGTACATACAACATGTTGTTTAAGAAATTCACTATACATCAAACGCTATATTATTCACGACAAACGATATATTACAATTGAGCCAAATGCAGTCTTATTGGTTGATTTAAATTACGTCGTACCTCTACTTCTAGCGCAGTAATGAGTCCACTCATTATATTAAACACTCTGCATCTCTATATCATCTACAGTACTCCTTATACTCAACCATTGTCACTTTAATTTCTACCAAGTGACAATAATGACTTCTTGCGTGGTATCTTACCAACAACACTATTATATATATATATATATATATATATATATATATATATATATATATATATATATATATATATATAATTATATGTGTGTGTGTGTGTGTGTGTGTGTGTGTGTGTGTGTGTGTGTGTGTGTGTGTGTGTGTGTGTGTGTGTGTGTGTGTGTGTGTGTGTGTGTGTGTGTGTGTGTGTGTGTGTGTGTGTGTGTGTGTGTGTGTGTGCGTGTGTGCGCGCATATTTGTCGTCAGCATGTTAACACATTTACACATTTGATAATTCCGTATTAACAAGGATATGAAAATCGACAATGCTTAGCATGGTTATTTCCAAGGCAGAAGATGAAAGGTACACATACCAGTTTTGAAACTATTGTACTGCGAAAATCCTCGGATAAGAATCCGAGGTAGGAGTATTGCCATTAAATACACATACCAGTTTTTAAAACTTTTATACCATGACAATCCTCAGATAAGTATCCGAGGTAGGATTAATACCATTATAAATCTGGTCCCATGAGGCACCTTTGTCTAGTGTTCTCTTAAATACCATAGACATACACAAGTACCGTATTTTGATATTCGTTTTATCATTCACCTTGACAACAATTAAAAGTGGACGCTGTCTCGGCTCGAGGTGTGATGACATGGCTGGGGCAAGGCGTAACGACAATGTGTAGAGCCTTGTTTTTGGACACGCCTCGAGGGATCACCACACACTGGCCTGTTACTTCGTCCAGTCGAAAGCCGGGTTGACACAGCCCTAATAACAAAGATAACACGTTTAAATGAACATGATAATTATGTTCTTAGTAATCAATATAAATAAATATAAGTAATCAAAAACTCAACATTGGTAAAGAACGCCTGGTTTATTAAAATTCCAGTTAATAAACCCAATAGACAAAGAAGGTATCAATCCAACAACAAACCATATTACTTTGTTTAGGACGTCGCGATCCTTAATTTAATTTCACGAAATATTTGACAGTTGTCCAATCGTGACGGGACACAGACGGGATTCAGACCCAAATGTACTCTGTATGTCTCACTAAACTTGAATTGCAACGCGAACGTATATACAAACGGCATTTTATGACCAGTTTTAAATAGATTTACAAAACAATTTCGAAAACAGGTATATTCCCATGATCAATTGTGTCAATATAACTGTCAGTGAATCTATCGCGACAATTTTATATTGCATGTACGTAAAATGACAGCCAATTCTTACATTTACAGTCCTTTATATTGATAGAGCCAACACCCAGAGTAGTGTGATTCAGCGGGCAGTCAACGCAAGCGGTCATCCAACGGTCTGGCTGATACGTTCCACGTGGACACTTTGTACAGGTCTGACCATCGTTCATCTCTCCTGGCTGACAATCAGCTACAAATGAAAACACATGCACGAAACCAAGGAGGCTAACGTAGACTACGAGTTCTGAAATACGATAACTTTAAGTTATTAGCCGTGCATTTAGGGAGACACATTTGGACAATGATAATTCTCACAGTAGTAATGGACATAATTCAACCACGAATACATGTTTGAACTTTCACGCTCTCCATGGTCCTATATTTAGGGGGTCATGTCCAATGTTCCATGCGATCTTTCGCTAAAGGAATATGTTCTTTTTGTAAAGAGTTCAGCTTTTCGGTATACTAATTATCATATTGGTAATTCATTACGCAATGGCACAAATACTTCTTAAATCGGAATTTGTTGAATGGTTATTTTGAATATGCATACGGCTAAAAGAGAAAGTACAACTATTTAGAGTCAACCGAAGTATTACAGTTGGAACTGTTTTAGAATGTTCATTGACGTGCGTGTGCGCGTGTGCGTGTAATTATTGACAGGATGTAAGTTCACTGCTGACAACGTCCAAACAAAAAAGGCATATTTATGCTACTTGAAGGGAGTATTTATTACTGTACGTGAAACTTACGGACTGTGCAATTCAACACAGTCACTGACATCTCATTTGGT
>OY759266.1:16978994-17131494 GCA_963662155.1 Lamellibrachia columna
AACAATAAGATACGCGTAAATGTGCGCCGACGAATTAGTTGGCCTAACTTTACGCTCTCCCGACAGTATGTTAGTAACCATTCATTGCTACCCTATAACAGTTACCGTATGTATAACCCTCCAATGATGAACTATCAGTCTCCAGCCGGCATTTGAAAGGAAGAACATTTTCTAAGACTACGCTCCATATTAAAAGGGTTTAGTCATTGAACCGTGGCATAAAAGAGAAAAAATGGAAGCTGCATTTATGTCCTTGTGACATCATTTTAAAACAACCTACATCAGTTGAGTCGACTTGAATATTCCAATTGCATCTCATGTAATTAGTGTATTGGACTTGGGTGACGCCAATGTTGCCACTTGGTCCTCTCATTGTGATTGCATTACCACGGCAACCTACGGCAAACCAAACGCTGAATCAGCTTTGCTTCGCAGTATCATGTTGGACATATATTTGACACGCGTTTTAGTTAGTAACGTGTATGCATACTACCTTCCTTTGTACAGTAACTTTAGAAAGCGTTTCCTTAAACAACTATTTTAACATGACCTACCTTCGAACTGGAGAACATCGACCATTTTTATTGGTTACAAAGAGAATATGACTGTTAAGTTATCTAACCTTTTGACAAAAGCTTCTTTGGACCTAAGAAAATACCAAGGATAAGAACATACACATTGCTGGACATAATTTGCTTTTTTCAAAGTTAAAGGCGGTAGAAGAACATATCCTTGGAGTGGTATGTTTTCGTCCACTTAAAGTCTTTCAATATTTCTTGTCCGTTAACCCTGGTGTCGATATGGAAAACTCAGTATCGACTAAAAGAAACATAGAGTGAGTGCATTGTTTAGCCATTTGGTGACGTGTAGATATTATAATATTACGGATGCGTTTCACAGTATCTTACCTCCAGGAACGACAAGGTCCGAGTAGTAGATTTGGAAAGCGGAATACGTGGAGGTGTCGCCAGATGAGAAATGTATGAACAGTGTGTGGGTGCTACTTGTGATGTCTTCAGGAATCGTAGTGCCGCAGACAGTGCGCATCAACGAAGCTGTTGTGTCTTTGCCGTCATATACTTTGATGCTGTCGTAACTACAGTCAGTGCTCTCTTGGAGATGAAAGCTGAGGAAGTGTAGTCGCACTCTCTGTACGACATAAACAAATGTCACAGATGCATTCTCAAAATTAAATGGCGAGACAATATCACAAATAAAGAGCTCACGAGGACGACAGACCAATACAGTACCAGACAAGAAATTGAAAAAAGAAAATGGACCTGGATAGGGCACACCCTCCGAAAACCAAACACAAATGTCACGAGATATGCGCTAGATTGGAACCCCAAAGGAAACAAAAACAGGTAAATAAAAACATAGTTGGAGGAGGTGAGTAGCTGATGAGACAAAGAAGCCTGGAACCACCTGGACAGAAATGAAGAAAGCTGCAAACAACAGAGTTCGGATCATGTGTGACAGAACACATTGGTGACTGTAGGTATGTGTGGTACAGGTTTGGGTATACTGGTTAGGAACACGTGCATTGATATAGATACACGAGGTCGAACTACACGAAGCAGAGAACAACTGGATCCGGAGAATGTGTAGAGCGAAACCACATGACTGAAGGAGGAGGGTGGAATTAAGAGAAGAGATTGAAATGAAGAAACACCTGAAACCGAAAGTAGTTAGGAGAATACAGCGTTAACAAAAAGAGCAACAAAAGCGAAAGAGGTTGGTAGTAGGAGAAGATGATGACCACAAGTAAGGAGGAATAGTATGAAGAGAGACCAAGAAAGGGCAGGTGCGATCAGCAAAACTGCAAAAGTTAGGAGAAAATTGCAGAAGAGCGAGAGACACGGAGACAAGTCGTCGAGAAGGCAAAACTAAATTTGTAATATGGCCTGCACTTCCAATGGTTTAGGGGGAGAAGAAGAAGACAATTACTGTAGATTCATTCCACGTAGATATTTGTGATAATTAGTGTTCTGAATGAAATCAATGTTGTCACAGTATTGTGATGTTAACAAATGTTTAAAAATATATACCATATGGATATATACAATGTGTGACAACAGGTACGCAGGTAATCTCACTTTGAATGGATCTACTTGAATCTTCCAACTGCATCTCATATCGTTGTGGTATTGATCGTCACTAATGCCAAACGTTCCTTTAGAGCCTCTCATTTCAACAGGAGTGCCGAGACATCCTGTAATAACCACACGCATGTTTTGACATGACACAAATGTAAGTTTTGTGAAAATGTCATTCCTAGCTTGTACTTACAGGTCGACTTTGATATAACTATTTACAGAAGTTCTTCGTTCAGTGTGATGTTCGAATATCTTTCATACGTTTATTACAATAGTCTAACTATTTATTATAATCCAACTGCGTATTATGATGAAGAAATTTGGCCAAAATAAAACACAGTTTATTGGTATGATGAATTAAGTCACATGTATTGGTTTGAAAATGTTCAATTATTGTTGAATGACTCAACTACGTTTCAACAGTCCATATCAATACAGCAGACACGGTTAGTGTGATATGGTTGAAATTGATATATAATCCACTAAGCCATTTCACTCCTACTAAATATATAACTTAAGTGGAAGTGTTTTATATTGATGTGTTTGTGTGTGCGTGCTTGCTTGCTTGTGTGTGTACGTGCATCCGCGCGCGCGCTCGCGTGTGTGTGTGAAACCGATGAACGGTAACATACCATCAACTGGAATGAATGCTGAATAGTAGATATTGAAACCACCGTAGGTGCCACTGTGGTCTGTTTTAAAACGCACAAACATTGTGTTGCCACTACTTGCAACGTTATCAGGGAGACTATATCCACAGGAGGTCTGCAGCAACGGCGCCGACGTGTCATGTCCGTCATAGATTGTTACGTTGTCGAAGCTGCAGTCAGTGCTCGTCTCGAGCTTAAAGCTGAGAAAGTGTAGCTGCACTCGCTGTACGAACAGTGATGCGTTAGGGCAATAAATGCAAAAAATCAAATCACACGTTACAAAATGTCGTAGAGAATGTATTACTCAAAAGCACAGTGTCCAACAGGATAAAAGGTAGACCATGTCCTGCATCTAATGCAGTGCAGCAATAAAGCAAATTATCCTTTATAATTATAGATATTTAAAAAAATTTGAAATGTAGGTAGCCTCTTAAAAAGAAACAAAAGTCACGCTTTTGGGCCTATGTACTTTTAAGAGTTACTAAAACATAACCATTATTATTAAGAATATCACGCCAGTGATTTACTAGGAAAACCTTGTTGAACGCACAGCATCTTAACACATTCTGAGTAAAAAAAATGGCGTGATGTTCTTGATTTTTACTACATTTTAGTAGCACATGGTTAGTTTTTATTTCTCTTATAGGTGCATAGCCCCAACACCATGACCTTTGTTTCGCCTTAGAATACCATGCACCCAGTTTCGAAGTGCATACAACATACACGCACATTTTCAAGTCCTATCGCCACAAGCTGGGCGTTTATACTATGGTATATGCTGCTCGATATCTTACAGAACTTTATCATACTTTGTTTTAAGCATACGTTTCTCTGTACCTTGGTAGCTTCGACCTGAATCTTCCACCCACACGTCATGTAGTTGTCGTAATGGGTTTCATTTATACCAATTGTTCCTTTCGGTCCTTTCTTCGTGGCCGGACTTCCATGGCATCCTAAATAACGTACAAATATGCATTACAATTCTCACAAATCTAACATTTAATCTGTCCCAATATTTTATTGGTGCCAGTGTCATATAAAATAAGTACCACCATGTGCTACTTACCCCCTCATACCTATATAAAAATAATGATTTTATTGTTTTCCTAATTTTGTTTATATTATTTTATTGTTTCACATTATTCATAGAAATACCTGTAATTTGAAGCATTTAATATCTATTTTGGTGAGCAAATAAAAGGCTACTTCTGTGTTTGCTAATTCGCGTGTTTTCCTTATAATTAATGTCATTTCACCCCCCCCCCCCGAAACTAGCTAGCACAGATGCAACCATACTATCGGCCCTAAGTGTAACGTGCACAATGATCCACTCAACATCTAAGTAAGGAAAGGTTTGCGGCGTTTGCCTGTGGGAATGATTTCAAAACCCAAAACATCGTTTTCTGATCCTTCAAAACCTTTACAAACGAAGCGACCCAGATGTTGTAAGCTTGCAATGAAAACAAATTAGCTTTGCGTTTTTGCTGCTGTTTTGGTCGTGTTGCCAACGTATTGCACTATGAACGTATCAACATAATGTGTACAACAGATTATGTTTTATTTTTTTTTGAAAACGTGACCCCTAACGTTACTGTTTTGTCATTGAAACGAGCAATACCAGGCCCCATTGAAACCTTCCTATAAAAAGAATTGCTCTTATATGTATAATGCTAAACACTGTATCACGTGAGCGGTCACTTCCTTTATATAATTATATATATATATATATATATATATATATATATATATATATATATATATATATATATATATATATATATATATATATATATATATATATATATATATATATACCGGGAGTATCAAAATGGGGGGTACCTATTTGATGTGACACCAGGTACAGCAGTAATGATATTCGGTAGTTTGTACGACAATATCCAACACTTAGGCTTCTTAGTTGGATTAGCAGCTTTTCTTTGCAAGACGTATTCATCTGGGTGATCATTTTGTTTTCCTAATGAGCATTACACACCTAGAAGCAGACAACATGTATTGTTAATCTTTTTATTTATTAAACGAAAACAAAGGAGAAGTATGTTACAGCGAATATCAACGCTGTGTGTTGATTTCTTTTGTAGTCTACGACAATGTACTTGATCATACAGTACAAACTTCGTTAAGTCCAAGTTGGATGGACCGGGGAAACACACAGCAATTCATGCGTTTTAGTTTTGTCGTGTCGAGTACAAAAGGCGATGCATCTCGACGTGACCGGGCTCACTATCATGAGAAGGGTTGACGAAGTTGCACACCTGTCAACTCTCACGGATATGCTGTGAGACTCAATGTTTTGTTTAATAAATGTCAAGATCTCACGGCAACGGTCTAACATCTCACGCATATTTTCATAATTTTTAGCAATGGAATTTATGAGACAAAATTTCCCCTTTTTTGGAAAATGAGACACATAATATATTTATGTGTGTCTCAAGCGAACGCATCAGTTAATTTTACCGGAAATATCCTCCGTTTATCGAATAACATATTTTTAGAATAAAAAAGTGTTTTACAAGTGTCCAAATGCTCTTGAAATTCACTGAGTTCCATGGGCTAGGAGTCTTCGCGGCCCCTGGACCCTGGCTGGGAAAATTCCTGACGCATATGTACCCTCCAGAGGTTGACAGCTGTGAAGTTGTACTGTACATTATCGTTAGCTGCCAGCATAACCCTACTTCTATTGGCGACATGCTGCCTTATGTTGTACACCTCCTGTATGAACACATTTTGCCAAAATAAAGATAATTTATTCCGATACTATGTCTACAGATATACGTCGGTTCGCCTTACCTTGAATAGGAAATATAGTCGAGTAGTATATTCTAAAACCGGAACCGGTTGTAAATCCGTCAGTTCGGAAATACACAAATACTCGGTTGTTGACTGTAAAGATGTCCTTGGGAATGGTTGAGCCACAGAAAGAAGACATAACCGGCGTTGTCCTCCCATCTACGTCGGCAATGTCTACACTGTCGCACGCACAGTCAGAGCAATCTTCAAGCTCGAAGATGAGGAAGTGCAGCCGTACTCGCTGTAAGGTGAAGCTGCGAGTAATGCACTGAAGGGCGTTAATTGCAAGATCTGTGCCGAAGGCAATACATTGGATAAGTTGCGATATCCTGTATGATCAATGGTACTTTATGTGCCGACGGCAATACATTGGATAAGTTGGGATATCCTGTATGATCAATGATACGGTATGTGCCGACACGGCAATACATTGGATGAGTTGGGATATCCTGTATGATCAATGGTACGTTCTGTGCCAACGGCAATACATTGGATGAGATAGTACAAACACATTGTTATTTAATGCTTTTCTACTCCCCATACGAACACCAGAACAATCTCATCAACCAAATAGCAAAATATTTAACAAGATTGCAATCTAACACTTCATGCTACAAGTGACATACTGGTACATCTTGTCGTACGTTCCTGAACACACACACACACACACACACACACACACACACACACACACACACACACACACACACACACACACACACTCACACACACACACACACACACACACACACACACACCAACACACACACGCACGCACGCACGCACGCACGCACGCGCGCACGCACGCACGCACGCATGCACACACACACCCCCCCCCCCACACACACACAAATACACGTACACACACACGCGCTCGCACACACACACACACACACACACACACACTCACTCACTCACTCTCTCTCTCTCATATATATATATATATATATATATATATATATATATATATATATATATATATATATATATATATATAGAGAGAGAGAGAGAGAGAGAGAGAGAGAGAGAGAGAATAAAATAGGCAATATGTTTTTTTTATAATGTCTGATGATGAGTATATGTTTATCGAATTTCATACCATCAAATCCAGAATTTATATATTTTACAACAGTATAAACTACTACCGTAATTGTAGTTGGTGTGAAGTGGGTTAACATTGTTCACCTTAGATGGTTCAACTTGAATCTTCCAACTCCCTCTCATGTTGTTGTGATATTGATCGTCACTGACGCCAAACGTTCCTTTAGATCCTCCCAATTCGACCGGAGAGTCGCTGCATCCTATAATAAACACATACATGTTTTAATGTAACAACAATGTAACTATTCACAGTATCGTTTATAGTATGTAGGGCCCATCGGGGGTGGGGTGTCTGGGCAGGCGTTACGGAGCATTACGTAGGGGTGGGGGACGGGGGGAAAGCGATGGTTATGTAACAATAAAACAGTTTTGCTTGTCTAGTTGTCGAGATTATACTAATAGCATTAATTGCACTACCAGTTTGTGGGAATGTTTCAAATGAATTCCACGGATAAAGGTATGTGGACTCTATCAAGTATGTAGTGGCGCACGAAAAAGTTTGCTAACTTGGTGTGCCGGCAAAAAGCTCTACAAAATACCAGCGTGCTGCATCCCAACCTCTGGAAAAACGTCACGGAGAACTAACGTAAGGTGCGTACATGGACGATGTTGAACTGGAGTGGTTGTGGACATTCATTGCACTCCCCAATTTAAGAAAGATCACTTGTCCAGTGTGTGGGTACGAACATATGCAGATGTGAGTGTCGTTTAGTGTGCCTTGAGTGTATCAATACAGAGACGATCTCCCAAGGGCTTCACTAGCATCACTACATGCAGCATTACATCTAGGAAACGTACATAAGCATGGACATTTGATGTAAGTATTTATTAATATTTATACAGACATTTGTTGAGCTACAGTGTAGCGTAATTTGGGTAAACGCTTTATTTGTACAATTTACGTAAGCCTTATACTAACATTTCAAAACAACACGTGTTCCAATTTGAACATGTACAGTTATTAGCATTGTTGAAAAGAGCATAGTCTAAGTTTTCACATCGTGCATTAAACAACCAGGTATCTCGATTCTAGCCGAAGCTACGTTTCGCAAAACATGTATTTGGAAGAAATCTTCAAAGTGAGAAACCAGCCTTCGAAGCACAGTATGTTTATTACCGAAGCAACCTTAGTTACCATGCACATATCTGGCACAAAAAATATGGACACAATTAATTGCCTTGTAATTACCGCCATTGTTAAGGAATGTCAAAAGTAGTACCACTATGCCACCAGTGTCATAATGTGACACATTTTATTTGAGATAATGGTTACTAGTGATCTTCTTTTGTAAAAAACAGTTGGAGCATTACGAACTTACTTGATTGTTGTAATTTAAAAAATAATAAGCAATTTATTCAGCCTAAGGGGAGACTTAGCAGGTGTATTTTTTAAATAATTATTTTATTAATCAAAACATTTCCACCCTATTTTGAGAGCTTTATATTAATAACATTCACTTGAGTAACGATTACATACCTATATATCACTTTTATTTGTGGGTAAAGCATACATCTTCCTAGAAATAATCCTGTTTTCTCAAAAACACATATCATATCTCTGGAAGTAATTATGATAGCAAAATAAGGTTTTAGTGTTATATTCAACTTATTCTTCTTTACACAACTGGTAGAAACCATTATCAAAGTAACCAAAAATTACATCCGTATTTGTCGCCAAAATATTTGTCCGTAGTTTTGTCTTGTAATATACTGAAAAAGGTGTATCAAAGAATTATAATAATATGCGTTCAATATGATATTCTTCATAGTAAAATGCGCACATGGCATATATTTAATACAAGACAACAACAGCAACAAGTACATAAACATAAACTTCCTCTAGTAAATACTCGTCCAACTAAGTGTTGATCTGATCGCGATCACTTCGGGCAGGATATCAACAAACCCGCTACATCGAACGCCATTGTTCTACTCGGATGTGTGTCACCTGTGTGACGTGGTGGAAATGCGTACTGCACATGTTTCCATGGACGTTATTTAAATGACTTTATCGCAGCGCCAATAAAACCATTTCCCTGGATCACTTGGTAGCAACAAGCCAGGTTTGTTTACACGGCTGGGCCTGCTATTCGACACATTCGTAATATATGTTAATGCAATGATCATATATGGAAAGATGAGGTGCACAGTTTTGTAACCATGCAAGATTAGTGAGGTATCATCCAAAAATTTCGGACAAAAAAGGGATTAATTATCGGTTTTTTCGGCTTTGTTTTACCGAAGTCAAGCGGAACATCTCGAACAGCTCTTCAAAGATAACACTAAAATACATTAAACCTAATTAAATATACAGTAGAAATTATTGTGATCACACGCACGCACGCACGCACGCACGCACGCACGCACGCACGCACGCACGCACGCACGCACGCACGCACGCACGCACGCACGCACGCACGCACGCACGCACGCACGCACGCACGCACGCACGCACGCACGCACGCACGCACGCACGCACGCACGCACGCACGCACGCACGCACGCACACACACACACACACACACACACACACACACACACACACACACACACACACACACACACACACACACACACACACACACACACACACACACACATATATATATATATATATATATATATATATATATACACGATGCCCTCTTATGTTTAACATTATTTTATAAGTTAAAGGGAAACACAAATCATGGTTTTGGCCCTATGCACCTATAATAGTTATTAAAACATAGCCCATTGCAACTACAATCAAGAATGTCACGCCAGTTTTTATATAAATAATCAGGTGTTTATTTCAACAACAACACAGCACAAAAACAATAGCCAAACATAAAATATAAACCAAAGTCTTGATGTTGAAAAGGGCAAGAAGTGTGTCACTTATAACACTTGCCCAATTACCCTAAATATAACAAGAACCAAATAATTACAGTATGCAGCATGCTTTATTACAACTTAACTATTTATATTTCAATATGAATAATGAAATATTAGTGTTTAGACTAGATAGTCCCTGTAGCATAGTTCAAGAATAACATATAAAGACCAGCATAAACAAAACAATTATTTTTTTGTAGCTACAATAAATCAATATTTATACACCCCAGCTGTTATATTTATAGCTAACCAAAATGTTAACAGTGTATTTTTTAAAAGATGAACGTTTCTACAACATATTAAAGAGCTGTCAAGATAGTTCCATAGTATTACACCTTTAACTGAAATACACATTCTCTTTAAATTGGTACGAGCATTTTTTTAAAGTGGGACTTTGTCTAGTTACATAGACTGACTTGTACAATGCAAACAACTTTTGTATATTCACTGGTAGCAAATTGTTATTTGCCTTGTACATAATTAGTGCAGTTCGTATTTCCACAATATCTTGTACTTTCAAGATATGTAACTCGGAGAATAGACAAGAAGTGTGATCTAACCTCTTAGCTCTACAAATTAAACGACGCACAACCTTTTTTGTAACAATACTGAGCAATATAGATTAGTACCACGAAAACGTTGTTGAACACACAGCATCTTAATTTCATGGGCCGCGTCTAACTGTTAGACAACATTACGTCACGGGTGCCGTAGTCTGGCAATATTCGCACGCCAAATGAAAATATGTTTGCAAACACCTACTCGTATATTTGACAATAGGTGCCGTAGTCTGGCAATAGGTGCCGTAGTCTGGCAATATTCGCACGCCAAATGAAAATATGTTTGCAAACACCTACTCGTATATTTGACAATAGGCTATGGCCATACTGTTTGCGTCCAATCTCAACTCATGTAACATATTTTGGCCTAGTTTACTAAACTATTCCTCTTTCTGACATAACACCCCGTTTTAATTGAGCATGCGTTTATCTGTCGCGTTGGTTAACATGTCAGCCGCCGCCAGGAATTGACCAAAATATCCCACTTGTAGAATACATTCTGAGTAAACCACTGGCGTGATATTCTTGATTTTCGTTGCCCATGGCTAGTTTTTATTGTTTCCTTTAGGTGTATAACTCCAAAACCACGACTGTTGTTTCGCTTAAAATAATGCCACCCGTAATGCAATGATAACACGTACCTTCAACTGGGGTAAACGCTGAGTAGTAGGCACTGAAACCACCGCTGGTGTTACTGCAGTCTGTCTTGAAATACACCAACGCTGAGTTGCCACTACTTATCACGTCGCCAGGGAGACTATTTCCACAGAAGGAACGCAGCAGCGGCGCTGACGTGTCATTTCCGTCGTAGATTTTGACGCTGGCTGTGCTGCAGTTAGTGCTCGCAACGAGGTCAAAGCTGAGGAAGTGCAGCTGGACAAGCTGTAAGAAACAGTGATGTTTCATGGTAATAAATGTTGTTCTCACTTTATATAGTGGGGGCAGCCGTGGCCTAGTGGTTAAGGTGTTGGACTCTAAATTCGAGGGTTGTGAGTTCAAGACCCACACTGGGCACGGTTCGTTTTCGAAGCTTAGGCAATTTCGTTTACCCTACTTTGCCTCAGTCTACTCAGCTGCAAATGAGTACAAACACTGTTTGGAAGGTACCTGCGATGGACTAGTGTCCCGTCCAGGAGAGTCAGGATAACTGCACTCTAAGTTGCTTCGCACTACAGAAACCAGGTTTAAGCACTGGCCATATAAGCCTTTATGGCTTCCTAAGGCGTAATGCCTGGGGGATGACTTTACCTTTACCTTCACTTTATAAGTTAAGTGCAAGTACCCTGAAAGTGCAAGTACCCTCAAACTACCGAACAATGTCTCTGATATTCATCCCAGGTAATGTCTTCTGCAAGAAAATACTTTTAATAATATTATAACAACATTGACGCACATCTATCAAAACAGTTATGATTCAGGAAGAACAGAGGGACAGTAGATGCTATCTTCATAGTGCGACAGACACCGGCAATGTTGAAGATGTTGAGGTATATTGGAGTGGATCACAATATGACATCACTGATTGAAGCTATGTATGAAAATGTTGAATGTGCAGTCGTCATCAATGGTCAACCGACATAATGGTGGAAATATAAGCGAGACAGGACAGTTTGTTATGCTGTTCACATTGTTCCTGGAGTTCGTCATGGCAGACCTGAACAGTGTATGCAAGGAGTTCATGCTAGATGCCTTCCTCAGCTTTGACATTAGATACACAAATGACGTAACACTAATGTCCTCCGTGTTCGAGAAGCAACAAATGTCGACTGAAAAAGTTCAAATGGCAAATGGGGCATGAAAACAACTTTTCCAAAGGCCAAAACCATGATTTGTGTTTCCCTTTAACTTATAAAATAATGTTAAAAATAAGAGGGTATAGTATATATATATATATATATATATATATATATATATATATATATATATATATATATATATATATATATATATATATATATATATATATATATATATATATATATATATATATATATATGTATGTATATATATATATATATATATATATATATATATATATATATATGTATATATATATATATATATATATATATATATATATATATATATATATATATATATATATGTATATATGTGTATATTATATGTGTATATGTATGTATGTATGTATATATATATATATATATATACATATATATATATATATACATATATATATATATATATATATATATATATATATATATATATATATATATATATATATATATATATATATATATATATATATATATATATATAGTTTTATTTCCTTTTTTATTTTGGTACAAATGTCACTTACTTGCTATTTGTTTGTTCGCTGTATCTTCATAGTGTATATATGGGGGTCACATATTACTTGATAGCAAAGAAAATTAAGAAGATGAAAGATAACAAATCACCTGAAGTTGATGGGATACCACCAAAACTACTTAAGGAAATTGTTGAGCAAATTAGTACACCACTTGCAAAATTGTCTAACTTGTCACTAGAAGAAGGAATAGTTCCTTCAGAATGAAAAAAGCAAATATTACGCCACTTTTTAAGAAGGGATCGAGGATTACAGACCAGTGAGTTTAACATTTGTATGTAAATTACTCGAAACATTAATTAGAGACCACATGGTGGAATTCCTTGTAAAACATAGAAGAAAAAAAAACATCTCAACATGGGTTCCTAAAAGCAAGGTCATGTCGATAAAGTGCCACATCAAGGATTGTTACTTAAAGTAAAAGTCCATGGTGTAGGTAATGATGTGATCAACTGGATAGAAAAGTGGCTTACACACAGAAGACAGAGAGTAATAGTAGATGGTGAGATTTAAAACTGAAAATCTGTTCTGAGTGGGGTACCACAGAGATCAGTATTAGGCCCTATGCTGTATTAATATATATATATATATATATATATATATATATATATATATATATATATATATATATATATATATATATATATATACATACATACATACATACATACATACATACATACATACATACATACATACATACATACATACATACATACATACATACATACATACATACATACATACATACATACATACATACATACATACATACATACATACATACATACATACATACATACATACATACATACATACATACATACATACATACATACATACATATATATATATATATATATATATAAATGATTTGGAAGAAGACATATCTAGCAAAGTACTCAAATTTGCAGATGACACAAAAGTATTCAGAAAGGTTACTAATGACACAGATAAACAAAGTTTACAGGATGATCTAGATAAATTAGTGAAATGGTCAGAAAAATGGCAAATGTTATTCAATTTTGGGAAGTGTAAATGTATACACATATGACATGGAAACATGGACGAGGAATATAAAATGGGGGATGCTGTACTAGGTAGAACCACACAAGAAAACAAGAAAAGGACATAGGAGTAACATTTAGTGCTGACATGAATGTTTCAGAGCAATGTGGGATTGCTGCTTCGAAAGGAAATCAATTATAGTGCTAATTAGGAGAACTATCATGTATAAGCAGCTAATGTTACCCCTGTACAAAGCAATAGTTAAACCACATTTGGAATATTGTATTCAGGAATGGAGGCCGTATCGTAAAAAGGACATAGACAAGTTAGAAAGAATACAACGAAGAGCAACTAAAATGTTTCCAGAATTGAGAGACCTTAGTTACGAAAGTCGCTTATTACAATGTGGTTTGACGACAGTAGAGACCAGGAGACTAAGAGGAGTGTTTAAAATAATGAACTGTTATGAGGATGTTGATAGGAATATGTTCTTCAAACTTAAAGAAGGCAGTAGAACCGGAGGACACAAAGCACCATTAGTTAAGGAGTAGTGTAGGTTGGACATATGAAAGTACTCTTTCTCACAGAGGGTGATAAATGAATGGAACAAACTGCCAAATGATTGTGTTAATGCTAGTAGTGTGAATATGTTTAAAAATAGAATTGACAGATATTTGATAGACTGATTACATATAGATGAGAAAATTGTTGGACTCTCGATAAGCCAATAGCTTCCTTGTCCACTTGCCATCTGGAACGTGTTGTTTGGGATGGCAATCTTGTTAAATCTTGTTAAAAGTCATACTGATTATCTATATAAATAAAATAAATAAAACATCAGGTAGTGAGGCCTATACAGAACACAATTTGTTTGATACAATGTCAGATGACAGGAAGTTTCACCTTGGATGGTTCCACTTGAATGTTCCAACCACATCTCATGTCGTTGTGATATTGATCGTCGCTGATGCTAAGTGTTCCTTTAGAACCTTTCATTTCGACCGGAGAGGCGGCGCATCCTGTACGGAAGGCAGAAGAAGAAGCATGCCTGTTCTGTTCTGGGACATATTCAGACAGTTGGAAAGGTGAAGAATGTGTGCAACGTAGCGAATGTGGCTAGCAGGCACATCGGGAGAGTGGGGCGGTTTCGCGCGATAGATTGCCGTAGTACATCTTTGTAGGGGCCCACTTTTGCGTGAACTGTTTATTTTAACATATTTTTTTAAACATATTTCATTCGTAGTTCGTATTAACATTAGTAAGAGCTGTAAACAGTAAACAAATAAACATAGTTTAACTGGAAGTGTTGCCCCGTAGCAATGGGTGTTGTATTGTTGCACTTAAATTGTTGTACTTAAAACATATTGTATATAAGTGCAGTTTCATCATACCTTCGACTGGGGTGAACATTGAGTAGTAGATTTTGAAGCCTTCGTACGTGTTAGCACTGTTCTGTTTGAAATGCATGAAATGCACTAATGCTGTGTTGCCACTGCTCGTAACGTCGCAAGGGAGACTATCTTCACAGAAGGAATGCAGCAACGGCGCTGACGTGTCGTTTCCGTCGTAGATTTTGACGCTGGCTGTGCTGCAGTCAGTGCTCGCCACGAGGTCAAAGCTAAGGAAGTGCAGTTGTACCAGCTGTAAGAACATTGATACTTTAAGAAATGAGTTATACTCGCCAGGAGGCTGTACTCGGAGATATATATATATATATATATATATATATATAGCGGGCCTATCATCCACTGCCTCATACGAGCACATGCACGCACGGTCGCTCGCACGCACGCACGCACGCACGCACGCACGCACGCACGCACGCACGCACGCACGCACGCACGCACGCACGCACGCACGCACGCACACACACACACACACACACACACACACACACACACACACATTAATCACATGTTTTTACTATTATTGGCTGCAACGTTTAACCATGTAACAAAACATAAAATTGTAACAATTGCGTTAGACGCTTTTTTTTATTTTTTTTATTCATATTGAAATGTTTATGAGTTGCGAGAAAATATATATTAAATGCTAGAAAAATAAGATATTGTGAAACAAAGCAAGAGTTATTATTTAAAGGCTAAAGACAATGTTGGGTAAACGCATACAGCTACGAGTGTTAAATGTCATTGATCGATAGGCATTACATATATATATTCTCATGGTTTTTATTGTAAACTCATATTATATATTATAAACTATGTATGTTCTAGCATCTTGACCGCTCAAATGTGTTTTATTGAACCACAGTGTGTTAATATTATTATATTATTTGACTGTTATTTGATTAATTTGAATGTTTCGACCCGAATATCATGTTTACATTGCATGCCGAGAGGGAGAGAGAGAGAGAGAGAGAGAGAGAGAGAGAGAGAGAGAGAGAGAGAGAGAGACAGACAGACAGACAGACAGACAGACAGACAGACAGACAGAGAAGGGACAGATACATAGACAGAGACAGGCAGACATAGATCGAGACAAATTGTGTCATACAACGTCTGGTGATGGGTAGTTGATGTTACGTATAGTATCAACATGTGTAAGCTCATTACCTTGGAGGGTTCGACTTGTATCTTCCAACTGCACGTCATATAGCTGAGGGTTTGATCGTCACTGATGCCAAACGTTCCAATATCTCCTCCCATTTCGGCCGGTGAATCAAAACATCCTGTTATAAACGCAGAAATGGTTTTCACATACAAACATGTAACGCCTAACAATGTATCATTAAATGATTCGACAGGCCGGTATGTGGCAGGTGTCCGAAAAAAGTTACGTTACCGCGAACGAGCGCACTATATTATATAAGAGTGATTTTACGGGTGTTTGCTGCAAAATCGTTCGATATAAATGTAAACATTGAGTTCATACATCGTGAGTGTCCAAGCAGCAGAAATCTGTACTAAAAAAGCACCAACCAGGTACCCATATCGTACTAACGTTAGCAAACATGCAACGTACACTAAATCAGAAAATGTTAACTCGTTTAAAAACTACAAGCAAAATTTACAATACACCCTATCATTGGACATGAACTTCGCACCTTTCCTGGTAGATGGCGTCACTTGGGTGAAGAAAACTAAAAACACCCCTTCGACGCTTTGTAGACGATGGTGATGATGTACCATAGCCGCGACGTCGTACAGCCCAACAAAAAGTGGACATCCTTGAGCTTCGATCAGATAGGGAACTTCTGCCCAGTTATCTCCAGACACATAATAGTGAAAAGCTCTATCTCGATAGAATACACCTGGAAAGTCGTTCGCCTGCATTCTGGGTTTCAAGCAACGGCCGCACACTTTATCGATTTGGCCGACATTCACTTGGAACCACACGAACATCCTGAAGACTTATATCAATGGCTCATGGCGTTCGTGGAAGACAATCTGCTACGAAACAACTGCACAAACCACAGTAAGTTCGTTGGGGACGACGAAGAATTGTCTCCCACATTAGACAACCTTATCGTTTTCACATGGTTGAGATTAATTCACTCTGGACTACCCAAGCTTGTCAAACAAAGGTACGGAACAGAGTTCAAATCTCGCACTCTTGCTTCAATTAAGACTGAGATCTTGCAAGCACTCGGTTCTTTACTTTAAGAGATTCGTTCCAATGAAGATGCTAAAGTGATGCGCACGGCAGCTTCACAGTTCAAAATACACTTACGCGACCGAACAGAACACCAGGCATATATGCATAGCGTGAAAAGGCATTTCCGCTATGCAAACAAGCTGGTCCGATTGAGTACATGCTTTTTTCGGCGAGTGCACGACCAGAGCACGACCGCAATCGGCTCGCCAGGCCGATGGATCATCACCCATGGTAGTTATCGGTGAGACGCGATTAATATTCGTCCAAGACAACCTGGAATTCCTGAGGGCTTAATCGTAGAACATCTTGAAGTTAACATTCTGGCTG
This sequence comes from Lamellibrachia columna, assembly GCA_963662155.1. NCBI lineage: Eukaryota > Metazoa > Annelida > Polychaeta > Sabellida > Siboglinidae > Lamellibrachia > Lamellibrachia columna. Next base: position 16,996,366 of record OY759266.1, read on the forward strand.
GTACTCCCTTCGTGGAGTCTAACGAGGTAGCTGTTTGGCCTGCCAAACGTCACCTTGGGCGATGCGACCACATATACGTACGGATCAACAAACAAATCGGCAGACCACCATGCCATCCGCCGCGCACTCGTACTGCGTGCCCCGCTACCTCTACAACAGTGTGGCCCAGATAATTTCTAGAAATAGTGACATCCCTCAGATTGGGAATACGCTCTTAAGCCTCGGGTTGATGCTCCCAACATGCGCATGCAATCTCTCTCTCCCAACTGTGGCCTCCACGCAGTATCATTTCAAGTGTTTCTGGGAAAATCCTCATTCCCAACTTGTTGAGTGAACCACACATTCTCAAACGCAAAGAGCATTTTATCAGATTCAACCTGTAATTGTACCAACTGATACTGACAATCTAAACTATGGTACACTCGACACAAAGCATTCTGACGCTGTGCGTTTAGATACCAACAATGTACTTTCTCCAGAAATTAGATAAATATTTCACTCACTCTTAGATGAGTATGATGGAGACTTTGACCCAAATATCAAAGGGTACAATGGTGAGGTTGGTCCATTTGAAGCAAAGGTTAACATTGGTCTAGTCGATCCACCTCAGCGGAAAGGCTGTGTACCGCAATACGCTCGTGACAAACGTGTGGATCTTCAACAAAAGTTTGACAATCTGGAGAAAAGATGTGTCTTCAAACATCCTGAAGATGTCATCTATTACATCAATCCGTCTTTCCTGGTGAAAGAAAGAAAGCAAGTGAAGGTTTCCGTCTTGTTACTTCATTCGCTGGTGTGGGACGATATGGCAAGCCTCAGCCATCCCTTGTGCCTGACGTTGATTCCATCTTATCGCTCAGTGGAAGTACGCCGCCCTCACATACCTCACAAAGGCTTTTTACCAAATATCGTTATCACGTGAATCAATGACGTACTGCGAGGTCGCGACTCCATTCCGTGGAGTACGCGTGTATGTGTCATCTGCAATGGGCATGCCAGGCTCTGAAAACTGCACTGGAAAAGATCACGTGTCGGGTACTAGGGGATCTTCTTCAAGAGGGCATGGTCGCTAATTTTGGGGATGATTTTCATTGTGGAGGAAACATTCCTGATGAGCTGCTACACAACTGGAGGCGGGTGTCACATGCCATGTACAGATGTAACCTTTGTTTGTCTGCATCAAAGATAGTCATTTGCTCCAAGTCTACCACCATCCTGTGATGGATTGGGAGTTTGGGAACCATTCGATCCAGCCCACACCTCATTGCGACACTAGCAACGTGCATTGCACCTGAGAATGGTGGGATGAGGTAATTCATCGGTAATTCATCGGTGCTTACAAAGTGTTCGTGCGCGTTATTCCAAAATGCTGAACACTACTTGCACTGTTATATAGTGTAGGACGCCAGTCACAAGAGAAAATCGTGTGATTCGATTATACCCGCAAGTCATTCAGTGCTGCACAAGCTGCCCCCTCATCTAACTGCATAATCACGTTACCACAATCTGATGATCAACTGTGGATTGTAACTGATGGCGCTGTGAAGAAGCCTGGGGTAGGAGCCATTATCTACGTAACATAAATCAACAAGCTACATACACAGCGCAAATTACGAAGTGTCTTGGTTACCTTGTGAGGTGGAAGCATTGGGAATCGTCGTAGCAACTAAACACTTCAGTCCGTACATCATACAGGCCAACAGCAACACATGCATCCTCACTGATAGCAAACCAGATGTACAAGCATTCGAGAAAATGTATATGGGTGAATTCTCTGTTAGCACCCGTGTTTCCACCATTCTATCAACTGTCAGTCAAGCGACGCGAGCCATTGACCTACCCGTGAGTGCATTGTCGTTCCTCGCTAAGTCCTGGGTGGACTGCGTTACACATAGAATTATATCACCCATCGAGTCATCAGCTAAATATGGTAGTACATTGCTACCTTTTCGCCCTCGACATGGACAAAGCCATTGATCGTGTTCCTGACAGCTGTTATTATTGTGCCGCACTCCGCCAAACACCTCACACGCTCGTGGAACGATTGCGCAAGGACCTCAATGTCCGGGATCTTGTCCTTCCACTTGATGTTGAGGAGTCTTCTGAGATTTATTGTGTGGAAGTGATTTGGTTTCCTGGCGTGACGTTGGTACACTGGCCACGTTTTGCAGACGTAAAGCAGCGTGGGGAGTACTATTGCCCTGTACACCTTCCTCCTGGTATGTAAACTAATGCCTCTTCTGTTCCAGGCTTTGGCCCTGTAGTCTGCCGAATTTGTGTTGACTTCGTCGTCGATGACAAAGTTCTGGGACAGCGTGCTGCCTAGATACGTGAATCGTTTCACCATGTTCAGTCTTTGGCCGTTGATTGTGACGCTGGGCTCAACGTACGGTTTCCTTGGAGCTGGCTGATGCAATACTTCAGTCTTCTTGATACTGGTGGTAAGGCCGAAGTCGTTGCATGCATAAGAGAACTTGTCGACGCTGCATTGTATGTCAGCTTCTGACCCAAGTTTGAGGGCGCAGTCGTCAGCTAACAGAAAATATCTGAAGATGTCTGTCATGATCTTGGTTTTAGCCTGAAGCCTGCGGGGGTTGAAAAGTTTTCCGTCCCGTCTCTGTAGCGATATTATAGACCAGCTCTCTGAGGTTCGCCAAGCCTGTCTCCACATTTTGATTGTCCAGGGGTGGAGTCAAGACGTTCTTCCAGGGTGTCAATAAAGACTGTTTGGTGACAATGTTCTTCAGCGTGGTGCTGTTGAGCCATTTGGGAACCTTCTTTCCTTGGGGACGTCTCCCGGGTTGGATACGGATGTTGAGCTTGGAGACATTGAGCCACACATGGATTTGGTCACTCGTATATCCTGCCTGTCCCTCTTCCTGACGATGACGTAGTCGATGCGATGCCAATGCATAGAACGAGGGTGCATCCATGACGACCTATTGCGGGTAGGAAGGCGATAGACTGTGTTGGTGATCCGTAGTTCATGTTCCGCGCAGGTCTGTAGCAGTAGAAGGCCATTGCTGTTGTAGCGGCCGACGCCATACTTCTCAATGACTCCGTCCCTTGAGATGTTGTCAGAGCCTACTCGTGTATCGAAGTCACCAAGAATGATGAGTTTGTCAGCTGTGGGAACACTGGCAATGACGGAGTGCAGTTCTTCATACAACTTGTCATTCACATCTTCAGGGTTGGTCATGGTTGACCCGTAGGCACTGACGATTGTGACATGCTTTCTTCCATACGACAGGGTTTCATGGTCATGAGCCGATCGTTCACACCATTTGTAGGTCCTGCTAGCTTGCCCACAAGCGCCGTCTTTACTGCGAAGCTAACACCTGCCTCACGCCGCTCTTCACTACCTCATCCACCTCAAAAGAAGGTGTAACCAGCGCTCTTTTCACATAGTTGGCCTTCTCATGCGAGCCGGGTCTCACTTAAGGCTGCGATGTCGATGTTGTATCTGGCTAGTTCTCTTCCAATCAGAGGAGTTCTTCTCTGAGGTCTGTCAGCACCATCTCTGTCTAAAAGTGTGCGTACATTCCATGCGGCAATGGTATGAAGAATGATCTTCAAGTTTTTCGTTGTATTGTTTCGAACGCAGAAAGCCAGTCGCGATATATATTCTGGCCAGGGAAGAGTGGAGCAGGCAATGTTTAGGGCGCCTTTTCTAGCCCCTTCCTCAGACTACGGAGGGCTGCTCAGTCGTTCAAGGGGCTGCCGAATCCCACTGCTGCTCCAAGTCAGTGGAGAACGAGCAGCCTGTGTGCACGTTTGCGGCTTGCAAATGCCGGTGTACCCATAGCCACATGACTTTTTTCGGTGAGCAGTGTAATGGAAATGGGACTTCGCTCTAAGCAATGACAATGGCTATTTAGATTAAATTGAGGAGGAGTTGCGCATCGTCGACCTCACCCTCTCTCGTCCGGGACCAACTGAATCCAGCAGCAGGACAAGGTCCAGACGACTGGAGATGAAGCCGGATGAGTGGATGACCATGACTTCCTTCGTGTCTCGCCGTGGAACTTTGCTTTCCACAAAGTGTTGCTGCCGCCTTTCTGCCCGTTGAACCAGCTGGTGGTTTCCTCCACGCAGTCCGCCGAGTCCAGTCTTCACATGCTTAGTAGACAAACCTTAACCCACCGAGGTTTTTAGACCCATCGGCTACCCTCACCAGGTTTTGCCCGCCTGTCGAAGCTGTTTACCGGGGTATGGCCGATACGCATGCTACAGGTTCTTGGAGCCACATGTGAGAGTCGGGTGCCAGGTGGGGACCAAAGGTTGACGAACTACCCCCGAAGGAACACGACATGTCCCCACCTGACGTGCTACCCCTCCCTAAGCATCCACACACCCCTCGTGTATGGGTGCTCAGCAAGTGGCCATCGGGATCTCTTTTTCTGCTGATGTCATTAAACGTAACCGACAACACATTCTCGTCTTGAGAGAATGCGTGGCATCTTACACAGCAACTACGCTAATGGGCAATGAACGGCACGATACTCAACTCGACGCCCTAATCCGCTTGTGTATAGAAATGCGTCCATTGAATGGCCCGACCACCGTCATTCGCACCGATCCTGCACCAGGGTACAGATCTCATGTTGACAACGAGCTCCTACATCGTCACATAATGACACCAGCAAACGGAAGGGTCAAAAATCGCAATAAGAATCCTGTAGCTGAGAAAGTAGTCCAAGAACAGCCTGTCTGAACGCACGCATCCAAAATCTTGGCTTGTCAGCCAGAGAGATATAAAGAATAGCGGGATCAGTTTTGGGATGTAGGAGATTTGGTTATCTTCACACAGACCGCAATAAATCCTTTGCACAAGGTCGATACTTAGTTGTTTCCGTCAAAAATGTTTGATGTAATATTAGGAAATTTGTTGGCGCTCAGTTACGAAGCACGTCATACCGAGTTAAAATGTGTTACAACGTACCTGCCGATGTTAAAACTGTTCCCCGGTATTTCGGAAGGAGCGCACATGAGGACTCTTCCGGTGACGAGGAATCCTCTGTTTCAGTCACATGAGGACTCTTCCGGTGACGAGGAATCCTCTGATTCAGTCACATGAGGACTCTTCCGGTGAGGAGGAATCCTCTGATTCAGTCACATGAGGACTCTTCCGGTGACGAGGAATCCTCTGATTCAGTCACATGAGGACTCTTCCGGTGATGAGGAATCCTCTGATTCAATCACTCTCCCCATCGCAGCCTCCTCACATACCTTGTGAAATATCGGTTCATCTCAACAAGATGTTCCTGGTCACGATGACCCACCTCCAATGTATGACACAGGATAGTAGCAATCTATACAGAACAGTCGTAGTGAACTACCAAGTGAAATCGGTCCTAAGGACAATGTACACGAGTCATCACTTCCCAGACGCTCGTCTCGCCAACGTCGTCCTCGGCAACGTTATGGCGACTGTGTCACAGACTTCTGATGAACGTTCCTTGTTTAAACGGGCAGAATAATCCCTAAGGCTGGAGGTCAGTCTACCATACGATAGATTCACTATCATTGTGTGGATTATTTTAATTTATTTCGATTGATGCCGTTCACTACGCTGCCATTAATTGTAGAATTGAACATGAAAACATGTATCCAGACATGTATGTGAGCAAGATACCTTAATTCAACAAGACTGTGCTTAGCTTGCGTTCCATGACTGGCGTAATCTGTGTTATATCATTGTTTTAACGATTGCATGTCATTGCGTATGTTTCGTTCCAATAGAAAGAGAGAAAAGTAGTCACGTTAGTATTAGGCGATTAGTTATGATTGGACACACCAGAGTTGTTGAGCATACATTCGGCACGGGGCTCCTTGTAAACCACGCCTAGTGGGAGTGGCGCTCGTCGTTTCGCCATATTGCCACGGACTGCGTGTTTGGTAATGTCACCAATGTTTTGCCATTAATATCAGTTATATTACCTGGTTGCGTGCGTTGGATATACACCGACGTGTGGACTTTGACTGGCGTTCAAACACAGCTGTCCGCAAGAGGAAATTCTTATCGACCGACTCAAGTATCCGGAAGATCACTCAGAGGAAACAGTAAGCATCACGGAGAAAACAGTACTTCCTTTGTGTTTACTGTCACTTCCAACCACCCAGAGTGGAGAGGGACAGTTGGTAAGCCAAGGAGAAAACTAACATAGAAAAAGCGTATTGTGACAATTTTTTGCGAATGGTCGTGCTCTCCATAATTATTCAAATACCAGTACAGCTACTATACAGTTAGCGTGTTGTTGAGAACATAGCGCAGATGAAGAAATATGTATATGTTGTGCATATTTGGACATTAGGAAGGGTGACGGATGGATGCAACGTAGCGAATGTGGCCAGTAGGCACATCGGGAGAGCGGGGCGGTTTCGCACGAGAGACTACCGTGGTACAACCTTGTAGAGGCCACTTTTGCTTAAACTGTTTCCATAACAAATCATGTTTTTTAAAACAAATGTCACCTATAGTTTGCATTAACATTCGTAAAACGTGTTAAGATGGAACAAATGAACATAATTTTATTGGAAATGTTGCCATCGTGGCACTTGGTGTTGAATTAGTATGCTCTCAAATTGTTGTACTTAATATATTGTATGTAAGTGCAGTTTCATCATACCTTCGACTGGGATGAATAATGAGTAGTAGATTGTGAAGCCTTCGTACGTGTTAGCACTGTTATGCTTGAAATGCATGAAATGCACGAGTACTGTATTGCCACTGCTTGTAACGTCGTCAGGGAGGCTGTTTCCACAGAAGGAATGCAACAAAGGCGCTGACGTGTCGGTTCCGTCGTAGATCTTGACGCTGGCTGTGCTGCAGTCAGTGCTCGCAACGAGGTCAAAGCTGAGGAAGTGCAGCTGTACGAGCTGTAAGAACCAGTAATGCTTTAGGGTAAGAAATGTAAGTCATGCTCGCCTAGAGGCTGTACTCAGACATACGTAGTCCGCCTATCGCACGCACGCACGTATGCACGCACGCACGCACGCAATTATAGTGAAATGTATGGTGAAATGTATGATGAAATGTATGATGAAATATTTATTAGCTATGAGAAAAAATATATTAAGTGTTAGCAAAATAAGATTGGTAACAAGGAAGGTAGGGAGGGAGGGAGGGAGGGAGAGAGAGAGAGAGAGAGAGAGAGAGGGAGGGAGGGAGGGAGGGAGGGAGGGAGTAGAGGGAGGGAGTGAGGGAGGGAGGGAGGGAGGGAGGGAGGGAGAGAGGGGGCGAGGGGGAGGGATGGAGGGAATAGACAAATGTCTGATGTTGGGTAGTTGATTTTACGTATAAAATCAAAGTTCATTACCTTGGATGGTTCGACTTGAATCTTCCAACTGCATGTCACATAATTTGTGAGGGAGAGAAAGATAGGGAGAGAGGGAAGGAATGAGGGAGGAATGGTGGGGGAGAGACGGGGGAGAGATGAGGGACGGATGGAGGGATGGATGGAGAAGGGGGAGGGAAGGTCATTACCTTGGTCGGTTCGACTTGAATCTTCCAAGTGCATGGCATATAGTTGAAGGTATGTTTGTCGCTGATGCCAAACGTTCCCACATCTCCTCTTATTTCGGCCGGAGAATCAAAACATCCTGTTGTAAACGAAGAAACGCTTATGAAATGCCTAACAATGTATAGTTAACACGTGTGCGTTGGAAATGTTTTACTTTTAATGTTTGAATTTTAGTCCAAGTCCATGTGCCAGTAAACTGAGTTGTCATTTAGTTTTATATGCCAGGGAATGACACTCGAAACTAACATTATGTCAGCGTTATTTAAATGATTTAAAAAAAAAAAAACAGCACGGTACATTACGCGATATTATAGCAGATTTTGATTATATCGTATTGACTCCGATTGGTGACATCATTAGTACCGTGCAACCGGAGTTGTACATAAACTTCTAAGTATTCGGTGTTTTGAGAAATTATTTAAGAGGACAACGAAAAAAGCGTTCTTCCTATCCTATACAAATGTGAATTTCTTGTAAAATAGCACTGTACGTAAGCAACCGATACATAGCCAGAAAACAAGTTTAAATACATGAAGGGTCAAACTGGGACATGTGTATACGATTTTCGCTAATGTTAGGGTAAATGACTAATAAAGTAATAAAGTATTAAACTATACACATACCATCAACTGGGCTGAACGCCGTGTAGTAGATACTGAAACCACTGTTGGTGGCACCACGACCGGTTTTGAAATTCACGAACACTATGTTGCCACTACTCGTCACGTCGCCAGGGAGACTACCTCCACAGAAGGTAACCTGCAACCTCTTAGTCCAACTTATAGCGTTGTAATCGTTCCACCTGTCACGATTGTCGTAGATGCTGACGCAGTCACTGTTAGCTTCGATACCAAAGCTAACGAAGTGCAGCTGCACTCGCTGTAACAACATTGATGCCTTGGCGTAACTAATGTTTGAACTGTGAACAGGATCGAGGTTAGACTAAAATAATATGACAATTCTACTCATGTAACTCCATATCTGGACCACCATCAGAAATGAGGAGAGGAAATATTTATTTGTCCCAAAAGACACAACAAAACAAAATAATTGGTAGAGAAACCAACCAATTTATTAATTTTAAGTCGCCAGAAAAACAAACTAGCTATACTATATTTTACAATATGAAAATAAAAGTTAATATCACATATGGGACGGGGGACTCCTACTAAGACTAATGTTAGTTGGTGTCGTTGGAACCACCTTGATCTTAATTTGTACAATATATATGTCGATCGATCGAACATGTATTAAGCGAAGAGAGGGAGGGGGAGAGAGGGAGAAGGAGTGAGGGAGAGAGAGTGGGAGAGATAGGGAGAGAGGGGTGAGAGAGACCGAGAGGAAGAGGGAGAGAAAGAGAGAGGGGGTGGAGGACGGGAGGGAGAGAGAGGGAGAGAGGAGGAGGAGGGGATATTGATAGGGGAGATAGAGAGAGAGAGGGGAGGGAGGGAGGGAGGGAGGGGAGAGCGAGCAAGAGAGAGAGAGAGAGAGAGAGAGTGGGGGGGGAGCAGGAGGAAAGGAGTAACCGTAGTTACTTGGATGATTTGAATATAGAAGGATATCACAAGTAAACTACTTGTATATGTGTTTTGTGTGCTTGATATTAATGATAAAAACCTTACTCAGAATGTGTGGCAAGTAACAATATTAAATTCAATATAATACAAACTTCAAATTGATCACCTTGTTTGTTTCGACCAGAATCTGCCAATTACAATCCATGTTGTTGTTATACTCGTATTCATTAATGCCGAATATTCCGCTTGATCTTCGCAGTTCGGCCTGGTGCCCGCTGCATGCTGCAGTAAACAGAACAATAACACAGCCTTATGAAAATACAGTTCCATCTATTTTGTCAGGTTAAATAACATTGCTTTCGACATGTGTTTCTTCTGGATCGTTTCCTTCAGTTAATGATCATGGAAACATAATTAAAAGTAATGGCAATAATATGTACTTTTAAAAGCCGCCAACATTATGTCGTCATCTGATATTGCTGCAAGAAACAATGCCAGTATATATATATATTAAGTGGGCATCTCAATGTCTAATAGTGCAGATTAAAAACACAGTAGGCCTACAGCAGCGGTAGATGTAACCTCTATATTGTACTTGTGAATAATGAAATCAATATCAACCTACCTGCAGGATTCCCCGTCTGAAAAACAAAAACACGGCTACATTATGTTATGAATATTATTTAACCGCACTGTTAGTTTATAGATGACTACCTGTTCGTCATGTTGGTCTAGATGAAGAGTAGGGTAACATGGGGCAACACGGCCCCTTGAGGTAAGGCGACACCCGCCACGTACACAAAATATAAAACTCTGAACGTCCCCAGATCTGGTGCAAAATGATGCTAGCATCTATCGGATATCCAGCCCGAAAGCTCAGCGCTATTATATGGATTGTTGTAATATTCGCAAAAAGTAAAAATGGTGCAACTCACTATATAACGGTGTGAATTGTGAATTTAATTGGTGACATGATAATATTATTATTCAATTGACAAGTCAGAAAATACAAAATATACAAAAATATGTTGTGTTGTGCTTTGTTAAGAAACGCGTTGTGCATATGGGGCAAGACGGTCCCCATGTCTTATCCCACACGCACATGGTCATACGCACATGGTCGTATTACATATGCCCAATTATGTGTAGTGCATTTAATATAATTCGAACGTTGGATAATTTAGGTTCTGCTAGCCACACGCAGGAGACCGAGAATCGAGAGAACCAGGTTTCGAATCCTCTTGCTACCGCTTCGAAACTTTGTCAATTTCGTTCACCCCACGTCGCCACAGTTCACTCAACTGTATAAATAAATAAAATTGCTTAATGCTTCCCAGAGAAGTCGAGATGGCGTCTTTCAGGAGCTGAAGTGTAAAGCATGCATGTGTCAATTAACTTGAAAGTTAATTAATTAAATTAAAATTAACTCACAATTCTCCGAATAAATTAACCTCACACATTTCTCATGTAAATTAAATTAAATTAAATTAACCTCCCTAATTCTTCAATTAAATTAAATTACCAATTAATTTTAATTCAATTAACATTTAAATCATGTGTTGGTAGAAATGTTTACACAGTTAAAACAATTATAAAATCACAAGGCTTTGTAACTTTGTTGGAAAGATATTTGCTCATGCAATATTTACATACCAACACATTTCTTTATGGGGCATTTGATTACATTTTAAAAATTGTAGATACTTAAGAAATGAATATTTTTTCTGAAAGAATTGAAAAGTTGTGGCTGAAGATTTGTAGGTGTCCTCCTAAATACAACCACACAATTAACTAAACAGGGCAACTACCTACATGATTTATATGCACCAAATTATTATTTATGCAGTGTTTTATAATAAATCATTACGTTTCCCCTTTATATACGAGCATGTAACTATGCATACACTGTTTATGCATCACTAGAACTGGCATGCTTTTGAGTTAAGTTGACACTGTAAAGAGATCCAAAACTGAAGTTACACTACCTTTCTCTACATATCCCCGTTAAAGGTTATATGTACACACACGCTCGCACGCACGCACGCACGCACGCACGCACGCACGCACGCACGCACGCATTATTGGACCCATAGGTCCACTTGGCCGCAAGTTGCCAGCCCCAAATGTTTAATTTAAACAGAGATTTGGTGTAGCCAAGATTAGTCATCAACTTATCACACTACCAGAAGACATTGTATTGTCTAGGCATTCTCTCCAATTCACAGATGCCTGAATGACCAGCCCACTCCAGTTGGTACAGTGTCTATGTGCTCTGTGATGTTCTCCCTCCCATTCACACAAGCCTGAACCTCATCTCTCTCAGGCTAGTGACTGGAATAGTGACTGCATTCCTTTTGGAAACACCTGGATAACATGGCTGTGAACTATCCAGTAATATAAATTGTTAAAATGAGCGCTTAATTGAGAATTAATTGGGAATTTGTAAATTAAATTAAATTAACCCATTTTGGTAAAGTCAAATAATTAAATTAAATTAAGTTAGCCTTTTCTGGAAAAGTTAATTAATTAAATTAAATTAACGTAATTGAGTTAATGTAATTAACAAATTAACAATTGACATTAACCCATGTCTTGTGTGAAGCGTTTTGAGCAATCCAAAGGACTGTATATCGCAATATATAAGAACGTACCTTTACACCAGGAATGGGGAAATATGTGTTTTTACTATTTTTACAAATGTAACTCAGCTACTTTGTCTGTTTGCCGAAAATAGTTTTCCAATTGGAAACATACATATTTGTCTATGTCAAGAAAACATTAAAGACATGCGAACATATTTTAATGGTCTGCAATTTTCTTAGGGGTGGTGCGCGCTGTCTCAGGTTACCATACATGTTCAGCCGCATAAAACATGTACCATGCGTACTGTGAAACATGTAAATTAAATGCGTTCTGCTCAATAAATATATAGTTACTTACAACAGTAACAACAACTTCCGAACAAAGTGTATAACAAATTATGTTAATGAAACATTGTGCAATGCTGTTTTCTGAAAGCGATCATCGTTATGCGCAACAGTTGAACGCCGGAATCAATACTATGCGATCTTCATGAAGTTGATGCTTATTACATAGTGTGCTGATGCGCAGCGTAAAAACATTATTAAACAAATAAAATGTACAAAATCAAGTAACATGCGGCGTGGGTACTTCACTCTGACAGACCCATCGGGAGAGTGTTGGAGCCTGCATCACCTGTGTTGGAAGATTATTACAGTTCACGACAGTTCTGGGGAAGAATGACACCTTGTATGATTCCGTTTCGTACAGTGTTGTGTGAAGCTGAGAGGTGTACGTCTGGATAAGCGAGTCACGTGGTATTGGTGTAGGTTCATACATACAATGTAGTTGACCATCTTGTCAATTAACATTAGTATGAAGTTGAGACGACGTTGTTGCGGTGTGACCTGTTCGAGAGAGCTTCTGCCTAATACCCACCTTGCTGATCTCCTCTGTAGAAGGCATGGGGCAATTAACTTGAAAAGTCAATTAATTAAATTACAATTAACTCAAAAATGTCAAATTTAATTAGCTTAACCTCACACATTTATCAGGTAAATTAAATTAAATTAACCTCCCAAATTCTTCAATAAAAAATTAAATTAACAATTAATTTTAATTCAATTAACAATTAAATCACGTGTTGGCAGAAATGATTACACATTGAAAACAATTCTAGAATCATAAGAATTGTAACAAAAATGTGTTTTATAACTTTTTTGGAAAGAGATTTGCTCGTACACTATTTTCATGCCAATATATTTCTTCATGGGGCATTTTATCACATTTTAAAAGTTGTAGATAATTTAAAAAAATTATTCTTTTATCTGAAAGGATTGAACAGTTTTGGCTGAAGATTTGCATGTGTGGGGTTTCTTCCTATATTCAACCATCAAATAACAAAACCAGGCACTTACATGCAATATTTCTATCCACCAAGTTGTTATTGATGCAGTTTACACTAAATCATTAGGTTTCCGTTTACACACTAGCACTTAAACACTATTTTGTGTGCATCACTAGAACTGGCATGCTTTTGATTTAAGTTGACACTGCAAAAATATCAAATTTAAGCTGTATTACCTTTCTCTACATATCCCCATTAATGGTTATATGTATACACGAACAAGTTATAGATACATAGGTCTAATTGCCCCGTAGGTCCACTTTGCTGAAAGTTGCCAACCACAAATGTTGACTTTAAACAGAGATTTGCAGACTTATCACCCTACCAGAGGACATTCTATTATCTACGGTCTAGGCCTTCCCTGCCATTCACACATGCCTGAACCTGATCTCTCTCTCTCTCTCTCTCTCTCTCTCTCTCTCTCTCTCTCTCTCTCTCTCTCTCTCTCTCAGGCTAGTGGCTGGAATAGTGAGTGGAGAGTTTAGAACAAAGTTCATGTTACAATGCAATGTTGTCTTCTACAACCAATAAACAACTACGGTTTTAGCGAAACTGTACTTACGTTTCGTTCCTACCTAAATAATTGTTTGTATAAATATTAGAATAGTGAATGTGACCTACCAACGACGGCAACCAGCTGGCCATCAAAGCAGCGGCAGCAGCAACAATCAGAATCATCCAGTGACTGTTTCGTTTCATATTCCTTGCCGGCATGGTCGCGTCACGTAATCCAGCTGTCAAACGCAGTACTGCGTTCCGCAAACACGTTACATTCTAAAGTGTGGTAGGTAGCACACTGCTAATGTTAATTATGCTTGTCTGAAGCCGCGCATGTCACGTAGACCGTTTGTGCATCCTGACCTGTGAACTCTCTGGATGCCCGGATCCACTTCAGTTGAGTTTATTAGTATCAGAAAGTTGAACTCTGTCAGACGTAATCTACAATTCAACATGCCTGCTATAAAAGATTACTTCGCTTTTCGTAACTAAGCGTGTATAGATGCGATGACTACGAAGTATCCGTCACTCGAATGAGAATCCGGGATCCGAGGGTTCCAGGACCTATGTTCGTCTAAACACGGATGTGGATGTTATCTGTATAAAACACTCACATGTAATCAACTGTTGTGGGTCTAGAATACGAGATCGCTGGAAAGTTGGTTCTTCCTGATAAATAAAGCATAACGAACAACTAGTATTACCAACTGTAAATGGAAACTAATGGGGGTAAACACTGGAAAAGAAAAAAGGGTATATGTGTCTAGTGCTTTGCTCATGTAGCTTGTTTTTCTCTCTTATGCAAGTCATTTGTTAGCTCAAATGTCAATGGGCGGTCCTTTGCCAGCATGGTTGATTTTGTTTGTTTTGGGGTTGCGTTTTTAGAGAACGTGGAACTCTTGGGATAGTCTAGGAAAATATGCTAATTGAGGCCTATGTTTATTCTTTAAAACACAACATCTAAAATGAGATCATATTAGTATAATATCTTTAATGAATCGAGTTTCAAATTTTCTCTCATGGTTCAGAGCGGTCGGTAACATGAGGCCAGGCCCGCGCGTCACTTGCTGCCGACGGAGCAATTTTTTTTCCGATCCGCGGCCCACCCAACCCTCCCTCCGATCTGGGTATATAAAATAACTAAATAAATAATGTTGACTTTAAAATGATCGAATTTAAAAAACATCAACATTCCATCAATATGTCAAATATGACAATCGTAAATTCCCAACACTGCTTATTAACATACAATATTCAGGGTTGTATGCAATATTAAGCGACAGGGAGGTTGTGTATATTCTCTGAAATTCTTTACTGATATAATGTACATCCACTGCTGGTGACATATTTAATGTGAATAATCAAACATTTTCTGACAGCAAAAAGACAAGATAAAATTAAGGTATTCGAAATTCTTAAGCCGGTTGGATTTTAATCAAAAAAGGCAAATTGCTCGTTTGAGATACAGGATAATTATCAGCATCCCATTTGGTCGCCCATCTTCCAGTGTCAGTGGTGGCGCGTGACAACTTTCAGGTTGACAAGTTTCAGGATTGTTGCTCTCCTGAAGAAGCTGAAAGATGTGATTCATTATAATTGACATGCTCTGCCGTGTGGCGTTACGATACGAATCAAAAGGATTGTTTATCACACTGTTCTTGAAATATTACCACTGTCTTCCAAATGTCCCATTTCCATTTGTGCGCGTTGAAAACAATGGAAACTCAGCCAGTGGTGTGCGCTCTGATATGTGCACATTACATTTAAAGTGCACTCATCGGTCTTATTCAAAAAGGCGACTAACCAGAAGCCGTGTTGTGCTGCCAAGACTGGCCCCTCAGCCTTTGCCATCGTGGGCCCGCTTTGGTCGGTATGTTGTTGGTGTAGACTGTGCACCAGTAATTGCAAGACAGACAATGTATTACTCTTACATGTTAAGCCATTAGTATTACATCTTTTCTTCCGAAATATTGTTGTATTAAACATTTAGGAGTATGTAAATGTATTTGTATACGTTTGTTCATTCAGTAGTAGAGTAGCAACAATAATTCCTTATTCAAGCAATTATCTATCTGGTCTTTTTCTTACAATATTCAATCTGACATGTGCTGAAAAGTCAAAAGTATAGCTGTGTTCACGGGTACTGATGTTCATACAATGTTGGACCAACAATTTTGTTCAAACATTACCCAGCATGACAGGGCATGGAGCTGTAATGATTGATACAGATGTTAAAGACAAACGACTTATCAACTTATCCAATAACTGATCATCAGTGAATGAATGACCAGCATGTAGGGCCATGATGCATCTTGGGAAATCTTGAGGAGAACACGGGATTGAATTTGGTGGATTTAATATTTGTCTAAAGCGTGGAATATTGATCGGATAAGTATTATTATTGCGTGTATATTAAACATAAACTTACAAGAGTCCTTGTTTAGTCAATAGTTGCTGTTAAAATTTAGCTATAGGAGTAATTTAGGGTAGTTTATATCGTAGGTCTCCGAGGACTCGGTAGCGCGAGCGGTAATGAAGGGTTGTTGTTTTCAGTTGATTGGGTACATAATACGAGACGTAATATTATTGTAAATAATTTAGTACATATTAAATATTGAAAACCTAAATATTTTGTTTTAGCAACATTTATTGTTAAAAGTTAGTCTTAGGTAGTAATTCAGTGTTATTTAAATAAGGTCACTGAAATTTCGTTAGCGCGAGCGATATTACGTTTTGTTAGTCAGCTGTTACATAGAAATTAAGTTGCAAGGCAGTAGCTGTAAATTTAATTAAGACATAAGTAACATACTATAAAGTGTGTATTACAACACAAAAACAGTCTTTGTGAAGACTACCTAGTATAAATTGATTATAAACGGATTATAAACAAATACAAATTTAATTTCTAACATGGCGCCGTGCAAACGCCAAGTAAAGGCGAAACGTAATTTGATATGTTCTAGCTGCGACAGCTGGATAGACTTTGCAAAGTCCGGGTGTGTAAATTCGTGGGCGGAGGTGCAGGCGGATGATTTCCATTTCGTGTGTAGGGGGTGTAAGACAGTGAAATATCTGCAGGAGCAGGTGATTGAGCTAAGGCATATGATTTTGATGATGACAGGGCAGGGTGAGACAGAAGTGAGCAGAGGTGGTGAGAATGATGAGAGCAGAGGTGGTGAGACCGAGGAGAGCAGAGGTGGTGAGACCGAGGAGAGCAGAGGTGGTGAGACCGAGGAGAGCAGAGGTGGTGAGACCGAGGAGAACAAGGAGAGCAGTGGCAATGTGAGGGAGAAAGCTGGTAAGAAGAAGAAAGATGACAGAAGGCAGAGAATGCAACAAAAGAGAGGTAAGCGGGTGAGTGGAGAGGGATTGCCAGGTGGTAAGACAGTAAAGGTTGATGATATGAGAGAAAGGGGGCATACTAGTAGTGTGCAACAGGAAAGGAGTTTTGCTGATGTAGTATCACAGGGGAAAGAAAGGAAAGCCCGGGTATTTATGGGGGATTCCATCATTAGGAAAGTGGATACAATTGTAAATAGAGGAGATGACATAACAGTATGCCTACCAGGGGCAAAAGTAGAGGATATAGCAGAGAAGGCAGGACAGGTCATGGGTGGTGGCACGGGAGGTGCTGTTCTCGTGCATGTGGGAACGAACAATGCAGAGAAGGAGGGAACGTCAGCCATCGTTGGTAAGTACAGGAGGTTGATCAAGACACTTAAACAGGCACGAGTTGGGCTAATCGTATTGTCGGGGATATTACCAATAATGGGAGGCATGGGGTGAGGAATATAGGAAATGTAGAAGGATGGCGATCAACACACAGGTACAGAAGGTATGTATGGAGGAGGGAGTAGGCTTCGTAGACATGTGGTTAAACTTTGTGGGAAGAGGTGACTTTTTCATGAGAGATGGACTTCATCTGACAGGGAAGGGCGCTGCAGTTCTTGCGTGTGAGTTTGTCAGAGTTGTCGACGAGGGCACAGGTACCATAAATTATTTAAACTAGATGCGCAGGGGGAACTGACAGAGAAAACTCAAAGGAATACTACTACAAATACACATCCAAAGAAATTTTCACCAATAATTTCAGACAATGAACTTAAATGTGTATGCTTAAATGCCAGGAGCATAGTAAATAAAAAAGGTGAGTTAGACATTATGGTAGCAGATATTGATCCTCATGTAATAGGCATCACAGAATCATGGGCAAATGAAGATATAGTAGATGCTGAGTTAGCACTGACAGGCTATGTAATGTTTAGGAAGGATAGACGAGAAAGAAGGGGAGGTGGAGTAATTTTGTATATTAAAGAATCTATCCAAGCATATGAAATTACTCTGAAAAGTGAAGCAGATAGTGTGGAAGCAATTTGGTGTAACATAGTTACCAGGAACTCAACATTAACAATAGGAGTAGTTTATCGTAGTCCTAACATAGGACAAGAGGAAGATGTAAAATTACAAAAGGCGATAAGGGAGGTGAGCAAGGGAGAATGTGTTATAATGGGTGATTTTAACCATGGCCATATACAATGGGAATCATTAGAGAGTGCTGGAGGTGATGACCATCAGTTTCTACTTCTAACACAGGATTGTTTCCTTACTCAACATGTCTTGGAACCAACCAGAGGTGGGAATGTGTTAGATTTAATTTTGTCTTCTCAAAATGAATTAGTTGACAATGTTAAAGTACACGAACCTTTGGGTTCAAGTGACCATAACCAAATCCATTTTAATATAAAAGTAAAGACAGGGAATACATATATAAAACAATGGAGGAGGAACTTCAACAAACGCAAATATAAAGTGATGAGAACATATCTAGCAAATATAGATTGGAATAACTTGCTGAAAGAACAAGACAGCAACAGAATGCTGGACTTGTTTAAAATATGAGATTGAGGGCATTATTGAGAAATTTATTCCATTAAGAAAACAAGGGAAAAGATCCAGGAAAAAACACCTGTCAAAAGAAGCTATTAGAAAAATTGCTCACAAACAGATGCTGGAAATGTAGAAGACTACACAAACTACAAAGAGGCACTTAACCTAGCTACAACTGAAATTAGAAAATCTAAAAGAACCTTTGAAAGAAAATTGGCAGGTAATATAAAAAATGACAGCAAGAGTTTCTATGGTTATGTAAGGAGTAAACAGAAAGTTCGAGATAAGGTCGGACCACTGGAAAACAACAGTGAAAACATAATTTCAGATGGGTTCCAAATGGCAGAGGTCCTGAATGAGTATTTCAGCTCAGTTTTTACCACAGAAGATATCAGCTCACTTCCAGTTCCACTGACTAAATTTGAGGGCAATAAATCAGAACATTTAGGGCAGTTATTTGTAACTCCTGAAATGATAGCAAAGAAAATTAAGAAGATGAAAGATAATAAATTACCTGGAGTTGATGGGATACCACCAAAACTGCTAAAGGAAATTGTTGATCAAATTAGTACACCACTTGCAAACTTATTTAACTTGTCACTAGAAGAAGGAATAGTTCCTTCAGAACGGAAAGAAGCAAACATTACGTCGCTATTTAAGAAGGGATCGAGTAAGAAGCCAGAACATTACAGACCAGTGAGTTTAACATCAGTTGTATGTAAATTACTCGAAACATTAATTAGAGACCACATGGTGGAATTCCTCGTAAAACATAAATTAATAAATACATCTCAACATGGATTCCTAAAAGCAAGGTCATGTCTAACCAATCTCTTATGTTTTTAGAAGAAATTACAAAGTGGGTAGATGACGGGTCACCAGTGGATGTTGTCTACTTAGATTTTCAGAAAGCTTTCGATAAAGTGCCACATCAAAGATTGTTACTTAAACTAAAAGCCCATGGTATAGGCAATGATGTAATCAACTGGATAGAAAAGTGGCTTAAACACAGAAGACAGAGAGTCATAGTAGATGGTGAGATTTCAAACTGGAAATCTGTTTTGAGTGGGGTACCACAGGGATCAGTATTAGGCCCTATACTGTTTTTAATATATATAAATGATTTGGAGGATGACATATCTAGCAAAGTACTCAAATTTGCAGATGACACAAAAGTATTCAGAAAGGTTACTAATGATACAGATAAACAAAGTTTACAGGATGATCTGGAAAAATTAGTTAAATGGTCAGAAAAATGGCAAATGTTATTCAATTTTGGGAAGTGTAAATGTATACACATAGGACATGGAAATATGGACGAGGAATATAAAATGGGGGATGCTGTACTAGGTAGAACCACACAAGAAAAGGATTTAGGAGTAACATTTAATGCTGACATGAAAGTTTCAGAGCAATGTGGGATTGCTGCTTCGAAAGGAAATCAAATTCTAGGGCTAATTAGGAGAACTATCACGTATAAGGATAACCATCTAATTGTACCCCTGTACAAAGCAATAGTTAGACCACATTTGGAATATTGTATTCAAGCATGGAGGCCATATCGTAAAAAAAGACATAGATAAGCTAGAAAGAATACAACGAAGAACAACTAAGATGATTCCAGAATTAAGAGACCTTAGTTACGAAAGTCGCTTATTACAATGTGGTTTGACAACACTAGAGACCAGGAGACTAAGAGGAGACCAAATAGAAGTGTTTAAAATAGTGAACGGTTATGAGGATGTTGATAGGAATATGTTCTTCAAACTTAAAGAAGGCAGTAGAACCAGAGGACACAAAGCAGCATTAGTTAAGGAGCAGTGTAGGTTGGACATGAGAAAGTACTCTTTCTCACAGAGGGCGATAAATGAATGGAACAAACTGCCAAATGATTGTGTTAATGCTAGTAGTGTGAATATGTTTAAAAATAGAATTGACAGATATCTGATAAGGGCGGGCTACACATAGATGAGAAAATTGTTGGACTCTCGATAAGCCAATGGCTTCCTTGTCCACTTGCCATCTGGAACTTGTTTGGAACTTCAAAGGACCACTGAATGATGTGAAAACACAATATGGCCTATCGGCCTTGAAGGTCTCAATGGGCTACGAATGGAGCTAACTCAGAAGAAGCTAGCATTAATCCCAAATGTAGATACCTTTGATGTCTGTGAAGATGGCAAACACGACGAATTGCTAAACACAAACACATGTTGATATTTACGCCTAATAACCTAATGAAATGATATAAATATTCAATTGTAATAGAACAGTAATAGCTCAATTGCATTGCTTTCTATTAAAATTTCATCGTGTCCTGTTCCATATATTACTATTACTTGACTTCGTAATAATAATTATGGTATATAATTATGACTCCAGGCCTGGAACTACAAGACATCCTAGAAGCGCCAGAAGATGTGGATATCAGAGAGGAAATAGTGGATATCAAAGAGGAAATAGTTAATGCTATCAAGGAGCACATGAACAGTGAGGCACCGGATCATAACCAGCTAAATGCAGTTATTCAAAACATACCTGAACCAGCAGCCAGACAGCCGTGCGTGACCATTTCTCTTCGTTCGACTCTAGAACCCAAGTAGACATGGCAATATTGGCCTTCAGCAAGGCATTCAATACCGTCCCCCACAGGAAATGTTTCCACAAACCCTCACATTACAGAATAGCAGAGACAGGCTTACAAACCAATGTGAGAGACAACAGCCTTAAGCTGCAGCCTATGGTAAAGGTAATTCTCTGTGAGCAGCAGAGTATCGCCTTAAGAAGCTACAGCCCATGGTAAAGGTAATTCTCTGTGAACAGCAGAGTATCGCCTTAAGAAGCTACAGCCCATGGTAAAGGTAATTCTATGTGAACAGCAGAGTATCGCCTTAAGAAGCTACAGCCCATGGTAAAGGTAATTATCTGTGAACAGCAGAGTATCGCCTTAAGAAGCTACAGCCCATAGTAAAGGTAATTCTCTGTGAACAGCAGAGTATCGCCTTAAGAAGCTACAGCCATGATGCCACCCATCTCGAGTATCACACCGATGTAGTTCTGGAGACGCATTTGGCGACAGAAAACAAAAACGACCTGTAGGCCTCGAATATAATGTATAAAAAATGAGTGCTATTATCTAGGAACAAATGCAGCAGAAGACCGTGTCCAAAGTTTATTTTATTACCAACAAACAAAGAAAAGTTCAGCTTTGTCCTGAAAGATAAACAACTGAAAATGCGTGAGGAAATCTTGGAGTTGCGTGCACAGCCATCGCCGTAAAGGTCGAGCAGATATGTTTGGACTTCCGAAAGACGCACGACGAAGCATACTAAGGTACTTTGTATTTGACAAAGAAGACGAATGGCGTGCAGTGGTCCACCTCTTGTAAGACCCCTATCTCAAGCGGCCATGTAGTAAATAAGGCTTTTCAATGATAATTTCCCCTTACGAGAGGCCACCGCTGTAATAAGGCCATTGTACACTTTCAAAAGGGGTGTGATTATAAAAAGGGGACTACTATGTGCGTGCGTGTATCCTGCAGAAAAACTGCTATCTGGTGTATTTCTGGAAAGCTGGGCACTCACCATTTTCAGAATATGGATCCGCCATGAACTGTGACCGTTAATATCATTGAAAAATGAAGAAAACCACTCTCCTTCAGATGACAGTTGTCTTTAATCAGGAAATGATCAACTGTTGCACTCTGAAAGGAGTAACAAAATAACATGAATACTAAATACTAGCTAACTAAGCTAAACAGCATTGACAGTGAAATGTGCGTATAGTAATGTATCTTGTACCTCAATGTAATGTCATCAGCACACAGTGTTCACTGTCGACCCATTCGTGTGGCCGGCTACGGGTATAATGTACTAGTGCAATTGACTGCAGTGGGCACTTGATGTCCAACCATGCATAACGATACGCATCACTGACCAGTGACTACCACAGGTCTATAGACGATATACTTGTAGGCTACTTGCTACATCTCATCATCCCCGCCCCCACGTTCATGAACTATGAATGTAAAGACTTACACCCACGTCCCTGACACTGGCTCGTAACAACGAGGCGGTCGACGCAATCGTGGTGCACGCAGGACTCGAGGAGATGACTGTTCCGGAGGCCGTGCAGAGGGAGTACGAGGTAGCGGTGATGGTGGGCCGTCGAAGGTTGCCGGAGGTGCATCTACGTCAGGAGTTGCGGTAGCTGGATGAATCTCTGGCGCAGCGGCTGCTGGAGAAGCTGGCGTTGTTGCTGCCTGGGGTTTTGATACAGCAGGAGACGCTGGCGTAGCTGGTGGATGGAGCTCTGGCGCAGTGGCTGCATGATACTGATCCGGCGTGGTTGCTGTCATCGTGTATGGGCGTGGTTGGAGAGCAAGGTCGTTTGACGCGGGACACCGAGATGACAGTGGCTCGCCGATAGATGTAGAGGGCTGGACAAATTGCCTTAAGAACCGTCTGTTGCGGAGGGTGAGTCGGCCCGAGCCGTCAATCTTGACCAGGTACTGTTCATTGTCTCCTACGTCCACGACGACGCCTGATCTGTCCCATTTGTTCGGATGGGGCCCACGCTGGTTTTGGACATATACTATCGCGCCGATCACCAGGGGCGGTAGGGCCCGCGAGTGGGCATTTAGGGCCTCAGAGGTGCGCGCGAATCGAGCGCGCATAGCATTCTCCTTTGCCGACCAAGCCTCCCGCCACATCGGGCGGATGGATGGATTCTCAAACTTAGTACACCTGTTGACGAATGAGAACGCGTCTCTGATGGGTCTGCTAAATATCACTTCCGCAGGGGATACGTTACAATCGGGGTCGGGTGTGTTCCTGAGTTGCAGCATGGCTCGTAACAGCCCATCATTATCTAGCGAGCCGGTCGGGCCTACGTTATCCATAAGAGTGCGCTTAGCCTTCTTGACCGCTACTTCAGCCCGGCCGTTAGACTGCGGAAAGGCGACCGAAGAAATGCGATGGTGGACCCCCCATCGCGACAGGAAGTTGGAGGTTTCGGAAGCTGTGAATTCAGGGCCATCATCACTTGACAGGATTTCAGGGACGCCGAAAGTGGCGAACATCTGGCGAAGACAGGCAATGAGGCCAGTAGCTCCGGAGTAGGGTGTACCCGGGGGCGTTTTGTAGATGTCCACCCAACCCGACAGGCGGTCACCAACGACGAGATAATGGCATCCACCGTAATCGCAGAAGTCCGCGAAAACTGACTCAAACGGAGTCGACGGCGTGTCAAGCGCCGCTGGGGGAGTCGCAGCTTGTGACGGTGCTGTTTTGTTGCATGAGCGACATCTATCTCGGGTCTCCTGAATGGCGGTGGATATGCCCGGCCAGAATACGATCGAACGGGCACGGGATTCCATCGATGACACTCCCTGGTGGGCAGAATGGAGAGGGCGAAGTACCTCGTTGCGAAGGGAGGGAGGAATTACCACCCGATCCTGGTATAGGACGGCCCCGTCTGAGACGCATAGGCTCTCGCGGTACATCCAGAATGCCGCAACGGTGTCGTCCGTTTCGCGACGTGTGTCTGGGAAGCCTTCTTCAATGGCCACCATGAGCAGGCGCATGCCAAGATCTGATGACGTCTCCATGGCGATGCGCTCCCAGGATAGCGCGGTGAATGATGAAGCATCGCGACGAATGGCTGCGATAATTGCGCACTCCGCAGAATCCATTCCGGAGCATAGTGTGAGACTTGTGAGCTCTGCATACTCACTTTGTGATGGATGGCGAGATGTTGCATCAGCAGCGGTGTTTGTCTTCCCGGGGAGATGCGTCACTTCGAAATGCCAAGGCAGTGTCCGTTGTTTGAGGCGAAATATCCGAGAATTGTTAATTTCGTCGAGTGTTCGGTCGCCAAGGATCTTGACCAGAGGCTTGTGATCAGTGACGACGACAAGGTCATCGCAGCCCTGTGTGAAGTAGCGTGACTGTTCTAGGCCCCATGCAACAGCCAAGGCCTCGCCCTCTATTGGCGCGTAGCGTTGCTCGGTAGGGGTAAGGAAACGGGAGCCCGCCAAGGTTATCTTCCATCCATCATCGCAACACCCCGGCAAGGTCGTTGCACAATCACAATGTTTTTGACTAAGGAAATAACCGATCCCTAGCTTCGACCAATCGGGTCGAAGGCACGTCCGTCTTCGTAGGTCGAAGATCTCGACACCATATCTGATTGCCTCGATAATGCTCGACTTTGAGGCTTGGAATGCGCTCTCCAGGTCTACTGACCAACGGAAGGGTGTCTTTGGGCTCAAGAATGGCTTGAATGGTCTCATGATATCCCGGAGTTGAGCATAGTTCGTCACTTGGTTAACCAAACCGAACCAGGACCGGACGTCGGTCGTGGATGTTGGTGTCGGGAAATCCCGGATAGCGTCCAGATATTTCGGGAGTGGCTCAATCGTAGCGTTGGAGATGCGGAATCCGGCGAAGTCTACGGTACGTTGTGCGAACAGGAATTTGTCCGGGTTGAGGACTACCCCTGCTCTGCCGACGAGGATGAGGTAATCTATGGTCCTCCACCAATGATTCTGCAGCTCAACATCCCAGTGAACGGTGTCATCGATGCATCGCTCCTTGCGCTGGAAGTTGGCAATGATCTCATCAAAACGGCGGTTGTACCCGTCCCCAGATGATAGGAAGCCTTGTGGTGCACGAGTGTATCGCCATCTGCCGAAAGGGGTGATGAACGTCGTCAGGTGCCTGCCCGAATCTCGGAGGGGAACAGAATGATAGCCGTCCCAAGCATCCGTTACGGTTTTCCAGGATTCGCCGGGCACGCGTCTCGCCAGATGGAATGGAGATTCACTGGAGAATGTTTCGCATGCACAATGCTTGTTCAGTGGGGAAAGGTCGACAGTCCTTCGTGGGGAGCCGTTCTGTTTCCGGGTGACCACCATTCGGTGACACCATGTCACAGCTTCACCATGTGGCACACGTTCGATGACGCCAAGGGCCTCGTCACGCAGGAGGGGTGTGCACCGCCTTAGGAGTTGCACCTTCCTTGAGATGGATCTCCACTGGGGGCCCTGCCATGCAGGGCAGGGGGCGGTGAGGGCATGTGTTGAATGTTGACGATGCAAATTCCTGGAGTAGCCATGTCTTCATCTTTGCGTTATTTGCCTCCGTGCAATCGAAGGGAAGCACGGTTGGACGATTGGGGACTATAGTGCGTGGAGGGCATGAGCAGGGTCCGTCGCTCTCAGCAAGGGCCGATACGCACCCAGCGTTACTGGCACGGAGTCCACAGTCCTGTTGATTGCGGGGGCCAGGAGGTCCGTCGATGGAGGGTGCAGAAGCTGGAATGCGCGGTAACGGGCCGATCGAAGGGAAGTCGACAGGGACGATGCCAAGGTCCACCATGGCCTCGCAGCTGAGGTAGAACCCGTGCGCGGCTGGGCTCACATACACCATTGTCGCGCAGGACTGTCGATCATTAGCAGAAGACGATGCGCTGAGGCGGAGAACCACGGCCCCAGTGATTTCAATACGCGTCTTGTTGGCCGCGGTCAAGTCAACAGACACAGGCAAGAGGTCTGCTGCAGAGAATCCAGCAGCCAGGAACCCTGACATCGACCATAGGCATGATTGCGCGCCGGTATCGGCTATGGCCGTGATGATTGACGGGTTGGTTGTGGGGCATGGGCGAAGGCGAGGTAGTCTGATGGTGTCACGGATACCTGCACCTGGAGTGTCGGGTGGTCGAGGAACCGCGTCTTTCGCCACTCGCCTTTAGACCAGATGTGGTGCGACAATTTCACAGATGATTGCACGGGTGGCTCGTTGGCGGGTCGCCGACGTCGACGACGGCGACGACGGCGATGCTGGCATGGAGCACTAGTAAAGGCCGACACTTGGGTGAACGTGGTAGCAACTTCCGGCTGTGGCGGCTGCATGCTGCGGTTGCGTGGTCGCTCGCTCGGGCGCCTTCCGCGGCGTGCTCGGTAGCAGGCGAGACAGACGCGGTGTGGTTTGGTGTTCCATCCTCTTGCGCCATCAGAGAACAGAGCGAATACCGTCTTGCAATCGGGGCAGATCGCGGTCTGACCACGTCCCGGCTGGGAAGATACGGGCGCGGGTACCGAGGTCGTTGTGATTCTTTTGAAAGACGAGATGCCAGCAGCCGATGAAGGAAGGGCGTTTCGCGCCATCTCTTTTCCCTCAACTAGGGTAATGAAATCGTTCACGGTGCGCTCGAGTATTTTGTCTGCCCCGAGGATTTCACGGCGAATATCCATGTCGGCGATCCCGGCGATGAGGACGTCCCTGACGATTATTTCTGTGAAGTCGACAGCGGTTGGAACCGGGCAGGCACATTGGACGGAGTAGGCGCAAGTTTCGGCCTTACCGCGTACACGGGCTGCAAACGACCGGAAAGATTCTTCGCGCTCTTGGCGGAGGAGAACCAGCTTAGCCCGGTTGACGCCGGTGGCGACAGCTATCACCGCCATGGCTTTCATTGCAGCCATCAGCTCATCTGTGGGCTTCACGAGAATGCCAGGGTCCGATTTTAGTAGTCCATTCCCGAGTTCATCGGCCGCACACTGGAATAGCTGGGAGGATGAGTTGTGGGGATCGATGCCCGATCCCAGGACAAACGCGACCCATCGGCGTGAAAAAACATTCCATTGTTCCTCTGAGACTCCCACATCGACGCGGGGCCGGTCCAATTTCGGCCCTCGGCATGCAGGAGCTGGTCCGGTGTAGGCCTGCTGGACGAGATGGACAGAGTTGTGGTTGCCCAAGAGCGCGATCGCTACTTCTTGGGGTTTCTGTCCAGTCGAGAAGCCACAGCCCGGCACGACACACTGGATGTCTATGGTCGCCATGCTCAGCTCAAGGGATGACGCGGGTTGCACTCGTTGCCGCAAATGACCACTCTCCTTCAGATGACAGTTGTCTTTAATCAGGAAATGAACAACTGTTGCACTCTGAAAGGAGTAACAAAATAACATGAATACTAAATACTAGCTAACTAAGCTAAACAGCATTGACAGTGAAATGTGCGTATAGTAATGTATCTTGTACCTCAATGTAATGTCATCAGCACACAGTGTTCACTGTCGACCCATTCGTGTGGCCGGCTACGGGTATAATGTACTAGTGCAATTGACTGCAGTGGGCACTTGATGTCCAACCATGCATAACGATACGCATCACTGACCAGTGACTACCACAGATCTATAGGCCATATACTTGCTACATCTCATCAAAAAACTTCAAATCAATAACTCCAGGTACTTAGTAGCGCCTGCTGTCCAAACAGACCAATTCAGGAATTGTGATTTTGTAAAGACAATAGTTGAATGGAACCAACTCAGTGAACGTCAAGTCCGGGCTAGAACAATATGCGACTTCAGCCAACATACTTTTTGCCCACTCACCCTCCGTCGTAGACTGTAGCCAATGTTGAGAACGTAGCGTCATTCCATTCGGCAGCTGTTTGCAAGTTGGTCTGATACAACCGTGCGGTTGACATACAAATTGTGTTTGCCCTTCCACTCGGCCTGTGGCCGCCATTTGAGGCCCCGTAGTATCTGGATTGGTCGATCACAGACAGGTCGACCCGGGTGCCATTGCTCAGCCTACGAACCTACACACATTCTTCTAATTGGACAAAGGCGAGTTATTCTCGAACTGTCTTAGTAATAACCATATGACAGATATCGGCACTTGTGGTGGTGAACGTAAGTGTCCCATAATTGCGATGCATTGTAAATATACAATTGATATTTCCAATATTTCAATATATATGTTTCATATTTCAAAGCACGGATATCGAAGTAGTAAGAACCGTCCCGGGGGGTGGGGGTGGGGTGGGGGTTCGGTGGGTTCGAACGAACCATCTTTTGAGAGCATGTTTTTTTAACTGCGACATTTTCAGAAATCATCCCTGAACTCTCCGACTTATTGTCTCTGCGTTCCTTTAACCTTTACTGCTATGTCCTCCAAGCTGATACATGTTACGTTTAGTCATCATTTTCGTAGATACCATTTCGGGTGATGCAATTAACTGCCTTCTGTAATATGATTGCCACGAAAAACAATACACTCTAGATGGCAAATGGACAACAAAGCATTTAGCTTAGTGTGTCCAAGATTGTTTCGTATTTGCGTAACCCACCCATATATATATATATATATATATATATATATATATATATATATATATATATATATATATATATATATATATATATAAATGGCCCAATACCCCCTGAATAATCCACTGTCCTATGTATTTTAGCATCGGATGTCTAACCTTTAAAGTGGGGGGTAGTAACCGTAATTTGTGCACTATGATATAGCGTGGTTAGTACCTTGATTCACTCACTAGAAGCCACTAGGATAGCAGAGGCACTCCCAGATTCACTAGCTGCGCGGGTTTTAGTGACTGACCAGTGCAGTTTGACCTGGTCCGGAGACGTGTGCAGACGCTGATACCCTACGTTATACATCAGCTTAACATTTCTACACCCTGGCGAATTTGGTCACATTTATGCATAATATATTTGCCTTTTAATGAAGTACACTTGGTAAAAGTGTATTTTAAATTACGTGTTTGAATTTGCCACTAGGCCTTCAGCTACGGGCGTGGCAGTGTGTGTACGCAAGAAGTTCGCCCGTTGAATTCAATGTCGTTCGTGTATGCCTAGGCAGTTTCATACCGTGTAACTTAAATACTTCAATAAATACTTAGTATATAATCTGCATGAAACTAATTGTTTGTTATGTTATATTGTTATATTTTATCATATATGATTGGTGATTTGTGAAATTAAATTGAAAGTTATTTGTAACCTTGGTTAATTTATTAAGTATGTCTAGCACTAACTAACTAATGCTAACGCGAAGTGCGGCTATTTCTGTTCAACAACTTAGTAATGCGGCATTCGTTCAATTACAGTGTCACGGTGGGTCTGAAAAACACGTGCATTCATCTGGCCGCTCCTACTTCGGTCACTCCAGACATTGGTGGGTAGCATTGCGTAACTCATTAGGCAGTTCCAGCAGAGTTGTTTTCGCGCTACGTATTGCTAGCTCCGTAACTAATAGGCACTCACGTCAGCTGGATTTGCCGGTCATATGTACTCCATAAACTTCGCGCCGACATACTGATACGTAAACACAGATATAATGGTTTCCATTAATGAATACGTGAATACTTATCAGTTTGTTGACGTTATTTCAAAGAAGACATGTTTAAGTTGTACATGCGATGTAAGCCAAATATCTAAGTTATAGTTATAACTTATTTCACTTTGTATCAGTTGTTGCATTAACTAAGCGAATGAATTGCAATCGTTTTACTTGACTACATCCGGGAAAGTAATGTCTGTCATATATAGCTCGATTCAATGTTTATGATGACAGTTGCATGAAATATATCATGTTTATTATTTAATACGTTATATATATATATATATATATATATATATATATATATATATATATATATATATATATATATATATATATATATATATATATATATATATATATATATATATATATATATATATATATATATATATATATATATATATATATAAATATATATATATATATATATATATATATATATATATATATATATATATATATATATATATATATATATATATTAAGACATACATAAAGTATTTTGTAACCCGGGATCTTTCATCACAAACGGTTTATGCATCCATATATTGATACGTCTTTTCGAAAAAAATTGTGCAGCCTGGTTTATTTTAGTCATGAAGTTGTCCAAATCCGGCCGCAGACTGACGCTTCAATGCAGACAAACCTAGCCCAAAAGAGCAGCGTATTTCGATTTATTTAAGTGGAGCGCTCTGGCGGATAGTCTAGAGAATACATTGGATATCATGCGTGAACGTACTGATCTCAGGTTTCCCGTATTTGATCAACTAACTGGGGAACCGGGTGCTTTAAAATGTACTGAAGTCTAATTGGTTCCCTCCCTTTCTACATCCCCTAACCCCGCCAATTCGCACTACTACATTTCTTCGCTCTTTCCTGCTGCCAAAGATTACCCCAAACATGACAAAATCTTCAACCAAATGAAGGTGGTCATTAAATAGAAACAAAAGATGACCATATCATAAGATTATGTTACTGTGCTGTATACATATGTACAGTTGCTTTGCTGGTTGACAACATAGGCATTTGTAAGCGAGACTATGATCCCTCGTGCATGAAGACATTGCTTTAGACACCATTATGACGGGGTGTATATCGAATGTTGATACAAGATACACCCCGATTAAGAGCTTTTATTGATAGACTATGCATCCCGCAAACAATTGGATCTAACAAAATAAACAGGTTGACTAAAGATCGCAAGAAAACAACATAATATTTTTGTTTTCAGTGTGCGTTTTTAAACCTACATTTACCTGTTTATATTGAGTTTGAATGTTTCCCGAGTTTTTTGTGTTATAATCGTTCTTGCACCTACTTTAGATGTGACGATACGACATATCCAGATTCTCATTCCGGAACTGCTACTGCTGGGTGCAACCAAGTCTTATCGGCCTACGGATGCCATCGAACGTCCTAATGGTGATCGACGGTGTGATTAAAGTGCTATAATTTTTCCTTCAATCTGTCCTAACGTGGATTGATAGATATATTTGCAAAACAGTGATGCAACAAACATCATTTCATAAGATTAACTTGGGGAAGTAAACACTACATGTAATGATAATAATCAAAACCTGAAATAATGAATGCCTCTCAATGTTTTGTTTTTAAATTTCCATCCAAGCGATTTATTAAAATATAATTCACTCGATTTGATAGTATGAACAACGTGATATTAGCAAAGTATTTGCTGGCGAAGGAATTTAATCTCTGACCCTAAATGTGCTGACTAGCCCAGTTAATAGGTTGTATTAAAACAACACTGATACCGTTTTGCCAGGGGAACGAACAAATACCATTTGTTTTGCATTAATCTTATATTCATTTGTACCTCTATAATGTGGAAATGTCTTGCATATGAGGTGAACCGCTATATCAATCAAATCAATCAATAAATCAGTGATTTATTTCCATCAACCAGCAGTACAAATTCCATTATTACAAAATGCAACACCATTTGCTACGTCTAAAAAAATAAACAATAGTGTGTTGGTTGAAAGGGGGTGAACAGAAGTGTGATAGTTATCTACTGTTCACCCCAACCAGTATAGTTATGTTGATACAAATACATTTTCTTACAATAAATATAAATTACAAATCCCGAACTAATAAATAATGAATACAATGTCTACAACATATAATGTTTGATTATAATTATTTTGAATTTTTAGACCTAATACATAGAAAGAAAATATAACTTACAAGTGTTTTTAAATTATTGCATGTTTCTGCAGCTAGTGATGTTTACGTGCAACGAATGCCATAGTTTTACTCCACACACAGAAATACACAATAATTTTATGTTGGTGTGCACACGATGACTTCTGAAGGTATCTCTCCGTCGAGTACAATGTGTTGAAACATACAGCTTAAACATAACATGTTTTGCAAACTATTCTGTAGTACATCGTGATGTGCCTTATACACAATAATCGCTGTCTTAAAATATAGCTATGTCTACACATAAAAAATGCGCAATTGCTTGAAGAGGGTACTAGTATGATCCAAACGTTTTGCGCCACAGAATAGACGAACTACTCGTTTCTGCAGTAGTTTAATACACTTAATGTCTGTAACATACGTATTACCCCACATCTCGCTACAATAGTTAATATATGGCAACAACAGAGAACAATACAATATGTAAATTCCATAGAGATTAATGGGCACAGCAGGGTGTATCGCGTATCCCAATTTGTATTGGCCATAAACGTTTTTCTTTTGTGTGTCTGAAAAACAGTGCCTATGCTTTGATGTCATCTTTCACATTGGTTGAAGCTGTAGTTGATTGACAGTTTTAATTGATAAGTTAATTGCTGTTTCTAAAATATTAAACGAAATCTGCTCTTATAAAGAGGATAAAGTGTTAGGTAAACATGGTTAATAAAAGGAATATATACTTGAAATGAGTTAATAAAAGTAATAACAGTAGTATGTATATATATATATATATATATATATATATATATATATATATATATATATATATATATATATATATATATATATATATATATATATATATATATATATATATATATATATATATATATATATATATATATATATATATATATATATATATATATATACACTCTTCAGCGATCGGCTTGCACGTGATGAACACTTAAGTCAGAGTTTGTTGAGACGACTTGTCGCCTCGGTGACATAGTGATTCATCAAACTAGCCGTTGGTACGGAAATTAATGCAGAGTTCCTTTGTCTTGCACACATTCGGTTATAGGAAGTGTTGCTTGCACCACACTGGGACCATAGAGACAGTGTTCTCATAAGCGATGAAAGAGTCTGGTCCGTTCAGGCACGTCATTACTGCTGCGTCGTCTGCCTATTTAATTAGGCCATTAGAGTCACATTCGCTCCTGATGTCTTTGATGTACAGGGAGTAGATAATCGAACTTCCAACACACACTTGCTCCAATATTCGTGATGATGTTGGGGGGCGGTGTTGCTGGCAGCCTTCACATGTTGGGTTCTGTTGCTGAGAAAGTCATGCATCCAATGAATGAAATTGGGGGGTATTTGCAGGGTTGGAAACTTTTCAATCAAATTGTGACGCTGCATAGTATTAAAGGCCGAACGAAAATTTATGAAGAGGATGCGGATGTAGTTGCCTGCCTTCTCTAGACATTTGGTGACATTGTGTATCAGGGTTACCACAGCACCATCAGTGCTACGCCCACGCTTGTAGGCGAACTGCATTGGGTCCAGTTTCTCCTTAATGTGTGGAGAGAGGTTGGTCAGTACTAACCTGTAAGAGGCTTTCATGGGAAGGGAAGTGATAGCTACGGGCCTGTAGTGGTTGAGTTCTTGCGGGAAGGGGATTTTAAGCTCTGGAATGACGGTGCTGGTTTTCCAGAGGTTGGGAATAATGGCGGTGTCTACAGACTCCTGGAACATTTGTGAGAACATAAGTACCAATTCCTCGGCACAGGTTCATAGAAAGTGACCCGAAATGCTGTCAGACCCGGAAGTTTTCATTATGCTGGTTCGCTTGAACTGGCGTGTCACGTCGATTTTGGAGATGATTATCTCTGGCAACCTCTCTGGTGGTTGCCGAAGCTCTGTGCACCCGGATGTAAAGTCCTTGCTGTCGAACCGAGTGTAGAATAATTTGCTTAGATCTATGGCATCATGCAGTGTATTAGATCTTGCACTTTCGCTTGCACTGACATCACCGGCCGTCACCTTGAGATTTCTAAAAGCGTCACGAGTGATCATGGTCTGATACGGCTTTTCCATTTCGTCTCGATAAGCTTATTTGGCAAGGCCAGTGTCTGCCCTAAGCATCGGCTTAGCCTCCCGGATGGCAGCCGCGTCTCGAGATTCGAAGGCTTTCTGTTTGTTGATCACTGCTTTCTTTACACTTTGTGTGATCCGAGGTTTGGCGTTAGGATACACAGTGACATTCTTTTCTGGGATGATATAGTATTGACAGAACTTCATGTAGTCAGTGAGAATATCATCACGTTCATTTATGTCATGAGTTTCCCTAAAGAGGACATCACAATCTTTGCAGGCATAGCAACCTTTCGGCTGTTCAATTGCATATCTAGTCCATACCATGACCTGTCTTTTGACAGGTAGAACACGTTTGAGTTTTTGACGGTACTTGGGCAGGAGATGTAGGATGTTTTGATCTGCCCGCCCCAGGGAAGGGAGACATTGCGGGGTGTGTGCTTCATCCACTGAACTATAGCACAAGTCGATTGCTTTGTTGGGCAGGTCACGATCTGTAGAAATGAGGGCAGTACGCCATCCAGGGCGCATAAGTTAAAGTCGCCCACTATGATCACGCGCGCACCAGGATATATTGACTGGAGTTTAGGCACCGACCCCGCTATGACGTCGGCAGTGGACATACCCACTGCACATGATAATATTCTTGAATTCCGTGGGCAGGTAGAGTGGCCTCAGACAAAGCGTGAGTAGTTCAACATATGGGGTACACAATTGGTCACAAACTGTAGTTTGTGCATCATTTCTTGCTGATATAAAGGCACACACCTGCACCTCTACTTTGCCTGAATCGCATGTCCTGTCTGCTCTCAACCACTACTATCCATCCAAATATACCTCACTACCCGGAATGCTGCTGTTAAGCCAAGTTTCACAAATAGTTAGCAGATACGCGTTTCTGTGTGCACAGTTATATTTGATATTCGTGTACAATTCGTCCATCTTCTTTCGTAACGACTGTGGGGTCTTTGGATGTCGCCTGAATCGTGCTCTCACACCACCTCGACTGCCCCTGATGCGTTTTTCTGTTTGATCTTGTATTTAGATATATTTTGAATACTGGAAATGTCAATTGCTGACGAACCTGTAGAGGCTGAGTCGCGTAGACCAAACAGGAACTTAAGGCTGTAGTAGAGCGCGAAAGGGGCGCCATGTTGGAATTTGAACGACGGGTCACCAAGTCCGTGAACGGAAAAAATACACCCAAAGAGATGATCAATGTCAAACACCGCACGATCCACCACTTCACAGACTTCTTAATGTTCTTCCATACACAATATCGTAGATTAAAAGTTAGTAACAACAGGTAGACAGCAAAAAAAGAGCTCAGCACACAAGGGTCAAGCAACCGAGTCGCGCACCCACCGTAACAGAAATTACGTTATTTATAATACTTGTTGTTTCATAACAATAATAATAATAAACATTTTTATTCACGATGAACCTTATAAAATATACATCTTATCTTCCTAAAGGTCGTGATTTAAAAATAATTAAATACTATACAAAATGCATATAAATAGTGTACAGCCTAAGAGTAAATAATGCTGTGAAACAGTAAAGTTAAACAAATTAGTAAATGTTCAATTAAAATTTAAAAATCAGATAAGTTAAGTAGAGCGTAACAAGTGTGTGATTTAAGAAAACAAGGCGATGGGTAAAATGTATAAGAAAAATAGGTTAACTAAAATCCAGCTAACATATTCATGGCGTTTAGAATCATTGCTACACCACTTTCAACCAAAGATATTGTTCAGATATGCTCTTTTAAAAGCATGTACATGCATTGTCTTAGTGGTGAGCTAAGATTGTTTCATATCTTCAGACCGGTGACGGTTATTGAAGTTTTGAATATTTGAGTTCGTGCTTGTTGTATATGCAGGTCTCCTTTTGTACGAGATCGCAGCTTCGATTAGAGACATCTGAGACTCGCTGAAACATTTCACACATGCTGGTGTAGCTGCTACATAGGTGTGGCACTTTCTGCTCTGTATTCAGAGTCTGTGATGATTCTGACAGCACGTTTCTGTAGTTTGAGGATACGCTCTGATGACGGTTCATTGCCCCAAATTTTGCTGCAATAATCCAAGTGTGGTAGAATATAGCAGTTATGAAAATGTTTTCCTTGTTTGAAATGGGAGGTATTTTTTTATTTGACAGAGAAATGCGAGGTAGTCAGCAATCGTGCGGTGTATATTTTATACGTGTGACTTCCACGTGAGGAAATTCTCTATCCCTTGCAACTTATCTCTCTTGATCTGTACACCGGGTTCAGTTGTGTCAAGGTGCCGCCACTTGTGTCGAGTTGTAATAATCATGGTCTATGTTTTTTCCGGATTCATCCATTCTGTTTTCGTCACACCACTTACATATTTCTTGAAGATCGTTTTTAGGCTCTCTTTAACTGACTGGGTGGACTTTCCTGTAGCAATAACGGTGTTGTCTTCAGTGTAGATGTCCACAGTGACGTTTGTTGTAGTGTTCAAGGGCATGTCATTCATAGACACAATGAAGAAGAGTTGTCCCAGAATAGAGCCGCGAGTAACGCCCGTGATGACCTCAGACGCGATAGACAGTGTGTCCTTAAATTGAAGAATCTGTTGACGCTCTGACATGTATGATGAGAAACATCGCATTGCCTGCTCTGAGCAACCGTAAATGGCCAATTTACTGTGAGGTTCACAAGAACGAACGACTTTCGCAAGGGAGGGAGGGAGGCGGAGGGAGGGAGGGGGAGGGAGGGGGAGGGAGGGAGGGAATGGGCGGGAGGGAGGGAGGGAGGGAGGGAGGGGGAGGGAGGGAGAGAGGGAGGGGGAGGGAGGGAGAGAGGGAGGGGGAGGGAGGGAGAGAGAGGGAGAAGGAAAGAGGGAGAGAGAGAAACACTCTCAAGCAGTGTCAATCCATCCAATGTGTCCAGTGCAACATCAACGTCAGTTCATTTTTAATATATGACCAGGGCATGTGCAGCAGATCAAATATAGAGGAGAGGGAGGGAGAGGGAGAGAGAGAGGGAGATTGAGAGGGAAAGAGAGGGAGAGAGGGAGAGAGAGAGAAACACTCTCAAGCAGTGTCAATCCATCCAATGTATCCAGTGCAACATCAACGTCAGTTCATTTTTAATATATGACCAGGGCATGTGCAGCAGATCAAATATATGATCAATATGAAATCATGTAATTTAAATACGTTTGAGTTATTTGTTATATAAAATTCATCTGAATGGTCAGGTGGGTAGATAGTAGATTCTTATGTGCACATTTTCATAGTGGTTCTTTGCCCTGGGGTTGTGGCCACAGTGGTAAACAACAAGCCAGCTGTCGGGCTCTGCCTAACCCCATGACAATGTGTGTCTCAGCAGCAAGACTCACCTTCTTACAGTGGTCTGATCACCGTCTGTCACCGAGCATGATTAATAAGAATTAATCAAGTTAAATGCAAAAACACTTTCTTATTAGCTAATGATTGTCATGTACAAATATGAATTAGTTCAACGAATATGATGCGTACCCTCCGTAACGTTGACAGTGCCTTTGTGTTACCATATAGGTATGTGTTGATTTGTTGAGCCGTTTATGGAATGATGTTTAATTAACTGGAATGTGAGAAAGTAAGATAAATAAACCTATTTTGAGATACTGTACATATTATTGTGGTACTGTACATATTTGAGATACTGTACATATTGTGGGCCTTACTTACATAATGTAGAACAAAATATTAAGCAATTTAGAAAGAGAAATTGAACATTGTTTATGTAAAGAAACCTACTTTGTTGAACAAACTAGTGTCCGGAATGACTATTTACTGAAACGGTCGGTGGCAGTACCGATCTTCTGGTTATCCGGTTTAAAAAGCGAAGCATCACGCTGACACTGAGCAACGGAGATGATTCTCAATTGCCTAGTATTATATAGAGACTATTAAGCCACAGCATGATTGAAGTCAGTACAGTGGCAGCACGTGCCCCAGAGCCACGAGCTTCCGGTGTCATATTTTGTTTGTGGTATAAAGCGTACCGAGAATGACTTACTAATTTGAGTTATTGAACGTAATGTTATGATAAAGGGAATTGCAATAATCAAGTATACTGCTAACAAGAGTAGTTGCAGTTTTGGCGACAGCAAGACATATAACGGCGAATAAGATGAAGGTCACGAATATGATAAAAGCAGCAACGACAAGTTTGTGAAATATGCTATCTAAAATTATTGTCAAAGGTGACTCCTAAATTCCGTGCTGGAATTCTGACTCAACGTAGGTGTTGGGAAAACACAATTAAGTTTGCCACGCCGCATTTGTGTGCCTATAATAAGAATTTAAATTGAATTTGATGTTAGTCATCCAATGGAATAGTGGTCCAAGTTATGGGTTTGAATAATACAGTGTCTGGGAAAAAGAATACTTATAGCAGTCCTTCCCATAGCATTACGGCGTTCTGGAGAACAGCTGATCTGTTCGCCAGGCACTCTGAAATGTCCGGATAATCTACAACTAGGAAATTTTTCCCCAACACGTTGCCTTGTACCGATCTCTAGGATGTCACGGCTACACGTCTTCCGCTATAACTGATCCCCAATCACTCACGGCTATAACAAGTTCTCAACAATTTAATAAACTTTATTTTTAATTATTATTGTTTTGACACCGTCAAATCCGGGGCTACTGCCCCGTTCACGGGTGTGCAAAAACATTATCAATTCACACAATACAACGTGTAGAAAGTGATAATAAAATACTAATACATGCGCTGTATAAGATGTTAAGACTTAATATGGTTCCTAATAACGAAAAGACAGATGGTCGTGTATATATGTGCACACGTCTACACTATTTATTCTGTATGCAGTAACTTTACCCACTCCGAATAATAACTTGTTTCACTAATACATACCAACTACATTCTAACATGGTTGTAGACTGCATACAACAACATGACATATTCTGACTTCACACACGTAGTACTCTCCCTCGCTCCCTCACTCCTTCTCTCTCCCTTCCTCCCTCCGTCCCTCTCTCCTCTCTCTCTCTCTCTCTCTCTCTCTCTCTCTCTCTCTCTCGCTCTATCACTCACTCTGTTCAACTGTCGGAATATAGTAGCATTAGTTTGGATAACGCACTTCATATACATATTAGTATATTCGCTTTCACCAACAGGGGATACCGGAGCTAGTTATAACACGGGAAAGTTGTAACAGAAGTAATACAGACAAAACTACTAACGAAAATTATTTCGCAAGGTAGCCGTATGTTCTTCAATAGTTTGAGGCGTGTCACGTATAACATCACGTGGATCCGTCGAAAAAGGTAAAGCAACTGCGCCATTTTAAAGAAAATACAATGGTTCTTAAACTCTAACGGCTTGTATGCACATGAATTATCATATGCTGTTTCCCTTGTGTAGTTCTAGTCTTGAATATATACCATAGCTGTTACGTAGGCTGCTAAGCAGTGTTTTAAGTGTTGTGATTATATTAAAACATACTAAATATTTGTGTGTGAATGAGATGGTGCTGGGGCAAGTTGAAACATTTCCTCAGATAAATTGTAACATTGCGAGAAGTGTTACTCGGGAAACCAAAGTGTTGGGAAAGGGCCATCCCTTGTAAATAGGATGGCGATTCAAAAATGTTTTGTAATAAACATGATTTTGTTCTTTATAGTGTTCGGTGTTCCAATACGGGGTCTGTCCATTACTTTTGTATAACTATTTACGTAGGGCGAATTAAATCTTATACGCTAATCAATATATTTTATATATGTATTATACCATTTAAAATCACGAATTGCATATACTGGTATATGTTACATTTTGCCGTAATGGTAAAACATATATGATAAAAATTGACATGCTGGCTGTTACAAATTGACCCTCATCGGGGTAAGTTGTAACACTTTAGGAGACCTCATAAAACGTATCATTGCTCAAATGTACATTCCATTAAACACGTATTGATGCACTTGTTATCTGTGGGATATATTTGCCGTTTAGTTGACATTAAATATAGATGGCGCTGGTGAGGTGGCACATGCTTGAACAGATGCTCTGTATTGTTCCAACGGCTACTCCTGTTTCGAAAAGTGGAACTGACGTCAACGTGTATGTATACCACAACTGAAGTGTTCACAACAGGATACTGACATTGAAGGGACTGACCGTAAGAAATTGGTGGCATAAATCGAGGGTCAACTTGTGTTGGCTGGTCGAACTGACCCACGGCTGCGCAGCTTGACCTACATTACGA
Organism: Lamellibrachia columna; assembly: GCA_963662155.1. Lineage (NCBI taxonomy): Eukaryota > Metazoa > Annelida > Polychaeta > Sabellida > Siboglinidae > Lamellibrachia > Lamellibrachia columna. The sequence continues at coordinate 17,036,380 of OY759266.1, forward strand.
TTAAGACCACTGTCCATTGCTGTCATTGTTTACATTCGAGTAACACAGACAGTCGCATTCATGGGCAAGCGTGGGAAGGAAGGACTAGAGCCAGTTTTGCGCAGTGCTACTAAATCTGGTGGCAAGAAACAGATCGAACCGGATTCTGATTCCGACAGTGACCAACCGATTCCGTCAGTGACCAACTGCAGGAAACTGTCAAGAAGATTGTCTCGAAAAGCCTGGCACATGTGACTAGAGGCAGAAGCGGCTTAGATGTGAAAACCCAGGAAAGTATTGATATACAGCAGATGATCCCAGTGATAGTGGGTGCTGTCACAGCGGCAGTGACCGAGGCGGTTAGCAGAGCAATGGAAAAATCCGTATCAATGATGGAGAAACGATTTGAGAATGCCCAGAAACAGCTATTACTGCTACGATACCAACACGATGAAATGGAACAGTATTCCAGGAGAGAATCAATCAGAGTCTTCGGAGTTGAAGGTGATACAGCCGAAGAATCCGAGGACGATCTGATAAGAAAAATCATATCGATCGCAAAGAGAATCGACGTCATTATACAATCGAGTGATATATCCGTGGCCCAGAGAGTGGGAAAGACGGGGGTTCGAGCAAGACCCGTGCTGGGAAAGACGGGGGTTCGAGCGAGACCCGTGCTGGTGAAGTCGGGGGTTCGAGCGAGACCTGTGCTGGTGAAGTTTGTGTCCAGGCAATTGATAAAAACAACTGATGATGAACAAAAAGAAACTTAAGACTGTAAGCGCCAACATTGATGCAAAGGTGTTCATTTCGGAAGACTTAGCGCCGCTGAGATACAAACTTCTGATGATAACCAAGCACGCAGACGCAATTGACTATGCATAGACACGCGACGGGCGCATCATCTGCCGCATCAAAGGCAACAAGATAACAATCCAGTCGCCTGATGATCTGTTTAAAGTTGGAATTGATCAACCAGATCTCAAAGCACTTGGACTTGGGCCCTACGTTCTCGGTGTAGAATAGGACGGGGAAGGAAGGTCCTCTTGTGAAGACGGAGGAACTAAGAGTCTAATTACAGAGCAGAACTCTGCTTTGCAACCTGCTGTAACTAACATCAAATGTGTTCTACTTAATGGTTGTGGCTTAATGACCAAGCTGAGGTCGCCTGACTAATTTTTTAAATTTCAGAATCTGATTTAATATCTCTAACATAAACAAAACTGGATGATTTTGATATAATTTATATAGATGGCTTTGATTGGCATACAATGACTAGAACAACATTTAAATCTAAATAAGGAGTAGCACTACTGGTTAAGAACTCGATGTCTAACATTATTGAAATCGTACGTGGAGATACAAATTGTGTACTATGGTTCAAATCACATGTTAATTTGCTTGGGTATGAAGCATTGTGGGGAATAGTTTATATTCCGCCAGAGAATTATATTTATTCATCAGCTAGCCTGTTTGATGATATAGAAAATGACACTGCAAACCTAAGGAATGATTCAAACAGCCCATTGTATGTAGTTGGTGATTTTACTGCCCGAACTGGTAATTTATGTGATTTTATTGAATATAATGATCAAAATGTGGTGTTGAATGACTTTGATGAAGATATAATGCCATAATTAGTGGGACGAAATAATTTAGACAATGTAGGCATACCACTGGATAGAAATTCACTAAAGACAAATAATTATGGGCACAGGTTAATCGCATTGTGTAAAAGCCTAAATGTCCACATTGTTAATGGTAGGATTGGGGTCGATAGGGACAGAGGTGCAACTACATGCAACAATGCAAGCTTTGTTGATCATATTCTTGTTTCTCCACAATCATTTCATGGTATAATGGAATTTGAGGTTTTGGAATTGGAAGAATTGTTATCTGATGCTCCCAACCCTGTTAAAATGGGCTTTAAATGTACCATGCAAAACCCAATTGTTCCAACAATAAGGGAGGATGGGTTGGCTGAGAATGATGATACTGCCCAATTTAATAAACCAAAATTGGCTAAGGATTGTGAATCAGGCTTTAACAGTATTAATTTGAAGGATTTGAAGATATAGAGAAAGATCTTGACAATTTAATGTGTAATGATATTGATGAGGCTTCAGTAAATGATATAGTAAATCGCATTAATGATTATTAAAAAGTTTCTGCTAAAACGGTTGGTTGTACGAAGGATAAACCATGGTTTAATCAAGCCTGTAAATAAAGGAGAAGACATTACTATTAAGCCAAGGCAGTTTACTGTAAAGATAAAACTGATGTTAATAGAAATGTCAAACATAATGCAAGTAGGAACTATAAAAAGGAAATTAACAAGCAACATAAATTGTATTTTAAGGATTTTGCTAATAAATTAAGAGGACTACTGGAAAATTATGAATGAGTCGAGAGGTGACAAAAGTAAAGAAGTCAATACAGTTAATACCAACACTTTTTTTTAAACTTTAAGAAGTTAAGTATTAGTGAGGAGAATCAGAATGACTAGGATTGTGAACATTTTGCAAACAATAATAATAATACTTTTTTAAATAGTATATTTACAGCTGAGGAAGTAACTAAGGCTATACATAAATTAAAAAAACATTAAAGCGTGTGGGTTGGACCTAATTCTAAATGAGTTCCTAAAACATTCTGGGGATTATATGATCTCTGTATAATTGTATAATTGTTTAATAAATTGTTTAATGTCATATTAAATTCTGGCCATATTCTTAAAGATTGGGCCATGTGTATTATTTTGCCCATTTATAAAAATAAGGGTCCTGTAAATGACCCAGACAACTACAGAGGGATCACACTGCTCAATTGCTTTTGCAAATTATTCACCTCTGTTTTGAATAATAGATTAACTGAATATATTGATGAATTGGGAATAATGGGGGAGGAACAAACTGGATTTTGGCATGATTATTCCACAATGGATCATGTATTTATCATGAAATTTTTTATTGACTTATACTTAAACAAAAGGAAGCTCTTATACTGAGCCTTTGTAGACAACAGAAAGGCTTTTGACACTGTAAACAGAACATTCCTATGGTTGAAATTATTATCAAACAATATTGATGGAAACTTTCACTGTGATATTTAACTTATATAATCTAGCTAAATCATGTATTATGAATACGTTTACAAAACATTTGTCACCTTTCTTCCCATGCAATATTGGAGTTCGACAAGGTGAAAATCTGTCACCACTAATGTTTGCATTATTTTTGAATGATCTTGAAACACATCTGTCAAATTGTTTTTGAAAAAGAGGACATTGTTGTGTATCTAAAGCTTTTCGTGTTGCTCTATGCTGATGATACAATTGTATTAGAAACTACTCAGTTACAATCTGCACTTGACGCCCTATTTAACTATTGTGAAACTTGGAAACTGCATGTTGATACTGCCAAAACTAAGGTGTTAGTATTCTCAAGGGGTAAGATTAGAAAATTGCCAGTATTTAAATTTGGACCAAATAAGCTTGCCATTGTAGATAAGTATAACTATCTAGGAATTAATTGTAACTGTAATGGTACATTTTCTAAAGCAATCAGACATTTATATGAATAGGCAAACCGAGCAATGTTATGTTTAATTTCTAAAGCTAGGAAGCTAGAACATCCTGTTGATATCCAGTTACAACTATTTGATTCCTTTACATGCCCAATCTTGTTATATGGATGTGAAGTATGGGGATGTGAAAATATTATGTTAATTGAAAAGCTACATATGAATTTTTTAAATTTTATTTGGGGTAAACAATACAACACATACTTCCCTGGTTTATGAAGAACTTGGGCAATTTCCATTAAATAATAAAATAAACAGTAGATTTTTGAATTTTGGGGGGAAATTATTGACAGGAAAGGAATCTAAACTATCTTGCATTATGTATCAATTATTATATCAATTATCTATTAAAAATATCTTTGAATCCCCCTGGATTACTCATGTTAAAGACATTTTAAATAGCATTGGCCTATCTAACTTGTGGCTGAATCAAGAAATAGTGAATCTTAAATGGTTTAAGGCGGTTATCAAATTAAAACTTACTGACCAGTATCATCAGCAGTGGCGTAGTAATATTTGCAATATCGATGGGTGTACAACCTGCAGAATAATTAAATATGATTTTAAAATGAAGAAATATTTGCTAGTTTTACCACCAAATCTATCGACTAAATTTCGTAAATTCAACAATCATCTGTTGCTGATTCAGCAAGGCAGGTATAGTGGAATTGATAGGCAAGAGAGATTTTGTACTCTTTGTGATTGTAATGATATTGGGGATGAGTTTCATTATTTGTTTAAATGTACTTTTTTTTAGGAAGGTAGACTTAAAGTTTATTTCCAGATATTAATTTTTAGGCCAAACACTTTAAAAATGGATCAGTTGTTTAAGTTGACAAGCCAATGCAAAGCTAATTAAATTATGTAAATTCGTACACGAGATTTTAAATAGTTTTAAGTTGTAAATTGATCTTCCTGTGATAATAATGTTTTGTATTTTGGAAAAACCATTTACCAATGTAATTTATAAATATTATTGAAACTTGGATTACATACACTTATAGCCAACTCACATTGTAACAGTATGCAACATTGTGATTCTCGTATAACCTAATAAGGTTTTTGAGAATAAAATTGAATAGAATTGAATAAAAAGGCTTTGATCGGTTAACAATTCAAGCCGCAATCCTGAAATATACCGTTTTTGTTACAACTAACCCCTTTCTCCTTTCTACAATTACTCTAGAACTTCCTACCATATTTAGAATCTACAACAGCAAACTTTCGATTGAGTACACTCTTTTATAGTCGTTCCACTAACGAGCTAATTCCAATAATACAAATAATTATCTTTTACATATACACTATATAAGCCGATATAATTTCACTGCGTTTTCCGGTTCCACATGATTCGCGTTGCATCAGAAGAAGAGGCTTGGCAGCATTCAACATCACTCTACACGCCGGTGTCGTGCACTTGACAGGTTTCGTTGCATTCTCCCACCTCTTCCTGCGTCGTTGTGATAAGCGCGGTCTCACTACAACCAAGGAACAGCACATTTACACGTCGAGTTGTCAATTTCTCTATAAACATCGTGGCTTCTAATTCTATGTATTGTTCAGCAAAGTCCTACTAGGATATTGGCACTGAATGTTTATTTCAGAATGTCCTTCTGCAGAGTTAGTGAGTCAACAACGTATATTTTTCCATTTCCCCGCGTGGGATATTTTACTTCCCCTGGCAAAGGCACTACGTAGAAGGGACCATCGGAATTTATTGTCTCTTCCGAAAGACCCAAGCATCACAGGGTGAACCAAATTGCTCAGTTGTCAGTTGTAATTACCACTTATACAACATGTTATTAAGCATATTAATAATGGCAATTTATACATGTCGTAACCTTCAATAAAGTTGTGATTAAATCGTAATACATAGCCATGTTTTCCAGATTGCAAACTAATATAAACATACATAAGCAAATGTTTATTTACTCTGCAATTCAGTGCAGCGTGTTTGCTTGTTTCAAGCTTTCAAACAAATGAAGCATAAATAAGATATATCTACCTGCAACTGTCGCGCCTCCTCCTTCTGTAGCAGATAGCAAACCCTGTCATGGATACTAGAAGCAGCACACAACCACCGAAATAGGCCCCTCTGTTATGTGCAGTGCTTGGGTTATCCGACTTCATATCTGCAATAAATACAGCTGCAGCTGCATCATCAGCCGCAATAAAACAAATGTAATGCGGGATTAGTAGCTTTGATATAGTTGCAGAAGGCGCACTTGTTGCAACAACCATAACAACTGGTTTTTGTCTGTGTCTGTTTGTCTCTCCCGCTTTCTACCTCTCCCCTACTTCTCCCCTCCCTCCCTCCCTCCCTCCCTCGCTCCTTGCCTCCCTCCCTCTTTGCCTCCCTCCCTGAGCATGCGTGTGTGAGTGCGTGCGTGCGTGCGTGCGTGCGTGCGTGCGTGCGTGCGTGCGTGCGTGCGTGCGTGCGTGTACTTGTATGTAGTAGCATAGCATAGTACGATATCATAGACATGAGGCAATATTTACGCTGTGAATCATGCTTTACCTGATCTCGTGTAATTGCACTTATCATCTTCGTATCCACCTGTACAAAGACACAAAGAGATAATCCCCTCATACATTCCACAATTGGGGCAATAGCATGTGTCACATTTATATACAAAACATCATCAATAATATTACTTATATCCCCATTAATCTGCAAAATATCATCAGCAGTGCTATTTCTCTCCGACGTCACACCAACTGGTCTGTTTATATGCTGTTAAATGTGATGCTGGACATTACCCTAACTGCAATGATGAAACCCAACGTGCATTGTTGTGTCTCAGATTTACTGCCGAGGTGTACCTTAGCAAGTCTCTTATAAATTTTTTAAGCATGACGTTCTTGGCTGGAATAGCATTGTCAAAGGCTCCCATCAAATTGCAAGAGAGTATTTTTGTGTAGTGGTTTGCAGGAAGTCCCTGGCATGGTCTTGTGTAACGTTTCTTTAAAATTCCACGTGCCTATTTCAAAATTAACACAAAACTTGTGAAAACAGCCTGAGTTCATATTCGTAACTACAACAAGAAAGACATGAAACCTATTTATCATGCATGATAACCGAATCCTAGCAACATTGTTAGTGCTTCTGGTTTTGAAAATGTTTAAGAATTTGTGATTTCATCATCATCAGTTACATACCCCTGTACTCAATTCCCCTACAGCATTTTTTATAACTGTCTACATTTGGACTACATTAAACTAATCCAATGGTTAATGTCGAATTTCACGTTGCACAACACAATCTGCTTCCAATTCTAATTTTATTTCACAAGCCTGAATATGTTCTTTAATATGAATGACTCCACCTCACTCTTTCCTATTCTGATTTCGCCACAAGACATAACCTGTCAGTCCAAATCAGCACCTGATAAGTGTTTGTTGACCCATGATTCAGTAATAGCTATCATGTGAGGGTCTACATATTTCACCATAACGTTTAATTCGATTTTCTATTTTTTTTTTATAATTGCATTTAATCACATGCACTTAAATCCAGCTTCAGAACTGTTTTCTGGATTTTTCTTTATTGATGTATTTGTCTTCTTTGAGGAATATCTAAGAGTGTCCTCTGCTCATCTAAATAAATAATTATAGGTACAAAGTCTGATAGTTGTTTTATCGTAAAGCCATGTAATATATAATAACACATATGTACATTATATATAATACAATCTTGACTACCCAATAGTGTATTCATGTAATCTTACCTGTACTACACCAAATGTATCGTACATCATAGCTAATACATAAACATTTAATAATTAAAATCAGCTATATGTTTTACGCTTCGTAATACTACTAGCAAAAAATACCCATCCTCCGGGCAGGATAATTTGGTAGTTCATAAGTGACTGATTATAATATTTACATTCTTTCAGGATACACAGAATTATCAAAGAAATATCCATCTATGTCTTGGTATTTGGTGTTGCCAGTAAATATTTTCATGGCTTCTTGGAATCCAACTATCGAAATTGCGACGTAATACTGACAATTATAGTAACATCTAGCGAAGCCTTACCCTTGTATTACATAACGTGGGACTAATGTAGAAAGGCGTTATGAAAAAAATATACGTAACTGTTCGTATATATCGTTGTGAATAATTGTACATAATAACTACAAAGGGTAATTCGATTGTTCAAAGAATGGGCAATAGTGTCACGACTCCTTAGAGGGGTCGTAGATGAACCCCGGAAATACATACATGCATACATACGTACGTACGTACATACCATGCATACATACATACATACATACATACATACATACATACATACATACATACATACATACATACATACATACATACATACATACATACATACATACATACATACATACATACATACATACATACATACATACACTAGCTAGATCATAGTACGATTCTTCATAGGAATGATCATGAAAAGTCATTGTTTACATTTGCAATCAACAATATTGGCAGAGCCAACATCCTGAGTAGTGAAGTTCAGTGGGCAGTCAATGCAAGCGGTCATCCGACTGTCTGGCTGATAAGTTCCACGTGGACACTTCGTACATAGCCGACCATCGCTCATCTCTCCGGGCTGACAATCAGCTGCAAATGAAAATACAAACAATTTAGGTTAACACACACTACGAATATTAAAATTGGCTACTGAAACAGTGATGCTGGACAATGGTGATTAATGGGATCAGAGTTACAAAGGTAGTAATCCAACCTCGGTTACATATATGAGAATTCTCACAGTACAGCAATTCAATAACTGTTTGGGGCACCATATGGCTTCTGCCTTGAAAATAATGAATGTATTTAGATTGGATGCAACATCGTGTAAGTCAAATCGTGCGTAATGGCATATCCTTGTTAATACGAAATTATAAAAAGTTTCAATTTGTATCGTGGAATGTGTCTTTAACAGGCAATGTCAAATACGTGGTATTCAGTAAAATCTTGTCATGTTGAGGTGTAATACCAACATACCGAAAAGTACAAAGTGCATACAAACCAAGTAAAGAAAAAAGTACATACGCTTTTATGGAGATATTACTACAAAGGTAGGGGAGACAGGAGCTATACAGGGGCAAGTTGTTACAGAGTCATCTTACGAAAACATATCATACGTATGGAGATACCATCGACTGTAGTTAGTTGGACGTCCACCAGCAGACACACTATCCAAAATCGGGAGTTAAAAAGACGAAATTAACGAGGTGTGGACAAAAATTACTTTTTAACCGCCTAAAACTGTTTGTGAACGCCACATAATATCATCTCAGGCAACAACTTGTTAGGTTTCGTGAATGAAACTTGAAACATGTCTACCATACATTATAATGGGTTATGCCAAGTTGAAGTTAAACTGAAAAAAACAGGATTTGTTATCGTCCACGCGCGTTCAACTGCAAAAATGTTTTACGGGCAAGTTGTTACAATTGTGTTGGGGCAAGTTGTTACAGCTGTAACTGTCAGCTAGTGAGTTGTGTGCTGACAATGACTGAAAGAAGAAAACTTATTGAACCACGACGTGTGACAATATGTATACATGTGTGTGTGTGTGTGTGTGTGTGTGTGTGTGTGTGTGTGTGTGTGTGTGTGTGTGTGTGTGTGTGCGCGCGCGCGTGCGGGCGTGTGTATGTATGTATGTGTATATATATATATATATATATATATATATATATATATATATATATATATATATATATATATATATATATATATATATATATATATATATATATATATATATATATATATATATATATATGTATATATATATATACATATATATAATTCCTGATGAAGGCTGCCAATGGCAGTCGAAACGTTGAGTAAGTAATCAAAATAGTTGTGGTTGAAGAAAATCGTAATTCATATGTATAATCCAATTAATGTAATAATAGTAACATGTACAGTGACACTTTCTTTGCGAACCACACGTTATTTGCTCTAACAACGTGCCCCGTGTGATATAACAACTTGCCCCGCTTATGGGGCTAGTTGTTACAGTCAATCGCGCCTGGAAAACTTCACACATCAACCTAACTTCAATATGGAATATAAATGATATGATACAGATTATTAACACGAATAATAAATTTAATGTATACCCTTAGAGAAATAATGCATCTAACATACTTTTCACAAAAAGTGTCTTTAACTGAAAATTGTAACAACTTTCCCCAGTCTCCCCTACACTTACGCATGCACTCTGTGATCGACGTCGCACCCTCTCTTAAAGTCGTCATACTGTCACCACATGGAATGCACATGGTCTGCCAAATCTTGTCTTGGTATGAGCCAACAGAGCAATCCTCACACGTGGTACCCACAATCCTTTGGCCAGCAGTGCAGTTTCCTGTCACAACAGACAAACAATCTGTGTCTAGTTTGGTGTACTGTGCAACACAGAACTGTTAACATTTCGGACGTTGCTTAGCTGGATTATATTTGTTGTTCATGTGTGACGTTATCCAAACTGAGATAAACCTGCCTTAAACGTCACCCCGCATGAAATACAATTTGTGTGGATCCATTTTGTGAGGTCACAGCCACACGTATACATCTAAAAAATTTGTCATGTGATCGACGAGTGGATGGAAGTCAAGCTCATGATCGGCATTGACCCGCACAATGTTTACAACTCTGGATATCCACTATTTTGAGCCTTATCAGATATAACGCCTAAAGTCAATTCTTTAGATGATTTGAAAAAATTGGCATTTTAAAAATGAAAGCAACAGCGGATGTTACCAGGGTTGGCATGTAACGAAGTAAAAGTACTTCGTTACAATACTTGAGTAGTTATTTCAAGTAACTGGCGTGTAACGAAGTAGAATTTTTACTAAATACTTTTACTTGTAACGAAGTAGTTTTATCTAAAGTAACGCAACTTTTTACTGTGTTACTTTTATTTACTTCGCATTATATTTTCGTTTCATTTTTTTGCGAAACGGCTGCTGCCGGTAGCGCTCCACCGTCAACGACATTTCAAAAACTGTTCGCTAGACCAAAAGCTATTAATATCATTCAATCGCTTGCCAGTTAGCGATCATATTTGCATGCATACCTCTCTTCGGGAAATCGACGCAACCACTGTTTTATATCTATGTCAGTGAACGAAGTCTGTCAAATATTGGCATAGGACAGGTCAAGGCCATTGACATGAAATGTCACTTCGAGTACACAACGCTTGAACGCCATTCATTATTAATTAGTAATTTTCCAATACGTATTATAAATATTAAAATTTGCAATTTCGACAATGTATTGATAATCCCTATACACTGACACAATTATGATATTCGTGAGTGGATTGAGAACGAGAACCGACTTTCGCCCATTGGCATCACGGGCAACTGAATCAACTTGGGCCTTTGTAACTAATATATACTATATTATTAGTATATATTAGTTACAAAGGCCCAAGTCGATTCAGTTGCCCGTGATTGGCATTGTCAGCAACACAAATTAACGGCCTTACCGGCTTACGTCAGCATTAAACCGCATTTTACTTTCACGAATAACATTCATATTGAGATGTTTAATAAATTCATAATAATGATTACTCTACAGAACTAAACAGGAAAGAATTGATAATCTGTCATTTGGCAGCATCTTTTCCCAGCAATGGTTTATTCAAGCTGACCCATAAATAATATCAAGCAAGGACAGGGACAGGTCACTTTTAATTGCAATTAGCAACTGCATTCCTCTGTTGCACTGGTCTGTCTTCTGATCAATTCTAGCCCCAGCTGGTACCAGGTAACCAACACAGCTAGCTGCTAAAGCGTGTTGTTTCAATGTTTGTGTGAGCTGATAAGACATGTTAGGGAAGACATGAGAAGGTGGGGGTTCACAGGCCAGATGGCTTCATCAGCTAGGCATCAAATGTCTTTGTTAATTTTACTATGGGCAGTGCTAGGTTGTATTACCTCTGACCAGTTTCCATGAGAGGCTACTACTAGTACTGGACTGACCCTCTAATCTCAGATACAATCACACCTGCATATACATATCCTGTTGTACAATCTAGCTCCTCCCATACCCCGTGGAACAGGTCGATAAAAAGACAAATTCTGCCTCATCATTAATTAAGTTCTGTATTTAACTGAAATTATTTGATGTTGTGAGCTCTCATTAAAGACAATGTAATTTTCCAAGCATCCAAGTGAGCACCGTGTTCAATGGTGGCAGACCAACTGACCAGCTAAGGCTGTCTGTGAGCACATTGTTATAGGCAGAGTGGTTGCAAAACAGTTGTCAGATGCAAGTTGTGTAATTTATATAATATTACTCATGATTTTGTTGTTATATCTAAGTGTTGTACTTTTTTCTTCAAGTACTTTTGAAAAGTAGTTTTATTTTTTACTCAAGTACTTTTTTACAAAGTAATTTTATTTTTACTCAAGTAGTTTTTAGGTGAATTACTTTTATTTTTACTCAAGTACAAAATTAAAGTAATTCAGTCAACCCTGGATGTTACACAAACTATTCACACACTGTATATTTCGACACCGACGAACTGGAACTAGATAACATTTTTAAAAAGAGGTTAAATGTGGATCTTAGATACATCAAACGCAGTAATCTAAAACGGGGAAATAAAAATGCTGTACTTAACACTCACCCTGAGAACAATCAGAAGCGGACCTCGACCCACGTCCAGGTGTGGTCAGATGGCTGGGACAAGACTGGCAGTCATCGTGCAGGGCCTTGTCTTTGAAGAAGCCACGAGGACACAACACACACTCGTCTGTTACTTCGTTCAGTTGGAATCCTGATTCGCACTGCCCTAGTAAAAAGGATGACACGCTTTATGAATAATAAATCCTCAATAACAAAATAAAAATGATGAAGTAATGATTTCTTCTAATTAAAACTACCTTTAGATTTACTTTCTCAACGTTTCAGCCTTCATCAGGATGACCAGTTGTTCTTCTGTGCTCCAGTTCATTATTCTCTACCAACTTGATGAACATTTTCACGAAAATAAATATTGTTGTAATGATAATGTGGATGAAATTCGTGAAGGGTTAGCAGGACGGCAAATAAAAATATAATTCAAAGTGGACGCCTACGGCATTTGACTGAAATTATCACACAATTCAATCGATTGTGTGTGTCCGTCCAACGATATCTCGTAGCTGATCTACCTGATGTACACGCACTGTACGCTGGTGTGTGGTAATGTTATTTATTGTGACGTTACCTTACCTTTATTACATTAATCAGTTAATGTATCATTGCTAATACTATACAATAGTTTACAAACATCAGTGATATGGTTTATGCTTCGTTAATAAAAAAATGTGTATTTTGCACATAAAAAATGGTAATTGTACAATATTTAAAATACAGTAATGACTTCGTTAACATCAAATATTGCATGTTTTAAGACCATTTCTAATTTATATCATGTCCGATAAAACACTCACGTCAGATATCCTTTTGTCGGTCACACCTGCACTAGCAGACACATCCTCATACATGTTGTATTCATAACGTATATGACAGTAGCTACCACCACGATTCGACTTGGGATTTTGAATTGATAATTTAGCAACACTGCTCATCACAGGTGACTTGTGGTTTAAAGCCTTATGAATAAACTTCATGCACCTTTACCAATAGTGACAAACTATCCAACAACATAATATCCCCAAAGGGTCGTGGTACCCTACTAGACGAACTGCATCAGCCACACCCTAGCATCGTCATTGTAAAGGTGGTTCCTTTATGACGATCCACAAGCTTCGTAAAGCCACCTGACAGGTTGGACTTGTGAAATGGTCATCAGAGGCATTGGACAATAGGTTTACGCCGTGCGCTGCCTAGTTGTAGTAACTGTTTAACTTAGGGGAGAGGAATGTTAAGTTCAACACTAATTACCTTACTAGGACCGTTTTGGGTTTTGGACTACGTGAAGCCGTGTGGGCCCTTTGGCAACCCCGTATTTCATTGCTGACGCCCTGCTGAATAAAGATGAGTGTTTTGAAATTGGCATCGTTGGTTCACGACCAACAGGGAACACGACATTGCGTGAGAAGATATTATGCGAACTTTATACCAAAGCAACTTTGTGCTGAAACAGGTAATTTTGTCCACATCTCGTTAATTTCTTCTTCTTAAATCCCGATTTTTGAACTGTGTCTGCTGGTGGACTTCCAACCAACTACTGTTGATGGTGTCTCCATATGTGTGCTATATTTTTGTAAAACGCCTCTGTAAAAACTTGGCCTTGCATACAACTAGCCATGGTATCCCACACTGTATAACACAGAACTACTGACATTTCAGAAGTAGGTAGACATAATACTGATATGCACTGGAATCACAGTAACCAGACGATATGTTGCGCTTTCACGGCGAACGAATATAACTAGTTCGAACATCATGCTTATGCTGTCGTTATTGAGGAAACATCATCAGCATTTCTAAGAAATCAAGGGGATTTCAAAAATAACAGTTTTTTTAGAGATGGATTGGCGAAATATGACGTTAGAGCCGGGTGATTTGTTGTGTTGACGTTTACTTCAGTGTATCCTAGCATGTTATGAAAAAAATTAAAAAGTCAACTAACACGCTAGCAGCCCCAGCTACTTTAAAATACACGTTGGTGTATTTGGACTTAACACAAGTGCGACTGATTTTCCAACCCATACCGACCGTACAATTCACTCTGGCTTATATGTCACCCCACCTGAAATACAATTTGCGTGGATACATTTTGTGAAGTTACAGCCACAAGTATACATGTCAAAACCCATCTCTAGATATCAGCTCAAGATTGTTCACATTTGGCGCATAAGCAAAACAATACCACTACGTTGTCCTGTTATGGAACATTGTGCCGTTTGAGTTGCCATTGAGAAATTTGGTCTTTTAAAGAACGGTTTGCCATTGTCGATAGTTAATGGTTCATTTTGGATCATCACCCAACGTAAATTAATTGATATCGCACTGACCAGAAAGGACGAGGAGGGTACACAAATAAGTTACAAATGCTCAGGGTTTTACATGTTATTGGTTCATTTTACATGTTACTGCTGTCATAATCTAATTTACAGTCTTCTAACCAATTGTAGTTGATGCCTCAAACATGTAAAGACAAACTTAAAGGCCCCTCCTCAGCCTCATTTAAAATTCATTTTCCGAAAAATCAAACCTACCCAATATCCACTGCAACATGTTAGGTTAGATGTTGTAAAACTTTTGTATGTAATAAAATTATTTATTCTTTAGTCAAACATTAAGTAAAGTGAAAAACGCTGAAAAGTCATGAATTTTACCATTGGTGAAATTTCGTAACTTAGTCATGTGATCGGTGAGAGAATGGAAGTCACGCCCATGATCGGCATTGACCATTTTGGGTATCCACTATTTTGAGCCTTACCAGATCTAACGACAAAGTCAATTCTTTCGATGATTTGAAAAAAAATAGGCATGCTTTATTAAATCGACTGCAGTGTTACATAAAATATTCACGCATTACATATTTGGTCACCAACGTCATTTTAAAAGAATTTAAATATGGACCAAACATAGTAATCTAAAAAAGTCAACAGTGCTGTACTTAACACTCACCATGAGAACAATCAGAAGCGGACCTTGACCCGCGTCCAGGTGTGGTCAAATGGCTGGGGCAAGACTGGCAGTCAAAGTGCCGACCTTTTTCTTTGAAGAAGCCGCGAGGGCACAACACACATTTGTCTCTTACTTCGTCCAGTTGGAACCCTGATTCGCATTGCCCTAGTAACAAGGATAACACGTTTTTGAATGGATATGATGAATTCTCAATGACAACATAAAACGATGAAGTAACGACTTTTCAAAACAACATTTACATTTACTTTCTCAACGTTTCGGCTACATTCGTTAGCCTTCATCGGGAACTGAATTCTGCGACGACCAGTTCTTTTTCTGCTCTCCAGTTCATTATTCTCTACAAACTTGATGATCATTTTGACGAACATAAAAATTGTTTTAATTTTAATATGGATGAAATTCGTGAAGAGTTAACAGGATGGCAGTTAAATATTAGTCAAAGTGGACACCTGCCGCTTGTGGTTGATGATATCACAGGACACACAATTCAGTCGATTATGTGTTTGCATCCAATGATATCTCGTAGCTTGGTATGCCCGGGTGTACGGTAACGTTATTTATTGTGACGTTATCCTACATTTACTACATTAATCACAGAATATAACATTGCTAATACAATAAAATAGTTCACTAACATCAGTTATGTTTTAAGCTTCGTTTATACTATTTCATATAAGAAATATCAGGAGCCATCGTTGCTTACATTTGCAATCAGCTATACTGATAGAACCAACATCCCGAGTAGTGAAGTCCCGCGGACAGTCAATGCAGGCGGTCATCCACTGGTATGGCTGATAAGTTCCACGTGGACACTTCGTACAGAGCTGACCATCGCTCATCTCCCCTGGCTGACAATTAGCTGCAAATGAATACACATGCACGAATCTAGGACGGTTAAGGTTAATTAAAATAAGGTACACACACACACGCATGCACGCAAACATACGACAACATCAACATGTACTAATTAGGCGTATATAAATATAATTATATATATATATATATGTGTGTGTATATGTATAAGTATAAGTATATATATATATATATATATATATATATATATATATATATATATATATATATATATATATATATATATATATATATATACATATATATAATTATATATATATATAATTATATATATATATATATATCTATATATATAGATATATATATATATATATATGTATATATATATATATATACATATATATACATAGCTGAAGGTCGTGGTGGGGTGGTCGCATGTTTGTGGGTGACCTTGTGGCGAAATGGCCCCACCTGTTTGTAATTAAATTTGTGTATTGGCGGCGGAATGTCTGTATTCTTTGCATTACATGCTCATGACGACTTCTTGATGTATATATGTTATTGTCACGCTTGTAGGAATGTGGCCTCTGAGAAACGTGTCGGACGGGGCTGTACATGTGTTCAGTTCCTGTTTGGTTTGCTTTGAGGAGCTCACATTCCTGTTAATGTTCTTCACAAAGTGGCTGCATGATAAGCAATCCACTTTGCAATAAAAACGTCATTTATTTGGCCCATTTCAATTCTCTACTACATCGGACTTGTGTTGGTTATTGCATAAATATATATACATATACACCTGTATATATATTATTATATATACATATATATATATATAATTATTTCTTTACTCTATATATATACATATATATATATATATATATATATATATATATATATATATATATATATATATATATATATATATAGTAAAGAAATAAATACTACGTAAACTTTCATGGAGATATTACAATAAATGTACACTTACGTATGCACTCCATGATCGACGCAGCACTCTCTCTTAAAGTTGTCATATTGTTACCACATGGAATGCACATTGTCTGCCAAATCTTGTCTTGGTATGTGCCGACAGGACAATTCACACACGTGGTACCCACAATCATTTGGCCAACAGTGCAGTTTCCTGTCGCAACAGTACCACAAGATGCGTATAGTTTGGTGTGTTGAATATTTATTTTGCTTTCAAGCCGCTGAAATCTGTCTGGCAAAAGTCATCCGACGAACTATTAACATTAACATTCTTTAGGCCAACTATTAACATTTCGGAAGTGTACAGATACAGCCGTTTTGCTGGATTATATTGTTTGTTGATGTATTGTCTGGATTTACGTAAAAACATCTATCGCAGTCGATAAAGAACCTTGTCCGAAATAAGTGAATTTTCTCTTGTAGACAATGTCGCGAAAGAGTACAATTTTAATTATAAAAGTTTCACAAACACACCTAAGTTAATCTAGTCAAAGGTCTGAGGAATCCCACGAATGGCTGCTAATGTGCCCTTTTATGTGACATTGCGCCTTTTTCCAATAGAAATTTCCTTTTCGTGATTTTGTGCCAGTAAGTGAAGTAAAAAAAACTGAAAACTCATTGAAACGCCAAAAATTCATGAATTTCACCCTTGGTGAAATTTCGTAACTTTGTCATGTGATCGATGAGAGGATTGGATGTCACACCCATGATCGGCATTGTCCATTTTGGATATCCAATATTTTGAATCTTATCAGATCTAACGACAAAGTCAATTCTTTCGATGATTTGAATATGGAGCTTAGATTATATCAAATGCAATAATCTAAAAAAGGTTAAAAAAAGACCAATTTCATGTAACTGTCCACTTGTGTTGCTCTGTGTTGAGTGTCCTTATGATATTAAATAAGTCACAAGTTCATATCATCTGTAGTAATAAAATTATTTGAATAGTACTTTAACGTCATAGGGGTGACAATAGCACTTTCTTGCGTAGCATCATATTAACAGTGCTGTACTGAGAACAATCAGAACCGGACCTTCACCCGTTCATATCATCTGTATTACTAAAATGATTAAAATATTACTTTTAAGTCATAGAGGGTGACAATTGCCCTTTCTTGCGTAGCATCATATCAACAGCGCTATACTTAACACTCACCTTGAGAACAATCAGAAGCGGACCTTGACCCACGTCCAGGTGTGATCAGATGGCTGGGACAAGACTGACAATCAAAGTGCCGACCTTTTTGTCTGAAGAAGCCGCGAGGACACAACACACACTCGTCTCTTATTTCGCCCAGTTGTAACCCTGACTCGCACTGCCCTAGTAACAAAGATAACACTTTTTTTAGTGGACGTGGTAATTCCTCAATAACAAAATAAAAATGATGAAGTAACGATTTCTTCTAATCAAAACTATTGAAATGTATTTAATCAACGTTTCGGCTACCTTCGGTAGCCTTCATCAGGAATTGAATTCTGGGACGACAAGTTCATTTTCTGCTCTCCAGTTCACAATTCTCTACAAACTTGATGATCATTTTGATGAAAATTAAAATTATTATAATGTTAATCTGGACAAAATTCGTGAAGTGTTAATAGGATGGCAGTTAAATATCAGTCAAAGTAGATGTCTGCGGCTTGTGGTTGAATATATCACACGATACACAATTAAGTCGATTGTGTGTTTGCGTCCAATGATATATCGTAGCTCACCTACTCAATGTACGCGCACTGTACGCTGGTGTACGGTAACGTTATTTATTGTGACGTTATCTTATTTTTATTACATTAATCATAGAATATAGCTTTGCTAATACTATAAAATAGTTCACTAACATCAGTTATGTTTTAAGCTTCGTTTATACTATTTCACATAAGAAATATCAGGAGCCATCGTTGCTTACTTTTGCAATCAGCTATACTGATAGAACCAACATCCCGAGTAGTGAAGTCCCGCGGACAGTCAATGCAGGCGGTCATCCACCGGTCTGGCTGATACGTTCCACGTGGACACTTCGTACAGAGCTGACCATCGCTCATCTCTCCTGGCTGACAATCAGCTGCAAATGAAAACATATGCACGAATCTAAGATGGTTAATGTATATTACGAATATTAAAATACAGTATACACACGCACGCACGCATGCATGTAAATATACGACATCAACAGGTACTAATTAGGTGTGTATGTATATATATATATATATATATATATATATATATATATATATATATATATATACATACATACATATATATGTATACATGCATACATACGTTCATATATACATACAAATATACATATATATATATATATATATAAAGTAAAGAGGTAAATACTACGTAAACTTGGAGGTATTACAACAAATATACACTTACGCATGCACTCCGTGATCGACATAGCACCCTCTCTTAAAGTCGTCATATTGACACCACATGGAATGCACATTGTCTACCAAATGGTATGTGCCGACAGGACACTTCTCACACATGGTACCCACAATCCTTTGGCCAACAGTGCAGTTTCCTGTCCCACAAGATGTATGTATTTTGGTGTGTTGACTATTTATTTTGTTTTCAAATCGCTGAAATTTGTTTGGCAAAAGTTCATCGGACGAACTATTAACATTAACTTTCATAAGCCCAACTATTAACATTTCGGAAGTGTACACAGACAGCCGTTTTGCTGGATTATATTGTTTGTTCATGTATTGTCTGGGTTAATGTAAAAACATCTATCGCAGTCGATAGAGAACCTGTCTGGAATTAGTGAATTTTCTCTTTGGACAATAATTATTAAAGTTTCACAAACACAGCTAAATTAATCTAGTCAAGGGTCTGAGGAATCCCACGAATGGCTGCTAATATGCCATTTTATGTGACAATGCACCTCTTTTCAGTAGAAAGTTCCCTTTCGTGAGTTTGCGCCAGTAAGTTGTTGAGTTTTGTTGAACAGTTTGCCCTTTTTAGCCACACAAGCTACCCTTTCGGTAAACGCACGATCCAACGAAATTGTCATTTTATTGAACATTGATATCCTTTTAATACGGAAAATGTTCTTTCGAGATATGACTCCCGGTACTTTCCCGTTTTATGAAAAATATTTTTTTTACCATGAAAAATGCTGTAGCTACAAGAACGTTGCTCTTGTTGAAACTGTTGCCATTTTGCAGCAATTGAATAAGCCTTTTTAGGAAATGGAAATTCATTAAAGATGTCATGACATATGAGTAAAGGGCATTGTGTTATAGATACAGGATACGATTGAGGCTAATCAAAATGGAAGGGGGCGAGTTCAAAGACACGGTGACAAATGTTGTGGGTTATAGAAATTTACGGTGTCATTGTCATAAAATAATTTGGATTTTGTTTACCTCCTGAGATATGTGTTAACCTTGTGTGTCAATTTATGTGTCAACCAAACATATTCACGCTGCTAGCATTTAAACAATATGTAGATAATTTGTTCCATTGATTTATTTTCCTCTGCGAGTACTTCCTGATATCCAATATACACTGATCCTTTACTAATGTTAGCTCGTGTCCTCTAGTTCTACTATCTTTCTTTAGTGTGAAGAAATATTCGTATCAATATTTTCATACCCATTCAATATCTTAAAATTTTAATTTGATCTCCCTTACCCTCCTATTCTCTAGGGTTGTTAAACGACATTCTCTTAGTTGTTCTTCATAACTAAGGTCCCTCAGCTCTGGAATCATTGACGTTGCTCTCCTCTGTATTGGTTCAAGCGTATCTATATCCTCCTTACGATATGATCTCCAAGATTGTATACAGTATTATAAATGAGACCTAACTATTGCTTTAAACAGACGTATAATTAGCTCTTTTTCCTTATGTGTTATATTTCTCCAAATCAATCTAAGAATTTGATTACCCTTTGAAGCTGCAATGACACACTGCTCGGAAACGTCCATATCAGCTCTGAAACGTTCGTTATATTACTCACTCTGCATGCTTATATCATCTACAGTATTCCTTATACACAACTATTGTCACTTTATTTGATATCGTGTGACAATAATGACTTTTTGCGCAGCATCTTTCCAACTACACAATTATATATATATATATATATATATCAGTTCTGAAACATTCGCTATATTAACTAATATATATATATATATATATATATATATATATATATATATATATATATATATATATATATATATGTGATCTGTGTAACTGAAGCCAGAACATCCTGGAAACAGTACATGCAAAACTGTCCCCACTGTTGCAGTGAGGCAAAATTGCGATCACACCAATACGCACGCACACACACACACACACACACACACACACACACACACACACACACACACACACACACACACACACACACACACACACACACACACACACACACACACACACACACACACACACACACACACACACACACACACACACACACACACACACACACACACACACACACACACACACACACACACACACACACACACACACACACACACACACACACAAGAGGTACCCGAAGTTTGATTAATACCACTGTTCTCTTAAATACCTTGTACATACACAGGTACCGTATTTTAATATTCGTTGTCATCATTTACCTTGACAGCAATCAGAAGAGGACGTTGATTCGCCTCCAGGTGTGGTGAGATGGCTGGGGCAAGGCTTACAGTCAATGTGTAGAGCCTTGTTTTTGGACAAGCCTCGAGGGATCACCACACACTGGCCTGTTACGTCGTCCAGTCGTAAGCCTGACTCACACTGCCCTAGTGATAACAATAACACGTTTAAATTAACATATGTTCTTAGATGTATCAGTAATCCAAAAAATCAACTATAGACAAAGACAAAGAAAATATCAATCCAACAGCAAACCAAATTAGTTTATTTAAGATGTCGCAATCCTTCATTTAATTTCTCGAAATATTTGACTGTTTCCAGTCGTGACGGGACTATATATTGCTACAAATAGCGCATCAACAAATGTCAACTTTATAGAGAACGCGTGAATGCATATATTTATGATATGTATAATTATACTTTATTCACGTGCACTGTGTGGATTCTGACCTAAATTTACTCTGCATTTCCCCTTAAAGCTTGAATTGTCAACCGTATTTCCTAAATGTTGTGACCACAGTAATGAATGAACATCCTAGTTATTGTTCATTTTCTTATAAAGAATGCTCTGAAAACACTAGCATGTGTTACCTTGTGTATTTGTAATATATTCGAAATATGGTAACATGACACTGAACGAGTAAATACAGATATGTCTAGTGCAACGATGTTCGCTCGTGTGAACGATACGACGAAAATAATACAGTTATATTTCGCTGTCACGATGACACTTTCATTAAAAAAAGTCATATATATATATATATATATTGTGTGTGCGTGTGTGTGTGCGTGCATGCGTGCGTGCGTGCGTGCGTGCGTGTGTATTATATTCGAGGGAGTGGTGGAACGAATGACGTAGGTAGGGAGGAGAGAAGGAGGTACCTAATTATGGAGCAGATTTGAATTAACATGTTTTTGTTTACACTTAGCCAAACCATACTATCACCATCGAGTCTCCACGAATATCACGTAGCTTGAGTCTCGGTGTATTTCATGTTTAAATGCGTTTTTCAATCCAGTTTTCGTTTAAACGTAGTTACACGTATATATACGCCCAAGAAAAGTACAATTTGATGTAATTTTGTATTACCACTAATTGCACCAATAGCAAACATTGGTAAGCGTGAATTAAACATTTAAATATTACCACTAGTGTTTTACCTGTGGCCAAGGGTAGTGATTTGTAGTTAATCTCGAAGCCGTTCCAAGTCCCTGAGCTGTCGGATTCAAAATGCACCAACATGGTGTTGTTTGTGGAAAATACATCTCTGGGCAGTGTGTTTCCGCGGAATGTTCCCAACAATGGCGCCGACCTGCTGTCTCCGTCATACACCGTGACGCTGTCGCAGCACGACTCGACCGAGAACTCAACGAACTTCAACTTAACTATCTGCAAGAAGACACACGAATAGACACACGAGGCAACTATAACAAATTATTAAGTAAAACTTAGCGAGTAAAAGTAACCGATTACCAAACCTGGATTAAGCTTTTGAAATTAAACATTCAGACGCCTGTGAATTGGAGGGAAGGCCTAGACAATAGAATGTCCTCTGGTAGGGTGATAAGTTGATGGCTAACATTGGCTTCTGCAGATCTCTGTTTAAAGTAAACATTTTGGGCTGGCAACTTGCAGCCAAATGGACCCATGGAGCCATTAAATCTATGCCTCTGCGTACATATAACCATTTATGAGGAGATGTAGAGAAATGATGTAATACAGCTTTGGGTTTTGGATCTTTTTACAGTGCAAACTTAAATCAGAAGCATGCCAGTTCAACGTAGTGTATAAATAATTAAATGCTGTTGTGTAAAGGGAAACCTAATTATCTAGTATCAAATTAAAATTTTTTAATTTGGTGGTTGAATACAGGAGGACACCTCACACTTGCAAATCTTCAACCACAACTTTTCAATCCTTTCAGATAAAATAATAACTTTTTAGTAGTATCTGCTACTTTTAATATTTGACCAAATGCCCCATGAAGAACTGTCTTGGCATTTAAATAGTGTATCAGCAAATGTATCTCTTTCCAACAAAGTTACAAAGCAGATTTCTATTATCGTGTTTTTGGTTTTTTTATTTTATAATGTTTTAAATATGTAAGCATTTCTACCAGCAAATGATTTCATTGTAAATTGAATTAAATTTAATCGTCAAAGTAATTTAATTGAAGAATTTTGGAGGTTAATTGAATTTAATTGACCTCAGAAATGTGTGAGGTTAATTTAATTGAATTTAATTGGAGAATTTATGAGTTAATTGTAATTTAATTAATTAACTTTTCAAATTAATTGCCTAATGCCTGATTGCTATCCTACAGCAATTACCGTATGCATTACTCTCCAGTGACTAACTACATCAATCTCCAACCAAAAATGGTTTCGTAACTGAACCGTTGCAAAAAAAGAGAAAACGGAAGCTGCATGATTTTAAAACAACACCATTTAAAAACTGCATCATTTTAAAACAACCTACATCAGATGAATTGACTTGAATATTCCAATTGCATCTCATGTAGTTAGAATATTGCACTTTGGTGACGCCAAAGTTGCCCATTGGTCCTCTCATTGTGATTGCGCTACCATGGCAACCTACGGCAAACCAACAAGGACATATATTTTACACGTGTTTTTGTTATAAAAGTGTATGCGCCCTACTTTCCATTATACAGTAGCTGTAGAATCATACATTGGTTTTGTGTTTACATAGAGAATATGAATATTAAGATATCTACCATTTTGACAATAGCTTCTCCGGAACTACAAAAAGACGAAGGATAAAAACATACACATTGTCGAACATCATTTCTTTTTTTCAGACGGTAGAAGAACTAATACTTGGAGTGGCGTGTTTTCTTCCACTTGGTACTGTTCATTAACCCTGGTGTCGACCTGGTAAACACTAACTTTGTCGACTCGAAGTAACTTGGAGCGAGTGCATTGTCTAACCAACTGCCAATGGGTAAATATTACGGAAACGTTTCACGGTATCTCACCTCCAGGATCGACAAAGTCCGAATAGTAGATTTGGAAAGCGGAATACGTGGAGGTGTCGCCAGATGAGAAATGTACGAACAGAGTGTGGGTGCTACTTGTGATGTCTTCAGGAACCGTAGTGCCACAGACAGTGCGCACCATTGAAGCATTTGTGTCTTTGCCGTCATATATTTTGATGCTGTCGTAACTACAGTCAGTGCTCTCTTGGAGATGAAAGCTGAGGAAGTTTAGTCGCACCCGCTGTAATACATTCATCAACAAATAAGTAAGTAGGTAAGTAAGTAAGTATTTGCTGTACAGATCGTCGATTTTTCGTTAATGCAAGCAACGGTTCGGTTCAAGCGTGACATAACAGTTTGATGTCTGATTACTGTAGTTATGTGTGATACCGGCTTGGGTATACCAGTAAAGAACACATGCATTGATATAGATACACGAGGTCGAGTTCCACGAAGCAGAGAACAACTGGACCCGGAGAATGTGTAGAGCAAAACCACATGACAGAAGGAGTAGGTGGAATTACGAGGAGGGATTGAAATGACGAAACACCTGAAACAGAAAGCATTTAGGAGAATACTGCTTTGTGCAAGACATCTTCAAAGAAAGAACGAACAAGGAGGGGTTAACAAGGAGGGGTTAACAAGGAGGGGTTAACAAGGAGGGGTTAACAAGGAGGGGTTAACAAAAAGAGCAAGTAAAACAGAAGAGGGTGGAAGTAGAAGACAATGGCCACAATTAAGGAGGAACAGTGTGAAGAGAGACCAGGAAAGGGCAGAAGCAATCAACAAAAAAGCAACAGTTAGGTGAGAAATGGCAGAAGAGCGAGAGACACGGGGACAAGTTGTCGAGAAAGCAAAACTGAATTCTTAATGTGGCCTGCACTTCCAATGGCTTAGGGGGGAAAAGAAGATTACTGTAGATTCATTCTACGTAGGTCTTTTTGATAATTAGTGTTCTGAATGAAATCAACGTTGCCATAGTACTATGAAGTTAACAAATGTTTAAATATATAGAATATATACGTGTATATAATGTGTGACAACCGGTGCGCAGGTAATCTTCTCACTTTGAATGGATCTACTTGAATCTTCCAACTGCATCTCATATCGTTGTGATACTGGTCTTCACTAATGCCAAACGTTCCTTTAGATCCTCTCATTTCTACAGGAGTGCCAAGACATCCTGTAATAAACACACGCATGTTTTGATATGACACAAAAGTAACTGTTGTGAAAATGTCATTCCTAGCTTGTACTTACAGGTAGACTATCACATTGATGTAATTAATTACAGAAGTGTTTCGATCAGTATGATGGTTGAATATCTTTCATACGTTTATTAAAATAGTTTAACCATTTATTATATGTTCCAACTGCGTACTTTGATGAACACAATTGACCAAACTAAAACATCTTATCCCAAAGCCATAGGGGCCGTGGCCCAATACCCCCCCCCCCAATACACTACTTCGTGTCCACCTACAAAACTTGACAAACAAATTCATTATTTAATTGTAATGATATCTTTTCGTATAGAGAGTCCGGTGATGACAGGCATCGAAGGCTTCATGGCCCCGGTCATCTGTCTACTAGCCGACCAGCATTTGCATTTTCAAAAAGCTGTTATAACTGATTTTATTTTAGCGTGTGAGATTTCTTGTGTACAGCGCCTTAGAAAACGTAACGCGTCATTTATTAACCATGTAGAATAGTGAAAGCCAGATTTGTATGTCATGTCCATCTTCGTCAGTTTTATTATATAACAGCTAAACATGACATTTATGATGAATTAAATTATATGTGTCTGTTTGAAACTCTACAGTTATTGTAGAATGACTCAAATACGTGTCAACATGCCGTCCATATTAATACAGCAGACACGGTTAGTGTGATATGGCTGAAATTGATCTATTATCCACTAAACTATATCATTCCTACTAAACATATAACTTAAGTGGAGGTGTTTTATATTGGTGTGTGTGCGTGCGTGCGTGCGTGTACGTGCGTCTGCGCGCATGCGTGTGTGCAAAAGATGAACGGTAACATACCATCAACTGGGATGAATGCTGAATAGTAGACACTGAAACCACCGTAGGTGCCACTATGGTCCGTTTTAAAACGCACGAACATTGTGTCGCCACTACTTGCAATGTCACCAGGGACAGTATGTCCACAGGAGGTCTGCAGCAATGGCGCCGACGTGTCATGGCCATCGTAGATGTTGACGCTGTCGAAGCTGCAGTCAGTGCTCGCCTCGAGCTCAAAGCTGAGAAAGTGTAGCTGCACTCGCTGAAGGAACAGTGATGCGTTAGGGCAGTAAACATAAACCGCATCATATCACGTTACAAAATCGTAGAGAATGCATTACTCAAAAGTACGGTGTCCCAAAGGATAAAAGGCAGACCATGTAATGTGTCCAGTGCAGCAGGTAAAACAAAATATTTTATCTTGAAAAACTGTAAATATTTAAAACTTTTGGAAATGTAGGTAAACTTTTAAAGGGAAACAAAGTTCATGTTTTGATGGCAATGCACCTAAGAGAGTTACTAAAACATAAACTATTAAAGGTGCTTACTCAATTTGATTTTTTGCTAGTTTCATTTCAAATTAATTTTGTGAAAAACCAAAACATGCCTAGTATCTACGGCATCATGCTAGCTCATTTGTTCAACTTTTGTATGTACTTTTTGTGAAATCATCAAACAAACTATTAAATTAGTTACTGCTTGTTCAAGCATTAACTGAAGTGAAAATCGAAATGCTTAAAAATCACCATTTTCTTCCTTGGTGAAATGTCGTAACTTTGTCATGTTATCGGCAAGAGGATGGAGGTCACGCCCATGATCACAGTGTTTACCATTTTGGATAACCACTATTTTGATCCTTACCAGATCTAGCAACGAAAGTAAATACTTTCGATGAGGTGAACAAAATAGGCATTTTGTTATTAGACAACTGGATATAAGTGAACTGGATTCGGGATGGGCTGAACCATTTGAGGAAGCACCTTTAAGAATATCATGCCTGTGATTTACAAGGAAACCTTTGTTGGACGCACAACATCTTAAGTTCATGGGCCGAGCCATACTAAGGGATAAACCTATGTGACCAGTGCAGTTTCTTTGTACCTTTGTAGCTTCAACCTGAATCTTCCACCCACATGTCATGTAGTTGTCATAATAGGTTTCATTGATACCAATTGTTCCCTTCGGTCCTTGTATTGTGACCGGACTTCCACGGCATCCTTAATAACGTACAAACATGCATTACAATTCTCCCAAATCTAACACAGTAACGTCGTCTCTACTTTTAAATTTTGCCGTGTTGTGTACAAAAGGCGGTGCTCACAATTCATATTTCAATATATTATTGGAAAGGTTGACGAAGTTTTACACCTGTCAACTCTCACACGTATGCCGTGAGACTCACTGTTTTGTATTAAATGTCATGGTCTTACGGCAAATTATTATAATCTCACGCATATTTTCTTAATTTTTAACAATTTGGAGAAAAATGAGACAACAAAATCTATTTGTGTATGTCGCAAGTGATGGCATCAAACTTTACTGTAAATATCCTCCTTTTATCAAATAACATGCTTTTAGAATAAAAGGTGTCTTCACAAATCTCCAAATGCTCTTGAAATTCACATAGCTCCATGGGCTAGGGGACCAGACCCTGGCTGGGAAAAGTTCTCACACATAAGTTCCCTCCAGGGGTTGATAGCTATGAAGTTGTACTGTACATTATATGGAACACATTTGTCCAACATTAAGATAATTTATTTCGATACTATATATATACGGCAGTTTGCATTACCTTGAACAGGAATTATAGTTGAGTAGTAGATTCTAAAACCGTAATGGCTTGTAAATCCGTCAGTCCGGAAATTCACCAATACTCTGTTGTTGACTGTAAAGATGTCATTGGGAACGGCAGAGCCACAGAAAGAAGACATAACCGGCGTTGTCCTCCCATCTACGTCGGCAATGTCTACACTGTCGCACACACAGTCAGAGCAATCTTCAAGCTTGAAGATGAGGAAGTGCAGCCGTACTCGCTGTAAGGTGAAGCTGCATTCAATGGACTGAAGAAGATTAGTTGCGAGACGCATGAACGTTCTTCATATTGTATATGATCACCGATACGGTTTGTACTGACTGCAATACATTGGTCAAGTTGGGATATTCTGTATGATCAAAAATACGATATGTACCGACGGAAGAACAATGGATGATTTTGGGGTATCATGTATGATCAATGATACAGTCTGTACCGATGGAAGTACATTGGATGAGGGAGTACAAACTCATCGTTATTTAATGCGTTTGTACCCCCTCCCCCTAGCGAACGCCAGAACAAACTCATCAACCAAATACAAAAATGTTTATCAAGATTGCGATCTAACCCTTCAAGCTACAGGTGTCATTCGGACAAAAAACATTGGCTTATTGAGAGTCCATAACTTGTAATCTATCTATCTAACTAATTTTCTCCATGTTTATACAATTAGTTTGTAAATAATGCGGTGGCATTCCATGTAAGTTCTCAATTGTAGTTCGGCAAATGTACGTCGCTTCTCGCCATTGTTTACATACACTCATTGACGACCAATCTCTCATTGAGACTGAACCGTTTTTGTTGAATTGAAAATTAATATATATTGCAAACCAGTTCAATTTTTACTAACATACAAACATAAAGATACACAAGGCGAGAGAAAGATCGAAATACAGAGAGAGAGAATAAAATAGGCAAAGTGTTTTTATGTCTGATGATGAGTATCTGTAATTAGATATAAACCAATACGTTTATGCAATATCATGCCATCAAATCCAACATTCATATACATTACAACAGTATCAACTACTACCAGAATTGCAGTTGGTGTGAAGTGGGTTAATATTGTTCACCTTGGATGGTTCGACTTGAATCTTCCAACTGCATTTCATGTTGTTGTGATATTGATCGTCACTGATGCCAAACGTTCCTTTAGATCCTCCCAATTCGACTGGAGAGTCGATGCATCCTATAATAAACACATACATTTTTTAATGTAACAACAATGTAACTATTCACAATGTCATTTGTATTATGTAGGGGCCATCCACATAGTACATCCCGCTCTGGGATGGGGTGTCTGTGTAAGCGTTACGGAGCATTGCATGTGGTGGGGGAGGGGGCGATGGTTGTGTAGTGATAACAAGTTTTGCTCGTCTAGTTGTCGATATCATACAAGAATTGCGAGTTTGTGTGTATATTTCAAATGAATTCCAATAGAAAAATAATGCGAATTCTATCATGCATCATGAAATCTGTAGTGGCGCACAAAAAAGTCTGCAAACCTACGGCAAAAACGCTCTACAAAATACCAGACTGCTGCCCTAAAAAAACGTCACCGAGAATTAGTGTATGTGCATGGACGATGTTGAATTGGAGTGACTTGATGGGGAGGCTGCGGACATCCATTGCACTCTCCAACTTTAATAAATCAATCAGTCCCGTTCATTTATATATCGCCCTTTCCAGCCTTAGCTACTAAAAGGCGCTTCCCAAATTCATTAAAAAGAAAAATGTTATTCCTCAATACTAAACAAATTCCATTCAGTAAAATTAAAAACTATCACTAAAATATTTCGAAATCAATAAAACTACAGCTAATTGAATCTAAAAAGTACGAGTGAACAGGTATGTCTTCAGTTTTTTGAAGACATCAGCAGAGGGAACTTGGCGAAGAACAAAGGCTCCTCAAGCCGCAGCTGGTTCTCTGAGTGACGTGTCCTTTGTGGGCTGTATTGTGTGAGCATGTCCTTTTAATTTCAGACATAATTGGTGAGGACGTATAAAAAAAACCGTCAAAAACAGAGTGATGTACGCTATGGTTAGCCCCTCTAGTTATAAGCTAATTATCACCTTAATATACTTGAGTCATGGACATGAAACACTGATGTATTACATTAGATACTAAATAATAATTGACATAACAGTACGCACATCGCAAAAACTATGTCCATACAGGTTTCAATCGGAAAATGATCCTCTGGCCTCATTCACGCGATTTTGGTGTCAATATTGGCTCCTCCTTCTTTGCAAACTATGCTTCCCAGATAGGTGAAGATAGGTGAAGATATCAGTGGTTTCCGGTTCTTCTTGGAGGATATAAACTAATACAGGATTTCTAAGGTTCAGCCCTATCACCTTCGGTTTCTTCTTGTTGATCACGAGTCCTATCTTCTGGCTGATTTCCCTGAGTCTGTTCGTTTTTTCTTGCATGTCTTGTCGCGTATGTGATAGAAAGGGTACGTCATCAGTGAAGTATGTGATAGAAAGGGTACGTCATCAGTGAAGTCAATATCCTCGTGAGAAGAAAACATTATCCATATAATTGCTTTTGCTGGTCCTTCTGTTTTCCTCTTCATAATCCAGTCTATGACAAGGTTGAATACGACTGCTGACATTACACAACCTTGCCTCACTCCTGACTTTGCAACATGTGTGATACCTGATTGTCAGGTGGTGCGTGTGTAGTTCTCATAAAATAGGTTCATGAGGTCCATAATATATGTCGGGATTCAATATGCACTGGCTAGATGTCATCGAAGGCTTTTCCAATGTCTACTCTCTGTCTCTCTGTCTCTCTGTCTCACTCTCTCTCTCTCTCTCTCTCTCTCTCTCTCTCTCTCTCTCTCTCTCTCTCTCTCTCTCTCCGTGTTAACATTATTCTATACGCTAAAGGAAAAAAGACATCGTGGCTTATGCACCTATAATAGTTATTAAAACATATCCATTTGCAACTACATTTAAGAATATCTCGCCAGTGTTTACTTGGAAAACCATAGCACCAAAACAACGACTGTTGTTTCGCCTAAAATAATGTCACCCGTAATGCAATAACATGTACCTTCGACTGGGGTAAATGCTGAGTAGTAGACACTGAAACCACCGCTGGTGTCACTGCAGCCTGTCTTGAAATACACCAACACTGTGTTGCCACTACTTATCGTATCGACAGGAAGACTGCCTCGACAGAAGGAATTCAGCAGCGGTGTCGACGTGTCATTTCCGTCGTAAATTGAGACGCTGGTCGTTCTGCAGCTAGTGCGCACCACGAAATCAAAGCTGAGGAACTGCAGTTGGACAAGCTGTAAGAAACAGTGATGTTTCTGCAAGACGATACCCATAAGAATAGACGACAACATTGACGCACTTCTATAAAAGCAGTTATGATTCAGGAAGAACAGAGGAACAGTAGAAGCTATCGTCATAATGACAGATCATGCAAAAGGCAAATGAGCACCAAGTATGTACGTATGTAAGTATGTATGTATGTATATATGTATGCATGCATGCATGCATGTAAGTATTTATGTGTGTATGTATTATGTATGTATGTATGTATGTATGTATGTATGTATGTATGTATGTATGTATGTATGTATGTAAGTATGTATGTATATATGTATGTATGTATGTATGTATGTATGCATGTATGTATATATATACATATATATATATATATATATATATATATATATATATATATATATATATATAAACATATATATATATACATGTGTGTATGTGTGTGTATATATATATATATACATATATACATTATGAATAGCTTTCCATTATAATAGCTTTAGTACAACAGTAGAAGCTATCTTCATAATGACAGATCATGCAAAAGGCAAATGAGTACCAAGTATTTATGTATGTATGTATGTATGTATGTATATATATATATGTATATGTATATATATATATACATAATATATATATATAAATATATATATATATAGGTCGTGGTGGGGTGGTCACAGGTTTGTGGGTGACCTTGTGGCGAAATGGCCCCACCTGTTTGTAATTAAATTTGTGTATTGGTGGTGGAATGTCTGTATTCTTTGCATTACATGTTCATGACGACTTCTTGATGTATATATGTTATCGTCATGCTTGTAGGAATGTGGGCTCTGAGAAACTTGCTGGACGGGGCTGTACATGTGTTCAGTTCCTGTCGGGTTTGCTTAGAGGAGCTCACATTCCTGTTAATGTTCTTCCCAAAGTGGCTGCGTGATAAGCAGTCCACTTTGCAATAAAAAACGTCATTTATTTGGCCTGTTTCAATTCTCTCCTACATCGGACTTGTGTTGGTTATTGCATAAATATATATATATATATATATATGTATGTCAACGAATAAACATAACATAAATATTTAAAAAGGTTGCGACACAATTTTTTGTAAACAGTGTCAGATGACGGGTGGTTTCACCTTGGATAGTTCGACTTGAATCTTCCAACTACATCTCATGTCGTTGTAATACTGATCTTCACTGATGCCAAATGTTCCTTTAGATCCTCTCATTTCGACCGGAGAGGCAGCGCATCCTGCAAGGAATGGAGAAGAAGAAGAAGAAGCATGCCTGTTCTGTGCGGAGACATATTCAGACAGTAGGAAGGGTGCAACGTGCAACGGCGAATGTAGCCAGTAGTCCGGAAAGTGGGTTGGTTTCAGGCGATGGACTGCCATGGTGTGTATTTGTAGGGGCCATTTTTGCCTAGCCTGTTTCTATAACAACTGATGTTTTTTTAAAACATATTTCACTTATAGCTCGTGTCAACACTAGCAAAAACTGTAAAAACGGAAACAAATAAACATAGTTTAACAGGAAATGTTGCCACAGTGGCAAATGGTGTTGTATTAGAGAGCTCTTAAATTGTTGTACTTAAACTATTTTGTATGTAATTGCAGTTTTATACCTTCGACAGGGTTGAACACTGAGTAGTGGATTTTGAAGCCTTTGTACATGTAATAACTGTTAAGCTTGAAATGCATGAAATGCACGAGTACTGTGTTGCCACTGCTCGTAACGTCGCCAGGGAGACTGTATCCACAGAAGGAATGAAGCAGCGATGATGACGTGTCGTTTCCGTCATAGATTTTGACGCTGGCTATACTGCAGTCAGTGCTCGCCACGAGGTCAAAGTTGAGGAAGTGCAGCTGTACAAGCTGTAAGAATATGGATGAATTAGATTAAGAAATGTAAAAGTCGTGCTCGCCTAGAGGCTGTATTCGGACATACATAATCCGTCTATCATCCACTGCGTCACACACAAGTACGCACGCACACATGCACACACACAAACACACGCACATACAGAGAGGGAGGGAGAGAGAGGGGGAAAGAGAGTAAAGGAGTGAGGGAGAGGGAGAAAGACAAACAGACCGACAGATAGACAAATATACAGAGACCAAGACAAATTGTGTCACACAAAGCCTGATGATGGGTAGTTGATGCTATGTATAAAATCAACATAAAATTATGTAAACTAATTACCTTGTACAGTTCGACTTGAATCCTCCAACTGCATGTCATATAGTTGAGGGTTTGATCGTTACTGATGCCAAACGTTCCCATATCTCCTCTCATTTCGGCCGGAGAACCAAAACATCCTGTTATAAACGCAGAAATGTGTTTTAAATAAAACCATGTAACCCCTAACGATGTATTATTAAAGAGTCAAGTCGATATGTGGCAGGTGTCCGAAAAAAGTTACCACGTTACTAACTGGTTGACTCGTCCATGATTCGGCCAAAAAATACTATATAAACTCATACGCATTGCGTATAGTGCAGGCGCATCGATAGAACCAGACAATATTTTGTTTTATTTTTATTTCATGGACTTTGTAAATATGACAAGGCATAATGTACTGACAACT
The DNA here is from genome assembly GCA_963662155.1 of Lamellibrachia columna. NCBI lineage: Eukaryota > Metazoa > Annelida > Polychaeta > Sabellida > Siboglinidae > Lamellibrachia > Lamellibrachia columna. The sequence continues at coordinate 17,070,705 of OY759266.1, forward strand.
GAAATAATGATGATGATGTGACATGACAAACGCTCATTCTCTTGTACCATCTCTTGAAGAAGAAAGAAACCCATTCATTTATGATACTTGCCTGTGGAACATTGCTAGTGGTGTCACAACAGACAGCGCAGTAAATGTGGACACGCAATTGCACCGGAAACACTACATTGGAATAGATGAACGGGAAATATTAATGGCAAAATAGTTCAGTTTGACCCTATGTTACCATTCCAACGACTCGCCATAACTGAAACAGCAACTAACGAAATGCTGGAACGCTATTCAACCAGTAGTCCATAGAAGACAGGTTGGTGCACTGGTCTAGTTCCACAATGGAGAGGCACCATCTATTCAGTAGCATGCTACCTACTCGTTCTCCTCTAGGACGAAGAGCCACAAAAGCATATACATCTCACTACACAGCAGACTTAGCAATTCAACCTTCAAACACAGCTGTCTCTTGAAGATCTCACAGATGAAATAGTTACCATCGCGGAGACAACATTTCTTCCTTTATGTCTACCTTCTAGAGTGGAGAGGGACAGCTGGTAAGCCAAGGAGAAAAACAAACAACAAAAAAAGCATATTGTGACAATGTTTACGGATGGTCGTGCTCTCCATAGTAATTCATATAACAGTACAGCTACTATACATTTAGCGTGTTGTTGAGAAAATAGCACAGAGGAAGTCAGACAGCAGGAAGGGTAAATGGTGGGTGCTACGTGGCGAATGTGGCCAGTAGGCAAATCGGGAGAGTGGGGCGGTTTCGCACGATAACCTACCGTGGTACATCTTCATAGGGGCCATTTTGCTTAAACTGTTTCCATAACAAATCATATTTTTAAAAACATATTTCACTTATAGTTTGCACTAACATTCGTAAAACCTGTAAAGACAGAACGTAAACATATTTTTAATGGAACTGTTGCCAGCCACTGTGGCACCTGGTGGTGTAATGATATGCTCTTACATTGTTTTACTTAAAATACATTGTATGTAAGTGCAGTTTTATCATACCTTCGACCGGGGTGAACACTGAGTAGTAGATTGTGAAGCCATCGTATGTGTTAGTACTGTTAAGCTTGAAATGCATGAAATGCACGAGTACTGTGTTGTCACTGCTGGTAACGTCGCCAGGGAGACTGTCTCCACAGAAGGAATGCAGCAACGGCGCTGACGCGTCGTTTCCGTCGTAGATTTTGACGCTGGCTGTGCTGCAGTCAGTGCTCGCCAAGAGGTCAAAGTTGAGGAAGTGCAGCTGTACGAGCTGTAAGAACCAGTGATGCTTTAAGAAATGTAAGAGTCATGCTCGCCTAGAGGATGTACTTGGATAATGCTAATAATACAACTAATGCTGCTTTTGTGTCTGATTTGTGTTTGATTCTACTGCGTTCTTTACGTTTGAAGAACATATTCCTATCGATATCATTCACTATGTTAGACATTTATATTTGGTCTCCTCTTAGTCTGCTTTTCTCTAGTATTGTCAAACAACATACTAATAAGCGGCTTTCATAGTTAAGGTCTCTGGAATCAATTTTGTTCACCTAATTAAACATAGAATTGGATTACGCACGCACGCACGCACATTATATATGTGTATATCTTTCTTCCTTATATCTATATATATATATATATATATATATATATATATATATATATATATATATATATATATATATATATATATATATATATATATATATATATATATATATATATATATACATATAAGGAAGAAAGACCTATAAAACGAGGCTATCAAAAAAATTACTTACAATATATATGTATGTATATATGCATACTTACACACATACACACCACACCACGGAACAAATAGCTCAGTGATGCCCTCAATCGCATCTTTTAAACAAGTCATTATGTTGCTGCCTTGTCCTTCAGCAAGTTATTCAAATCTATATTCGCTAGAATGTGGTGACATGTATGGTCAAATGTATGGTTAACTTAAATGTTTCTTAGTTATGAGAAGAAATATATTAAATGTTAGAAGAAAAAAGATTGGTAGCAAGAAAGGAGGGAAGGAGGGAGGGAATTTACCAATTATGTCATACAACGCCTGATGATGGGTAGTTGATGTTACGTATAATATCAACATGTGTGAGCTTAGTACCTTGGACGGTTCGACTTGAATCTTCCAACTGCATGTCATATAGTTGAGGGTTTGATCTGCACTGATGCCAAACGTTCCCATATTTCCTCTCATTTCGGCCGGAGAACCAAAACATCCTGTTATAAACACAGAAATACTTTTGAAATACAACATAAGTCATAACGCCTAACAATGCATCATTAACACATGTTGCGTTACATATGTCAGTAAACGAAGTTGTCTTTTACTATTTTACGCCAGGGAATGACATTCTAAATTAACATTATGTCAGCGTCGTTAGTTGGATGATTTTGAAAAGATAACTAAAACAGCATGGTAAACACGCGATACTATAAGAGATTTTGATTATTTCGTGTTGACTCCGATTGATGACATCATTAGAACAAACAGGGTTTTACATAAACTTCTAAACATCCGGTGCTTTAAGACATTATTTAAGAAAACAACGAAAAAAGCATAAACAAATGTATTTCTTGCAAAATAGCATTGTACGTAAGCAACTGATACAAAGCCAGAAAACAAGGTTTTTTCTTCCTGTCAAGAACTGGGCTCGCGTCCTGCTGGGCGCCTCTCACGCGCCGGGAATCGGTGGGTTAGAGATAGAGACCACCACTCTTTGAGTCTACGACAGGTTACACATTTACCCCCTGTGTGGGATATTTTACTTCCCAGGTTGAAGGGACCAACGGCTTTTAGTCTCTTCCGAAAGACACGGACAAAGTGGGTGAACGAAATTGCCCAGGTTTTGAAACGGCAGCAGATGGTTTTGAACTCCGGTCCCTTCAACTGAAAAGTCCGACGCTCTACCACCGGTGGTTTTGAACCCAGGTCCCCTCGACCTGAAGACGCTCCACCACACGACCACCGTGCCCCAGTTAAATAGTAATTAAAAGTTAAGTATATGAAGGTTCAAGCTGGGACATGTGTATACGATTTCCGTCGGTAATCTTGCATAAACAGGGCCCTATTATTTCGGCCTTGTGTTTTACTTTTACCTTTATCTATCCCAAGACATTCATTATATCATACTACATCATTATAGGTGCTCAAATGGCACATATGAATGTAAAATATTGTATATTCGGGCAGTTTTAGCGATCGGAATTGCTACAAACAGCAGCTTTTGTATCGTTTTCATTCATTCTCAATATAATTATGAATTATGTATGTTGTTAGATTTAGTTATATAAATCAGTATTTAAATCAAAGTCATATATATGTAGAATATATAATTATATATAGCCAAAAGTAAACTATATATATTACTGGTAAAAACCGTTAACGTGTTTACAAATTAAAATGTGTTTTCACTGTTGCAAGTAAAACATTACCATTTCGTAACAGTTTGCTCCACTTTTCTGGAGAATGACCATGACACCTACCGTATTAGCTGTCTACCGCTACACTGTCTGGAACACTTAAGATCGATTATGCACTGCTGATTTTAACGATTAAAAAACTTCTAATTATCTTAAATATTATTTTAAAAGTGTCTTGTAGTGCTCTACAAATAATGTGTTTCATGTGAAACCTTTTCGGAATATTTCCATTATCTATGTCGTGCCACGCAGAGCAAATTAAATATTACTTCGTTGTTTTAATAAATATCGAAATGACCCCTTTGTGTTTTGACTCGCCTTCGCGATTCTGATGCAATTGTAGCATAATTAGTGCTCGTTCTGTAAACGCGCCATATTGAGAACGAATGAAAACACAACAAACGCTGCTGTTTGTAGTAATTCCGATTGCTAAAACTGCCCCAAAACACAATCATATGTGCCTTTTGAGCACCTGAAATGGTGTAGTATAATATAATGAATGTCTTAGGATAGATAAAGCGAGGTAAGAATGAAACACAAAGCTGTAATAATAAGGGCCCTATTTATGGAAGATTACCCGATTTTCGCTAACGTTAGGGTAAATGACTTAAATAAAGGGCGATCTTTTACTTTCTGACCTAATCTTAAAAACGACCACCTAGAGCACCCAAACTTCTCATATATCTAATATACATATACACCTGTCACGTGGTCAAAAAAGTGAATTTAAACGATCAAAATTAAAATATCGCCCTCTCCTACGGCGCCTACGTGAAGCGCCAAAATCGATGCATATGACGTTCAGTTTCACCGTAACTCAGTGCGGCGGCGCTGCTATTACAATTATGTATTTCTGTGTTTTAATTGTGCGTGCGTGCATGCCTTATTGCGTGTAATTATGTATATGTTTCAGTGTTACTTGTATTTTTGTGTGTGCTATATATATATATATATATATATATATATATATATATATATATATATATATATATATATATATATATATATATATATATATATATATATATGACGTCATATTCTTAGATAATTAGTTTTATTCATATTATCATCATATTATTTTATTGTGTGTGCGCGCTATATAAGGGTAGTTATTATTATTATATGTGCATGCATGCATGCGTGCGTACGTGCGTGTGTACTGCAACTAGTAAAATTGTTATAAGTTGAAGTTATTGTAAATTAAATAAATGGTGATGATTACATATATTAATATTATGTGATGTATGGGTGTGATGCTGTCTTAACAATCTATTTTTTGATGTATGAAACATGCGGAATAAAAACAGGCTACTTCTCATGAATAATGCGTTATATGCTGCGATCTGCGCGCATGTGTCTTATTTTGTGTTTAACTTCATACTGATTGTGGGAGGTAGCAACCGCTGATCTCTAGAGAAATAAATGGTATCAGCAGATACATGCTAGTGACTAATTTTGCGACAAAGTAATAATAATATTTGAATTGAGGTCATTTGTATTAGATTTCACAGTACGCTTTAAATTATGCGTTATTACTGGTGCCAATGTAATTACTGTATTCAAAAAGGGCAATTGGCATAAAAATAATGCCGTAAATCTGGACAAAGTCCATTCGGAGATATTTAAAATACATATATAACACAATATGATGATAATGAATAAAACTAATTATCTAAGAATATGACGTCATATATAACACACAGGACAAATACAAGTAATACTGATACGTAATATTATAAATAATTTCAAGCAATGAAGTACGCAAGGACAATTAAAACACAGAACTAGGACATGATTGTAAGATGTTTCATTGCAATCATAGCAACGCCGCCGAAGTTTTGATAAAATTGAACGACGTCTTGTCATATGCATCGATTTTAGTAATTTTTACGGTAGTCTTGGCGATGCGCATAAGCGCCGTAGGAGACGGCGATGTTTTGGTTTAATTATTTTGTAAATTTTGATCGTTTTGAGAAAGTAAATGTATTTTTTTTTACCATGTGACATGTGTATATATATAGCAGACATATGAGGAGAAGTTTGAGTGCTCTGGGTGGTCGTTTTCATTGTTAGGTCAGAAAGATCGCCAAATAAAGCATTATACTGCACACATACCATCAACTGGGGTGAAAGCTGAATAGTAGATACTGAAACCACTGCTGGTGACACCGCCATCGCTTTCGAATTTCACCATCACCCTGTTGTTACTACTGGTAACGTCGCTAGGGAGACTACCTCCACAGAAGGTACCAAGTAACCGCCGCTCCCTCCTGCTCCAGTGGGTACGTTCGTAGATTGTGACGCACTCAGTGTTAGCCTCGAGACCAAAGCGAACGAAGTGCAGCTGCACTCGCTGTAACAACATTGATGCCTTGGCATTTATTAACTGGATCGAGGTTCGACTAAAATTCGTACGTGTACTATTCGACAAGAGGAACTCCAAATCTGGACCACTGTCTCACAGGAACAAGAACAGGAAATATTTATTTGTCTCAAAGATGCAACAAAACAAAATAATGTGTAGAGAAACCATACAATATATTAATGCTATGTCAACAGAAATACAAACTAGTAACAATGCATTGTACAGTATGAAAATAACAGTTAATATCACATATCGGACGTGAGACTCCTACTAAGACTAATTTTAGTTGCTGTCGTTGGAGCCACATTGTTTTTAATTTGTACGATTTAAAAAATTTAATGAACATTCCGTGGTAATATTATTGTATCATTACTAATATATATATATATATATATATATATATATATATATATATATATGTGTGTCCATGTATTACATGTATTAAACGCATACAATCGATTATATTGCACATTGATTGGTTTGTAACCAAAGATTTACAATGACATAGTCATTCTTGTTGGTGGGTGGGTGGGTGGGTGTGCGTGTGTGTTTAGGTGTTTAGGTGTTTAGTGTGCCTGATATAGATGACGAAAACCCTACTCAGAATGTGTTACAAATAACAATAATACGTTCACTATAATACGTTCACTATAATACGAACTTCAGTTGGATCACCTTGTTTGTTTCGACCTCAATATCCCAATGACAAGCCATGTAATCCGTATAGTCGTACGAGTATTCATTTACGCCAAGTATCCCATTTGGGCTTCGCTGGGAGGTCCCGTTGCGGAAGCATCCTGCAGTAAACAAAACAGTAATAATATATAGCCTTATGAAAATACAGATCCATATGTTTTGTCAGGTTCCCGAGGCTATTACATAACATTGCTTTTGACTAGTGTTTCTTCTGGACCGTTTCCCTCGTTCAATGATCATAGAAACATAATTAAAATTAATGCCATTAATATATACGTTTAAAAGCTGTTATCATTACATTGTCATCTGATGACAAATCCAACATTATATTGCTACAAAAAAACAGTGTCAGTGTTGATAAAGCCAGTGCAATATAATAGAGGCACTTGTAAATATAAAATTGACATTTCAATTTAAAACACAATAGTCCTAAAGCAGGGGTCGGTTGTTCGATGTAACCTCTATATTGTTTTGAGTACACACGACCGTGCAATATAATAGTGGCACTTGTAAATATACAATTGTCATTTCAATGTCTAATAGTGCATATTAAAAACACAATAGACCTACAGCAGCGGTCGTTTGTTTGATTTAACCTCTATATTGTTTTATACATTATGTTTAAGAAAATTCCTACATAGTGAAATCAACATCAACCTACCTGCAGGATTTCCCGTCTGAAAAACAAACACATGGCGACATTATGCTATATTTCTCCGCACAGTTAATTTATATATGAATATCTTTTCGTCATAATGGTGAAGGCGTAGATGAAGAGTAGGGCAACCTGGGGCAACTCTGTCCCCTGAGGAAAGGCGGCACCTGCCACGCACGCAAAATATAAAATTGAACGTCCCCAAATCTGGTGCAAAATAATGCTAACATATATTGGATACCCACCCCGAAAGCTCAGCAACACGAGACAGACGTAATTAAATACATCTTTTTTTTACTTTTATATGCACTATTTTATGGATTGATCAAATGTATCCCAAAATTAAAAATTATGCAACTCATTTTATAACAGTGTGACACCATTGCCGTCGTGACATCGTTGTTAAAGAAGAGTGGTCTAGATCCTGAACTCTGTCCAACTACCGACCGATATTCAACTTGAGTTTCATATCAAAACTGCTCGAGAAGTATGCCGGATCGCAAATTCGGCAGTAGATGAACACGAACGATCTCTTCATGTCTTTCAGAGTACGTGTTGTCCTGCTCACAGCTGTGAAACAGCCCTTGTTCGTATACATGACGACATGTTCGTATACATGACGACATGTTCGTATACATGACGAACGTAAGCTGTTAAAGTCGATAAAGTTATCTCAAGAAGTGTTGATTTATGCTTTGGTGTACCGTAATGTAGCGAGCTTGGTATTTTACAGTCTACTGTCTGGGGCTCAACCATGTCTTCGAACTTCACCAAATCCGTTACCACATGTATATTGACAATATCCGGCTGTAGATTGAATTTCCGCGTGATCAGCCAGCGCATTATACAACTGCCGCTGACCGCATATCGCATTTGATCACATTTTTAAAGTTGTAGATACAGTGTATTTGTTAAGAAATTAATAATTTTTTCTGAAAGGATTGAAAAGTTGTGGCTGAAGATGTGCACTACCTACATAACTACCTACATAATTGCAATGCACTAAGTTGTTATTATTATTATTGCTTACATTTATATAGCGCCATATATCCGGGGCCAGCCCGTTCATAGAAAAGTTAAAATTATATATATATATATATATAAAATGAATAAACGATAAACGTAATTTTAGACTAAGCTTAAATAGACTAGCTATATTAAGTAACTAAAATACATGGCGTAGTGACCGAAATATTAAAATTATTAAATAAATAATTATAATATATTAAAATTAATTAAAATATATAAAATAATAAATACATAAGTAAATAGATAAAAAAATGGTTAAAGCACAGTTCCTCAGTGGAAGTAAGCCAGCTTAAATATATGAGTTTTAAGGGGAGTCTTGAACTTAGTTAGATTGTCTATTTTTCGCATGTTTTCGGGCACAGAGTTCCAAAGTGTAGGTCCGGACACCGAGAAAGCTTACTTGCCATAGCCCTCTAGGTTGTAACGCGGAACTACCAGCAGGTGCAGATCAGCAGATCGAAGGTTGCGGGTGGGCAAGTAGGGTGTTCTAATATCTCGTATATACCCTGGTGCAAGGCCATGCAAGGCGGTAAATACGAGGACCAGTAGTTTATACTGGACCCGCCAGCGAACGGGAAGCCAGTGCAGCCCGACCAACACTGGAGTTATGTGCTGGTGCTTTCGCTGTCTTGCGATCAGTCTGGCCGCCGAATTCTGCTCCATCTGCAGCTTGTTCACGAGTGTCTCCGTGATGCCGTACAACACTGCAGCTTGTTCATGAGTGCCTCCGTGATGCGGCTGATGCCGTACAGCACTGCAGCTTGTTCACGAGTGCCTCCGTGATGCCGTACAACACTGCAGCTTGTTCATGAGTGCCTCCGTGATGCGGCTGATGCCGTACAGCACTGCAGCTTGTTCACGATTGCCTCCGTGATGCCGTACAACACTGCAACTTGTTCATGAGTGCCTCCGTGATGCCGTACAACACTGCAGCTTGTTCACGAGTGCCTCCGTGATGCCGTACAACACTGCAGCTTGTTCATGAGTGCCTCCGTGATGCGGCTGATGCCGTACAGCACTGCAGCTTGTTTACGAGTGCCTCCGTGATGCCGTACAACACTGCAGCTTGTTCACGAGTGTCTCCGTGATGCCGTACAACACTGCAGCTTGTTCACGAGTGCCTCCGTGATGCCATACAACACTGCAACTTGTTCATGAGTGCCTCCGTGATGCCGTACAACACTGCCGCTTGTTCATGAGTGCCTCCGTGATGCCGTACAACACTGCAGCTTGTTCATGAGTGCCTCCGTGATGTCGTACAACACTGCAGCTTGTTCATGAGTGCCTCCGTGATGCCGTACAACACTGCCGCTTGTTCATGAGTGCCTCCGTGATGCCGTACAACACTGCAACTTGTTCATGAGTGCCTCCGTGATGACGTACAACACTGCCGCTTGTTCATGAGTGCCTCCGTGATGTCGTACTACATTGCAGCTTGTTCATGAGTGCCTCCGTGATGCCGTACAACACTGCAGCTTGTTCATGAGTGCCTCCGTGATGCCGTACAACACTGCAGCTTGTTCATGAGTGCCTCCGTGATGCCGTACAACACTGCCGCTTGTTCATGAGTGCCTCCGTGATGCCGTACAACACTGCAACTTGTTCATGAGTGCCTCCGTGATGCCGTACAACACTGCCGCTTGTACATGAGTGCCTCCGTGATGCCGTACAACACTGCAGCTTGTTCATGAGTGCCTCCGTGATGCCGTACAACACTGCAGCTTGTTCATGAGTGCCTCCATGAAGCCGTACAACACTACAGCTTGTTCATGAGTGCCTCCGTGATGCCGTACAACACTGCAGCTTGTTCATGAGTGCCTCCGTGATGAACCAACGCTGTCTCAGTACCCTTATTTTATTATTTTTTGCGGTTAAACTTAAGTTTCTAATATAATATCACATTGCATTTTAAGATTTCCCCTGCCTTGTTTGATATGACTCCTTAATTTGATCAAATGATGATTAGTTATTAAGCATTTTTAATGATCCCTTAAATAATTGTTTGAGATGATCCCTTAATTGCGTGTAGATTACCTCTTTCATGTGTTCAGGTGACCCTGTTTAATGACCCCCCTTCTTCCTTGCCACTCAATCTAACTCGGTCCGATTGTTTGCCAACATGTAGTTACTGCCGTGCGTTACGTGGGAGGTTATATGAAAGGCATTCCATATGTCCTCCCAGAAAACATGCGGCTCACTCGTTCTGAGATTCCTATGTTAATCGTACGTTTGTGAACGTCGAGTCGGTGTCAGCATGGCTAGCCGTTATAAAAGTGAAGATGAGGACGATGATGACGATGAGGAGGAGGAGCAGGATAATGAGGCTGAAGATGTCATTGTCTTCGTCCTCATAATCGTAATAATGATCACCCTCATTGTCATCATCTTCGTCATCATCACTAAGACCGCTTAATTGTCTTCATCTTCTTCCTCATCATCATCATAACCATTTATCAACCTCATCATCACCATCGTTATCATCATTATCATCATCATCATCATAATATTTATCACCATTATCGTCATAATCATCATCACTAAGACCGCTTAATTGTCTTCATCTTCTTCCTCGTCATCATCATAACAATATATCACCCTCATCATCACCATCGTTATCATCATCATCATCATAATCTTTATCATCATCATAATCATCATCATCATTATCATCGTCACTAAGATGACCCCTTAATCGTCATCATCATCATCATAATCGTTTATCATCCTCATCGTCACCTTCTACATCATCAGTACGGACTTGTTACCAGGTGTGAAAGTTAAAAATCTGATCTGAATTTCGTTGAGTTAATTGCAGCATATTTGTGATAGGAAATTTGCTTCTTCGTTCGGTCCGGCTTTGGTGCTTGGAGCAGGCAGTGAACAGCGTGGTGATCGGTGAGCAGGGACCCCACCGTCACTGACGTCACAACGCTTCCAGAGGATGGCGTGATTACGAGGTCCAGAATATTGCCGATGGTATGTATCGAACTACGAAAGTGCTGCCGCAAGTTGGTGGCATGCAGAATATCAGAGAAATCGCGTGAGTCTTTATTTCCGGCCTTTCCATAGTGGATGTTAAAATCGCCCAGGATGATTAGTCCAGTCAACTGTGCTGTAACAAATTCGAGGAGATTGGTGAACTCGGCCGTAAACGTTCTGCAAGAGATTCCGCGTCGGCCCGTGGATGGAGGTCTGTAAACGAGTAGTAGCCTGGTGACAGTTGATGGTGGAGAAGATCACCTCGAGGCACTGGAATGATGATGCCTGACCATTGTCGTAAGAAGATCATGTTTATACACGACTCCCCCCACCCTGTCGGTCGGACCGAGGTAGGTGGACGACACTGTATCCCTCCGGGGTCAACTTGCTGGTGTTTGCGGTATCCTTTGGGTCATCGGTCAGCCACGTCTCTGTAAGCGCGATGGTATCAAGATCATGTTCACATCGGCAGCCACGCTTAGTTGGAAGTCTCGCGGCAATGCCGAGTTCACGTAATATGTTCAATGTACTGGCATCCAATCGTGACGGGTTGGAATGTTTGCCTTGGGCCAGTTGACAAGCAGTGTAGGTGTACTGGGCTTGGGGTTGTTCTGCCATGCTTGGTCACATACAGCCACTTGACACTGCCACTGAAGCGTGACCGCCGATCTGCAGGCGGGTTGGTAGTGCCAGCTGATTGTAGTCAAGCCTGAGTGATCACCAATTCAGCAATACAAGTAAAATACCAGTTCATAAAAACCAATAAACCTCACAGATGTGCTGCACTTGTAGAAAATTGTCCGTCGAACTGCAGTCCAAGTAAACTAACTAATACCCCTGTTGAAAAAATATCGATGTCAGACACCCACAACATGTACAAATCATGATATTATACAGCTCTTGTACGGTGCAGCCACGCAGGCGCAACCACATCACAATTTTTATGCAGTGTTTTATAATATCATTACATTTCCCTTTTATACACTAGCATTTAACTATGTATACACTATTTTTATTTATATAACTGGCATGCTTTTGATTAAAGTTGGCACTGTAAAAAAGATCCCAAATTGAAGTTACGGTTTCTTTCTCTACATCTCCCCATTAATGGTTATATGCACATACACGCGCGCGCGCGGTCACACAAACGCACGCACGCACACACACCCTCACGCACGCACACGCACCCTCGCACAAATTATTGGGCCAGTAGGTCCACTTGGCTGCAAGTTGCCAGCCCCAAATGTTTGCTTTAAACAGAGATTTATCATCTTATTACCCAACCAGATGACATTCTATTGTCTAAGCCTTCCCTCCAATTCCCAGGCCTGAATGACCAGCTCACACCAGTTGGCACAGTGTCTAAGTGCTATGTGATATTCTCTGTCACATTCACACACGCCCGAATCTGATCTCTCTCAGGCTAGTGATTGCAATAGTGGCTGCGCTATATAAGAATGTACGTTTACCCCAGCAATGGGGAAAGACGTTTTTTTTACTATTTTTTTCAAATGTAACCCAGCTACGTTGTCTGTTTGCTGAAAATAGTTTTCCAATTGGAAACACACATATTTGTCTATGTTATGAACATATTAAAGACATATTAACATATTTAATGGTTTACAATTTTTTTAGGGGTGTCCCAGGTTACCCTACATGTTCAGCCGAATTAAATATGTTCCATGCACATTGTGAAACATGTAAATTAAATGCGTACTGCTCATTAAAGACATAGTTACTTACAACTGTAACAAAAACTTCCGAACTAAGTGTATATGTTAATGAAACATTGTGCAATGCTGTTTTCTAAACGCGAACATCGGTATGCGCATCATGAACGCCGGAACCATTACTACGCGGTCCTCGTAAAGTTGAAGATTTTGATAGTGTTTTGATGCGCAACGTAACAAACATTATTATACAAATAAAATGTATAACATCAGGTAACATGCGCGAGTACTTCGCTCTGACAGACCCATCGGGAGAGTTCCGGAACCTGTAACACTTGTATGTCTGGATCAGCGAGTCACCTGGTGTTGACGTAGGTTCATACATACAGTGTAGTTGACCATCTTGTCCATTAACATTAGTTTGGAGTTGAGACGACGTTGTTGCGCTGTGACCTGTTCGAGATAGCACCGGCCTAGTACCTACCTTGCTGATCTCCTCTGTAGCAGGCATGGGGCAATTAACTTGAAAACTTAATTAATTAAAAAACAATTAACTAAGAAATCTCCAATTAAATTAACTCAACCTCACACATTTATCCGGCAAATTAAATTAAATTAACCTTCCAAATTATACAGTTAAATTAAATTAACGATTAATTTTAATTGAATTAAATTGTGTTGGCAGAAATGATTACACATATAAAACAGTTATAAAATCATAAGAATTGTAACAGAAATGTGTTTTACAACTTTTTTTGCTTGTGTGGGGCTTCTTCCTATATTCAACCACCAAATAACAAAACCAGGCACCTACATACATAATTTATACCCACCAAGTTGTTATTTATGCAGTTTACACTAAATCATGAGGTTTCCGTTTACACACTAGCATTTAAACATGTATACACTAGTGTTTGTGCATCACTAGAACTGACATGCTTTTTGTTTAAGTTGACACTGCAAAAAGATCCAAAAACTGAAGCTTTATTACCTTTCTCTACATCTCCCAATTAATGGTTATATGTACACACGAACAAATTATAGATACACAAGTCTAATGGCCCCATAGGTCCACTTGGCTAAAAGTTGCCAACCCCAAATGTTTACTTTAAACAGAGATTTGCAGACGCCAAGATTAGTCATCAACTTATCACCCAACCAGAGGACATTCTATTGTCTAGGCCTTCCCTCCCATTCACACATGCCTGAACCTGATCCCTCCCTCCCTCCCTCCCTCCCTCCCTCCCTCCCTCCCTCCCTCCCTCCCTCCCTCCCTCCCTCCCTCCCTCTCTCTCCTCTATCTCTTTCTCCTTCTCCCCCCGTCTCTATCTATCCCTCCTTCTCTTTCTGTCCCCCTTCTCTCTCAGGCTAGTGGCTGGAATAGTGAGTGGAGACTTCAGAACAAAGTTCATGTTACAATGCAGTGTTGTCTTCTACAACGAATAAACAACTACGGTGTTAGCGAAACTCTCTATTACTTGTCGTTCCTGCCAAAATAATTTTTTGTATAACTATTAGAACAGTGAATGTGACCTACCGACGATGGCAACCAGCTGGCCATCAAAGCAACGGCAGCAGCAGCAATCAGAAGTATCCAGCGACTGTTTCGTTTCGTGTTCCTTTTCTGCATGGTCGCGTCACGTAATCCAGCTGACAAACGCAGTATTGCGTTCTGCAAACTCGTTGCACTCTAGTGCGTGGTATGTAGCACACTGCTGTTTATTATGCTTGTCTGACGCCGCGCATGTCACGGAGACCGTTTGTGCATCCTGACCTGTGAACTATCTGGATGCGTTTATTAGTATCAGAAAGTGGAACTCTGTCAAGACGTAATCTACAATTCTACCTGCTATACAAAGATTCTACTTGCCTGCTATACAAAGATTCTACTTGCCTGCTATACAAAGATTCTACTTGCCTGCTATACAAAGATTCTACTTGCCTGCTATACAAAGATTCTACTTGCCTGCTATACAAAGATTCTACTTGCCTGCTATACAAAGATTCTACTTGCCTGCTATACAAAGATTACTTCGCCTTTAGTAAATGAATAACGTGTATATGTGCTGCCTACGAAGTATCCGTCACTCGAATGAGAATCCGGGATCCGAGGGTTCCAGGGCCTATGTTCGCCTAAACACGGATGTGGATGTTATCTGTATAAAACAGTCAGACGTAATCAACTATTGTGGGTCTAGAATACGAGATCGCTGGAAAAGTGGCTCTTGCTGATAAATAAAACATAACGAGCAACTAGTATTACGGAATGTAGGCCTAAAATAAAACTAGCGGGGTAAACAATGGATAAGCGAGAGGGGTAAATGTGCCAAGTCGTAAACCCGTGTAGCCTCGTAGGCTTTCGTGAACAAGTCATTCGTTGGCTCAAATGTCGATTTAGACACATTTTTATTCATTAAGACACAAAACCTAAAGTGATATCATATTATCATATTATCATATTAGTGTATTTCATTCATATTTTTTCTCATGATTAAAAGGGGTCGGCAATATGCGGCCCGTACCGCGCACCACTTGTTGTCGACGAAGCAATTTTTTTTATCCGATCCGCGATACAACAATACAATAACACACAAAGATATGGTTACAATTGGAAATATATTAACGGTCAACAGCCACGGTGCTCTCGGCTGTATTGTGGCTTGGCAAGGTGGTGTATTGACTATCGTATTATCGCTTGGCAAGGTGGTGTATTGACTAACGTATTATCGCTTGGCAAGGTGGTGTATTGACTAGCGTATTGTGGCTTGGCAAGATGGTGTATTGGCTAGCGTATTGTGGCTTGGCAAGATGGTGTATTGGCTAGCGTATTATGGCTTGGCAAGGTCGTGCATTGACTAGCGTACTGTGGCCTGGCAAGATGGTGTATTGGCTAGCGTATTATGGCTTGGCTTGGTGGTTTATTGGTTCTAACGTACCACCCTCTTGTGTGTACGTTAATGATAATTTTTAATATTACCTAAAAATGGTTTAACTTTAATTTACGAATGTAGGTACTTCACTCCTTGCGGCTTGCAGCAACTCGACGCCACGCACCGGCCTTAATCAAAAAGGCGAACAACCAGAAGCCGTGTTGTGCTGCCACGACGGGCCCCTCAGTCTTTGCCATCAGGGGCCCACTTTGGTCGGTATGTCGTTGGTGTAGGCTATGCAAGTTGCTGTTGATGCAACAGTAACAGCAAGGTACACCGTATATAACAGAGTTATATAATAAATTAAATAAATAATAATAATCAAATAATAATAGAATAATCATAACTTAAAAACCATTATATAATAAGTGAAAAACCGAATAAAGAAAATGATAATATACCATATTTGTAATAGTGCGAACTGTTTTCGGACAGGAAACTGTGGACAATGTACGGCGTGGACAAACAAGGACTGTGCACGGCACGAGTGTGTACAATGTACGGCGTGGACAAACAAGGACTGTGCACGGCACGAGTGTGTACAATGTACGGCGTGGACAAACAAGGACTGTGCACGGCACGAGTGTGGACAATGTACGGCGTGGGCAAACAAGGCCTGTGCACGGCACGAGTGTGTACAATGTAAGTCGTGGACAAACAAGGACTGTGCATGGCACGAGTGTGTACAATGTACGCCGTGGGCAAACAAGGACTGTGCACGGCACGAGTGTGTACAATGTAAGTCGTGGACAAACAAGGACTGTGCACGGCACGAGTGTGTACAATGTAAGTCGTGGGCAAACAAGGACTGTGCACGGCACGAGTGTGTACAATGTACGGCGTGGGCAAACAAGGACTGTGCACGGCACGAGTGTGTACAATGTAAGTCGTGGACAAACAAGGACTGTGCACGGCACGAGTGTGTACAATGTAAGTCGTGGGCAAACAAGGACTGTGCACGGCACGAGTGTGTACAATGTACGGCGTGGGCAAACAAGGACTGTGCACGGCACGAGTGTGTACAATGTAAGTCGTGGACAAACAAGGCCTGTGCACGGCACGAGTGTGTACAATGTAAGTCGTGGGCAAACAAGGACTGTGCACGGCACGAGTGTGTACAATGTAAGTCGTGGGCAAACAAGGACTGTGCACGGCACGAATGTGTACAATGTAAGTCGTGGACAAACAAGGACTGTGCACGGCACGAGCGTGTACAATGTAAGTCGTGGACAAACAAGGACTGTGCACGGCACGAGCGTGTACAATGTAAGTCGTGGACAAACAAGGACTGTGCACGGCACGAGCGTGTACAATGTAAGTCGTGGACAAACAAGGACTGTGCACGGCACGAGTGTGTACAATGTAAGTCGTGGACAAACAAGGACTGTGCACGGCACGAGTGTGTACAATGTAAGTCGTGGGCAAACAAGGACTGTGCACGGCACGAGTGTGTACAATGTACGGCGTGGGCAAACAAGGACTGTGCACGGCACGAGTGTGTACAATGTAAGTCGTGGACAAACAAGGACTGTGCACGGCACGAGTGTGTACAATGTAAGTCGTGGGCAAACAAGGACTGTGCACGGCACGAGTGTGTACAATGTACGGCGTGGGCAAACAAGGACTGTGCACGGCACGAGTGTGTACAATGTAAGTCGTGGACAAACAAGGCCTGTGCACGGCACGAGTGTGTACAATGTAAGTCGTGGGCAAACAAGGACTGTGCACGGCACGAGTGTGTACAATGTAAGTCGTGGGCAAACAAGGACTGTGCACGGCACGAATGTGTACAATGTAAGTCGTGGACAAACAAGGAATGTGCACGGCACGAGTGTGTACAATGTAAGTCGTGGACAAACAAGGACTGTGCACGGCACGAGTGTGTACAATGTAAGTCGTGGGCAAACAAGGACTGTGCACGGCACGAGCGTGTACAATGTAAGTCGTGGACAAACAAGGACTGTGCACGGCACGAGTGTGTACAATGTAAGTCGTGGACAAACAAGGACTGTGCACGGCACGAGTGTGTACAATGTAAGTCGTGGGCAAACAAGGACTGTGCACGGCACGAGTGTGTACAATGTACGGCGTGGACAAACAAGGACTGTGCACGGCACGAGTGTGTACAATGTACGGCGTGGACAAACAAGGACTGTGCACGGCACGAGTGTGTACAATGTAAGTCGTGGACAAACAAGGACTGTGCACGGCACGAGTGTGTACAATGTAAGTCGTGGACAAACAAGGACTGTGCACGGCACGAGCGTGTACAATGTAAGTCGTGGACAAACAAGGACTGTGCACGGCACGAGTGTGTACAATGTAAGTCGTGGACAAACAAGGACTGTGCACGGCACGAGTGTGTACAATGTAAGTCGTGGGCAAACAAGGACTGTGCACGGCACGAGTGTGTACAATGTAAGTCGTGGGCAAACAAGGACTGTGCACGGCACGAGTGTGTACAATGTAAGTCGTGGACAAAACAAGGACTGTGCACGGCACGAGTGTGTACAATGTAAGTCGTGGGCAAACAAGGACTGTGCACGGCACGAGTGTGTACAATGTACGGCGTGGGCAAACAAGGACTGTGCACGGCACGAGTGTGTACAATGTAAGTCGTGGACAAACAAGGCCTGTGCACGGCACGAGTGTGTACAATGTAAGTCGTGGGCAAACAAGGACTGTGCACGGCACGAGTGTGTACAATGTAAGTCGTGGGCAAACAAGGACTGTGCACGGCACGAGTGTGTACAATGTAAGTCGTGGACAAACAAGGACTGTGCACGGCACGAGTGTGTACAATGTAAGTCGTGGACAAACAAGGACTGTGCAGGGCACGAGCGTGTACAATGTAAGTCGTGGACAAACAAGGACTGTGCACGGCACGAGCGTGTACAATGTAAGTCGTGGACAAACAAGGACTGTGCACGGCACGAGTGTGTACAATGTAAGTCGTGGGCAAACAAGGACTGTGCACGGCACGAGTGTGTACAATGTAAGTCGTGGTCAAACAAGGACTGTGCACGGCACGAGTGTGTACAATGTAAGTCGTGGACAAACAAGGACTGTGCACGGCACGAGTGTGTACAATGTAAGTCGTGGGCAAACAAGGACTGTGCACGGCACGAGTGTGTACAATGTACGGCGTGGGCAGACAAGGACTGTGCACGGCACGAGTGTGTACAATGTAAGTCGTGGACAAACAAGGCCTGTGCACGGCACGAGTGTGTACAATGTAAGTCGTGGGCAAACAAGGACTGTGCACGGCACGAGTGTGTACAATGTAAGTCGTGGGCAAACAAGGACTGTGCACGGCACGAGTGTGTACAATGTAAGTCGTGGACAAACAAGGACTGTGCACGGCACGAGTGTGTACAATGTAAGTCGTGGGCAAACAAGGACTGTGCACGGCACGAGTGTGTACAATGTAAGTCGTGGACAAACAAGGACTGTGCACGGCACGAGTGTGTACAATGTAAGTCGTGGACAAACAAGGACTGTGCACGGCTCGAGTGTGTACAATGTAAGTCGTGGGCAAACAAGGACTGTGCACGGCACGAGTGTGTACAATGTAAGTCGTGGACAAACAAGGACTGTGCACGGCACGAGTGTGTACAATGTAAGTCGTGGGCAAACAAGGACTGTGCACGG
Organism: Lamellibrachia columna; assembly: GCA_963662155.1. Lineage (NCBI taxonomy): Eukaryota > Metazoa > Annelida > Polychaeta > Sabellida > Siboglinidae > Lamellibrachia > Lamellibrachia columna. The sequence continues at coordinate 17,090,130 of OY759266.1, forward strand.
CACGAGTGTGTACAATGTAAGTCGTGGGCAAACAAGGACTGTGCACGACACGAGTGTGTACAATGTAAGTCGTGGACAAACAAGGACTGTGCACGGCACGAGTGTGTACAATGTAAGTCGTGGACAAACAAGGACTGTGCATGACACGAGTGTGTACAGTGTACGGCGTGGACAAACAAGGACTGTGCACGGCACGAGTGTGGACAATGTACGGCGTGGACAAACAAGGACTGTGCACGGCACGAGTGTGTACAGTTTACGGCGTGGACAAACAAGGACTGTGCATGGCACGAGTGTGGACAATGTACGGCGTAAGCAAACAAGGACTGTGTACGGCACGAGTGTGTACAATGTACGGCGTGGACAAACAAGGACTGTGCACGGCACGAGTGTGTACAATGTACGGCGTGGACAAACAAGGACTGTGCACGGCACGAGTGTGTACAATGTAAGTCGTGGACAAACAAGGACTGTGCATGGCACGAGTGCGGACAATGTACGGCGTGGACAAACAAGGACTGTGCACGGCACGAGTGTGTACAGTGTACGGTGTGGACAAACAAGGACTGTGCACGGCACGAGTGTGTACAGTGTACGGTGTGGACAAACAAGGACTGTGCACGACACGAGTGTGTACAATGTACGGCGTGGGGAAACAAGGACTGTGCACGGCACGAGTGTGTACAATGTGCTTCCGAAATGTGTGATGGTGGCGTACTATTAAAAGTGGATGTGAAGGGGCACATTTTGCATACATATTTTTAAATAAAAAATAGGGCGGTGTTTATAAAAAACTTAGATATAGTAATTTATACAATAAAGCGGTATGTAGAAGTACAGACGTAGTGAGATAATTGGAAAATATGATTCCGTAGAAAAATATGTGTATTATATAAAAAGTTAACTTTATGATCTTGCTTAAGCTTTCCACGTTGTTCCCCTACTGTACTACGGTTTGGTCAGTATGGGCCGGATTACCATTCGTACACTCATATTAGGTCCCACCCCAAAGGCCCCCCCCCACACAATAAATCATAATTCACCTGATTCGCTGCTTACAGTGTCCCTTCGTTTCTTTGAAATTGGACTACGACCTCAGTTCAACCGTGCTATAGTCATGACTGTGACACCACACATCACTTCTAGCTAACTTTGATCTAAATAAGAGCTTGACACGACATTAGTCGCCCGTTTACCTAGAAGAAACAAAGATTGTAGACAATGGAAGGCCAGGAGACGTTAACCATACGATGATTTTAACACATGTGTTATAACGAATTACATAAATTAACTAACTGAAAGCCCTGTCGGTGAATTGAGTGCGACTGTTCGGCTTGTCTGATTGAAGTGAATAGAGTCAATACAATAGTGGGCTTTTGCTTTAATTAGTGCGTTAATTAATGTTGTGATACATTGAGCTGGTATGAAATTCGTGTTCGTGATTGCATTTCAGAAATTACGTTGTTGTGTTCCAGATGAGGTGATGTTCATTTGTGGCACCATTTACAAAGAGTGCAGTTGTAACCCTAACACACTAACTGCAACGAGAATATTCAAACAATTACAATGTAATATGTAAACGCAGAACTGATCAATATAAGAGAAAGTCGATAAATTCGACTGTGTAAAACTTGTAGGCCCACAATTCCCCGGTATATCAACCGTTCATTTTTGTACGGAATCAAGGGCGCACATAGTTTACCTCTCCTTAAAATATTTATAAAGTCTTTATTGGAAGGATAATTCTCTGCATTTTGACACTCGTTAAAACAATATTTCTTCGCAAAAAGAGCTATATGTGTGTGTGTGTGTGTGTGTGCGTGTGCGTGTGCGTGTGCGTGTGCGTGTGCGTGTGCGTGTGCGTGTGCGTGTGCGTGTGCGTGTGCGTGTGCGTGTGCGCGTCTCACCATGGGAGAAAATCACAATTATAACGGCGCCTGTTATTCACGAAAGCCTGGACAGTTGGACCACAGCTATAATCGGCAATATGACGTTTTGATAATAGGACGTTTTGGCAATAGGACATCTTGGTACAATCATTGAAAATAATCAGATTAAAAATCACATTAATTCTCAATCTGTTTCACGATGTGATAAAACGTATATTGCCAAAGCGTATGTGATCCAACTGTCCAGCGAAACAAAACATCCGATGTAAGCATACGAACAAAACATATGCCTTTCCTTAGATGACGAGTACAAGAAGGACAGCCGCTTACAGATGGTAGAGCATATCCTCCGGTTCGATAGGCTGCGTCGTCGAATCGTTCATTTAAAGGGAACGTACAACGATTTTCTTTGGTTAAGTCAACGAATTCTTTATGTATTAGTATTTATAACATCTCGTTGGTTAAACGTAATATCAAAATAAAACGCATTTGGGCTTACTATCATGATCTTTCATCTCATAATATTGTTTAATACCAGGTAGGCCCTACACCATGTGGCGAGGAAATAAAATATGTCGGTGTCGCGACATATATAAGATAGCTTTACGGCATTAAAAGACAGGAAATAAATCTTCACCTTTAAATGTAACATTCTTCATATGATGATTTTTAATAATAGTCTGTCAAATTCCCTTCTTGTACAATGTCTGACCTAAGCAGAATCTTGATTGACTGACTGCAATAACGATTGACTGCTTAGTAATGGGTCATACGACGATAAGGCAGGATGGGGAGGAGCAAATGACTTGGAGACAAATGGCAGTAGGCCTACTGGTGGCAATGTTTTTATGTTTGAAATGCCCTCATCTGGGGAACAAATGCAGGATCGAGGGTGCCACCTTGCGGTGTCTCGACAACTAATTATGACTTGTTGAAAAACAAATCCGGGGAAATAAGGGGAGTGCCCGGGCACCTGATGGACACCTGGGCATCTGATGGACACCCGGGCACTTGATGGACACCCCGGGAACCTGATGGACACCCCGGGCACCTGGTGGACACCCCGGGCACCTGATGGACACCCCCGGCACCTGATGAACACCTGGGCACCTGATGGACACCCGGGCTCCTGATGGACACCCCGGGCACCTGATGGACACCCCGGGCACCTGATGGACACCTGGGCACCTGATGGACACCCCGGGCACCTGATGGACACCCCTTGATCCGCCCGTGGAGCTTTCACTAGTAGTAGTAGTAGTAGTAGTAGTAGTAGTAGTAGTAGTAGTAGTAGTAGTAGTAGTAGTAGTATGTTCAGTGTTTATAATGGTATAGTAATTGTTTCAATCCCCTGTGATGTTAAAACAAAGTGTTAGGCCTACAACCTGTGTAAGTGGTGCCATAAACGAGTAACAAAACATTGTGTGAACAACAAACTTGTTTCTGAAGCGCAATCACGGCCACAAGTGTCACACACGATTTATCCCTACATTCATTAGTGCACTAATTAGCGCAACAGCCTACTGCTGGATTGACTCTTTGATTGCAATCAGAGAAATCAAACAGTCGCCTTTTCATTGACTAACAGGGCTAACAGTTAATTAATTAGTGCTATCCGTCACAACAATGGTGTCAAAATCATCACATGGTCGATCTATCTATCATTTCTTTGTTTCTTCTAAGTAACCTGGCCACCAAAGCCGGGTCAAGCGCTTATTTATTACAAAAGACCCGTACAGCGCCGACATATTTGCTTGTAAGATTCCATTGAAGAGACACGTTTAGTTTTCCTGTGAGACTAAACAACCGCTGCTACTAGTATTTTGGTGATTCAGCAAATTAATTTAACTGAACCACCGTTTTCAAGGTGCGCCCAATTGGACGTGTGTCACACACATTGCAAAGAAAGATATCGTTTTTGCTACATAAGGACCGGCCTTCAAGCAGACAAGTCGGAAATGTCGTCTCCGGTTGACGAAGTCAGACACAGAAACAGTAATTATGCGTTGAAGTGTCAAGCTGCGAGGTCGTCGCCTTCGATGAGTCTGAACCTTCGTCGTTTGCTTCTACAGCGTCGTCTGTGTCGTCTGCTTCGGAAACGCGAAACGACGAAACGACGAGACGTTGCCATTAGACGCAGATTCGCCGTTCTGCAACGGAGGCGCCGTCTACTTGAGTCCGATTCCGACGACTCGATGACGTCACAACCGAGGTACCCAATTTCTTACACAGGTATCCGAAAGACGACGCCTGCTTCCAGTGTACGCGTAAACGCCGACTTCCGTGTGGTGGCCAGCGCGGATGATAGAACCAATATCCCTATATCAACTACCGTGGATAATCCGTGGGCGAGTGGTCCCGATGCTACGGTTCCATGGAACACCGCTGTTCTTCCAAGACTTCGCAATTTCTCGTCAAAATGTTCCGCCGGCATGTTTACGGTCACGACCCCGTGGGGCGTCGCGAATACTCGCCCTTCACACTTCAATGTATGCAAACGGTTGACAGACGTAGCCACCGCAAGGGAAAATCCACGAGCCCGTGGATGGGTTTCCAAGCGTCCTGCGAATATGTCTGTCGCGGCACGGCGTTCACGAGAGACTGTCGCCAACCGCTTCGTTGACGCGTCTTGCAGTACACCGAAAGAATGGAGTCACCTGGCTGAACCTAACAGCAGCCTTGGGAACAGTTCGCCTCAACCACTGGGCAATTTCACTCGCACGAAACCTGTTCGACGGAGGGCACGCCGGAGCAAAACGGAAGCCAATGTGAAACTTGATGCGATCAAGTTTACAGGTCGTGGCCGTCCAAAAACTGTTGTCACGAACGGACTCAAATGCACATGGTGCTGACTGGATATAAACATGCTATGATATGTTTCTAATGTGCCGTGAACTTCGTTGCTAAAATGTATATAGTATACTATAGACAACTGCCTGTTGTTTTTAACACGGACACTATTGGAGTATTCTGTGCAAATGCAGTCACACATTTTCAGACAATGAAGCTGTCTGACAATTAGCACATGTGCCCCACATAAACATATACTGGCATGCATATCAGGTATAATATTGCCTATTAATGCATTCAATGTAAATGTTGGTTTAATGTGGTGCGTTGACTGCAATCGCACAGTCTACATGACCTTGTTGAAAAATTTGACGTTGGGTGAACAATAAACAGTCAGTTGAACATCAAATAATGATCATGTGTGATTTATTCATCCATATCTAAGCACGTGCAAAGTGCCATTTTTTAAATATTACAGGACACATAAAGACCACCACTATGTAATTACAGAACAAGTTACACATTCAGTGCGGTGTTATTCCTCCCTGGCGTGCATATCAGGTAGATGACAGATCAGGTAGATGATACGTCAGGTAGATGACACATCACCGGTGTCATCAAATGGACAAGGAGAAGAAGCTAGAATAATGATAAAGATCCATCCTCGATTAAATTTATGTTAGTTTCATTTCCTATTCATTATGCGAAAAATCAAACTGCAAAAATTTCACCCTTGGTTACATTTTGTAACCAGTAAAGATCGGTGAGAGGATGGAATTCATGCCCATCATCAGCATTGACCTGCAGTGTTTACCATTTTGAATATAACTATATTTAGCCTTACTAGATCTAATGACTAAAGTAAATTGTCAATGATTTGAATAAAAATATGTATTTATTAATTAAATTGACTGCGGATGTTACTTAAATTATTCACACACTAAATATTTGGACATCCATGAACCGGCTTCGTGATAAGCAAAATCAGTTTAAAGAATAGACTAGGAACATTTACAGTTCAAGAATATTACTTGCACAACGTTAGCTACAATCAACAGATCAATACGAACAGTTTCAAATGTTTATTATGGCTTCAGACATCCTGAACAATCGTAACATAATCAGTGACGTTATGAACAGTACAACCGCCATACAAAAGAGGAAGCCGTATGCAACTCTCATGGTTCGAATCCAATGCAGTTTGTAGTTTCTTCTGATGACATAAAAATATCTGAGAGAAGGATTTCATGTAACATTTGACTGATCAGCACATGTCAAATCCAAAGTAAAAGTCACCCATTCTCTGTGGTGACATGAAGGAACAACAGTGGTAATTGACTGACCACCAATAACCGTAACAAAATATAAATCTGGTGAAAATAAATCACACATACTGCTACATCATCAATTAGTGAAATTTACGAGTGGCTTAATACTAAATAATTTGTTGAGCCATATCAACCCCCAGGTAACGACCGAGTGCAACATTCCCTCAAATTTCAACAAAACAACAGCCATTAAGCAGAATATAGATATGGTAGCCATGTAATGCTAATTCTTTCAGCAAAATACAATGCACATCTAACAACGGCACACAATTTCACAACAAATTCACACAAAAATTATGCTCTGTTACAAAAATACTCATCACCTTACTTGAAACAGTATATTTGGGAAATAACAAGGTAAAAAAACAAGAAAGAAACTCCTCACGCAGATAACAGGCATAGCTAGCTGTACGATACATTATGGTTCAACTGTTGAGATCAAACGTTTAAAAAGCTGCTCTGATGAAACGTCAAAGTGAATTCTTCTTAGGACAAAATTCATCTTTCTGAGGTAGTTATGGAAGATGTCTCGAAGTGAGTTTTTATAATGGTGTCCAGCCTTACCAAATACAGAATCACTGGTGATGTGTTCGTGATGCAAACATTGTATCACTGACAAATCTATGTGCATGTACACTGTAGTATGCATGCTTGGTAAGTATGTGTGCACACCTGTATGCAACCCTGTTTGTTGTACAGTACTGCATACACACTTACGTATACCTGCACATTTGGATGTATACATTATACTTTGAATTGTTTCTGTAATATTTGAGGGGAAACCAAAACGTAAATAAAAATAACATGTGGACACGTCTAGATTGCTAAAAAAAACTACACCATATTTCACTTAGGCAACGCATATTAAACTTACTATACAAATGTTTTAGTGTCAACACTTAACATGAAAATTAAATGACTACATCACCAGAATGTACGGAGGTTTGCAACATGTGAATCCACAACAATATCGTATTCTTATACAGAACCAAACAAAACTCCAAATCTACGCCAACAACTTCAAAAAGAACAAACAGATTCTGCAAAAATTAAGATCACATCACCACTTCGTTTACACTTTTGTGAGTGGTTTTACAAATTCTTTTCCACACACAAACATAACGAATTGCAGCCTCTTCTAAAAGTACGCCCAAAAACCTTTAAGAATCACACACACACTGAAAGCATTCATGTGACCTTACCATTAGTGTATCAAGGATAACATTATAATAGAATAATTACACTGTGCTGGATTACTTGGCCATTATGAACAACTTGACTATGCTTAAGTAGGTTGACAATTGCCCACCAATTTCCCCACATCAGTGTTAGTAGCTTAAGCAGACGGATACACGCTATGACAGAACCTTTAAGCAGACAGATACACACTATGACAGAACCTTTAAGCAGATAGATACATACTATGACAGAACATTTAAAAATCACAGTATTTATTTTTTTACAGTCACACAATGCTGACTTGGCATCAAGATTAATAAACCACTACAACAAGTACATACAAGTGTACCCACCATTCCAGCCCCCATTGTTTATTTCACCCACACCACATATTATTCAACCCCCTCTGCGTGGGTGTGACAAATCCATCACTTCTTCCAACATCATATCAACTACACGAGAAAATAATATGAGAAAAACATTAGTTTTAGCCATGTCTTACAACAAAACTACATACAACTGCGTACAAAGCAACAAGCAAACATGAAAACAGTAGTAAATGAATATCTTAAGACAAAAGCAAGACAAGACATTCGACTTGACTTGGCATGGCAACATAATGTCAATGTTCTACTGACAGGGCAAAAATAATGATAAATCATTAGCAAATGATGCACTGGCCAGAAATCCAATGGATTACCGTACATCTTTGATGCCTGAGAGCAAGAAATGTATACGACAAACTAATCGGACTATAATGAACTGAAATATGAATATGCTGAAATTAACAAAATACAACAGATTATATGAAGCTGGTCAAATGCCAGAAGCAAACATTCAAATAATCATCATCATTAACTGAATGTGCTGAATAGTGGTGTTGTCAATCAACCTTAACGGACAACCTGTCAATCAATTGCATCTGTCAATCAGTGCAGATGTCAGTTATCTTGAGCACTATTTCTGTTACATGCATCCAAAGCTGAGGAACATCTGTTCCGGTCAAGCCTGGTGACAATACGCTCTAAATCTAATAAATACAAAACATAGCTGCACTCAGTTCATGAAACAAGTTTCTGTTCAGTACTTGGGTTCACACGACAGCCATGTATCACCATGGAGGAATCAGCAAGGAGCTTTCACTTTCACAACTCCATTATCTCATTGTTCAACATAACTTGACAGATAACACGGTTCACATTTAAAGTCATCCTCTTCCGGCAGCTATAATGTTCACTGCACAGTATACACATGATGTCAATGCCACTAGAATCAGTTCATGACAGCTGTCAATCAAATGACAGTCTTGCCAAATAGTATTTGCACTGTTGATCTTCGATTGTATATTTCCATGTATCCGTTTGGGCTGCTTCTTATGGTGTCTGTGTCATGTATCACACAGACATATCGTCTCTTCAGCAGCACATAGAAAATCACATTTATTCCATTCAATGCAGAAAGTTCTCAGCTGTCAATCATGACAACCTGTCAGTATCGGTCCAATCAGAATGCATTCTGATCAGACAGCAAATCCGCCAATCATGTCATTCAGTAACATGCTCAGAATGACACAAGATGCTCTTGATAACTGCTGCAAACACACTTGTTATTGCAGTAATACACAAATAAAAACTTAAATTTATAACAAAATAAAACAAACACTAGTGCTACGATGCTATACATGAGGAAAACACAGAACACTAAAGTGCAACTCAACTCATAACGCTGGCTCGTTTGAGCTCCATCGTCATCTGACACCGCTCACATTTATCACATTCAGTAGCAAGTAAAAAATTATACAATTTCTCAATTCATAGTAAGCACATATTTTTATTTTGTTTTTTATCATGGAATAGAGACGTTCTCCCATCTCCACTCTACTGAGATCTGCCGTAGTATTCCGTCAGTTGTGACAAGGTTGTTTGTATTCAAGAACGGGTCCGGCCTGTGATCTGTAGATGTTGATCACTCTTCGACCATGCCGTATGCCTCTTCAGATAAGGCATAGTACTTGTTGGCCAAGCGACCTTTCATGGCTTCCATCGCCTTCTCAGCTGCCTCGTTGTAATAGTCTCCTACACAGGACAATGACTACTCACTGTTAAATTTAAATATTACAATTTGTTGTTTTGCAGATAAATAAATAGATTCAGTGTTTGGTGTTTATGTCAACTTAATAATGCAATAATCTACATAACATGCACATGTTTCTTGTCTCACCTCATCGGAATCCCCACACTGCCCACCACAACAGAGGAAAATAACACTGGTTATTATTTAATAGTTACAAATTATTTTAATAACTTGCCATTTACATAGATATAATATAAACTGCAGTCATATAATAAATAAATTAATTTACCGGGATAATGTACTATTAACACTAATAATACAATAACTTTTCATATGAAAGTAAAATTGGATTACGACACTGCATTCCACTGGTTTACTGGTTCTCATGTAAAATGGTACAACACAACATAAGGTGAAAAAAAGGTATTGACTGTGAAAAATTATTTATTACAATCACCAGTCTCAGGAATCTCTTTACAACTATAAAATTGGGGATCAATCAGAAGCCGCCACCCACCGGCTGTCTGTGGATCTGCATCGAGTCCATAGCCACTGTCCACATACATATCTGCAATGGCCGCCAACAGCTGGTAGATAGGGTCATCCATGGTTGCATCAAACTCGCCGGCATCGTCGTCATTGGTCATGTTGACGGCCTGTTGGTACCACCTGACAGCCTCCTTGTACGACCGCTCTCTGCAGGCAAACATCACAGGTCAGTCATGACCAAAGTCTGCTGAATACAGTTGGTTTATAGCAACACATGGTCCTTTTGTTAGTACACTGAATATTTCATTCATGACTATTTCATTCATGACAGTGTGTGTGTGCGTGTGTGCGTGCGTGCGCGCGCGCGCGCGCGTACTTTGTTTACAATGTTATGTGATGTTCAGGCTATTTTGGCAGTGTTTGTCATATATACCTATATATAAAGATATATGTGTATGTATGTATATATATATATATATATATATATATATATATATATATATATATATACAATGTATATATGACAAACACTGGCAAAGTAGCCTGAACATCACATAACATTCTAAACAAAGTACATGTATGACAACAGGAGGATTCTAACACTTTTGTTGATTTACAAACAACAAATGTTTTCTATTCAATACGTTATGAATTAACTTGTTTGCTGTCTGGATTGCAGCCGGTAGAACCATGCCATATATGTTAGCTATGTGCAGGTGCAGGGTTAAACATCAGCATCGCCTGACTGATGTCAAAGAGTCTCCCTTATTTTTATAGATTTTTCAATCATTATTCAAAGTAACAAATATACAGCTGCTGAATGCATCAGTGAAGTTAAGTCAGCAACCACAGCATGTAACAAAAAGATCACTGAACAACTAACACCTCCTTTGAAAGAGGACATTTAATTTTTTATTAAATGAAAGACCATCAGATTTGGAAACCATCATGTTTGCAGTGACTTGGTCCCTGCCAGGTCCCTCTTCCTGCTGGTTCCCTGTCACTCCATGCTGGACTGGCCAAGCTTAAGTAAGCAGCTGTCATCCAGTGCACACAACTAAGAAGCGACTGCTTCACACAACCTGAGGCACATGCTAAGCCATATGGAAGCAGATAAGTCAGAATGACTTCCTCTCATACTGCTTGTGTGTGTGTGTGTGTGTGTGTGTGTGTGTGTGTGTGTGTGTGTGTGTGTGTGTGTGTGTGTGTGTGTGTGTGTGTCATACATGAGAGCGACCATGCATTACGTTTAAAGAAAGCACAAAGTATCTAACTCAACCTTTAGAGGATTTTACATTATATGGCTGGTTGTGCGGAAGACAAGACGATTATGGTGCGGAGGAGAACAGTGCTAATAGGTTTGCCTGTGTTCGCAGCATGCCACACTACAAAGCGGTTCTCAGCACTAGAAATGTGTACAAACATGACTAATCTCACTTAGTCTGCGAGACAAGACATCAACACAACATGGTCACATCAGACATGAAATCAACACCACTGCTATGATCACATGGTCTGGCATGGCAGACAAGACACTGATAAAGCTACGATCACATCACAATGGGCAAAATACTTGGTTGCTATGCTCACATGGTCTTAAACAATGTGCAAGATATTTACACAACTTCAATCACATTGTCCATCACAACAGACAAGACATCAACACAGCTATGACCAAGTGATACAACAAACAAGATACAAAAACAAGAAATTAAATACAATTTTTTTTCTTGAATGTTATATTTGTGAGCCATGTTCTAGGATTAAAGCTGTGATGAAGCGTACCACTACTGCAGCCGCAGAACATATATCAGTGTCTACCATCTGTGTGCATCTAGAGTTGTAGACTAACCCTTTATATAAAGTAATAAGTGGTTAATTGTGCAGCACATACAGCAACACAGTAACAAAGCCTAAAACCATCTAAACACACACAATTTATTCCTCAAGCCTCTCGTAATTATTCCTCAATGACAATGCATCAACAGTGCAGGTTACTGGAAGTACGTTACCATGCACAAATAACTTAATAGTGATAGAAATTACGACAGACTTCAAACACAATTTCTGTGTGGAAAGCGTATACAGTACGCCACGACCAAAGACCTCACAACACAACCAACATCCACGGACACAGATGTAAGAAGGAGAGATTCCTCCAGGACAGAGAATCCCATTGAACATAGCAGGGATTCCCACCCTCTGATGTCGCCACCTATCCACGTGGCCAATATAGTACACTTCCAACCCAAGTCTAAATACTGACAGATAACACATGGACAAAATTAATGATATCTTTCTTTCAACAGCTCCTCACAAATCTGTAAAATCCAAATTAACAAAATTCAAATTACGACCTCTCTCAGTACAAAGATCAACGCTTCAAGAACAACATCGTCCAATAAACCGATTTTGATTTCAGATCTGTATGACTAGTGGCTCCCCCAGTGGCCAACTCCTGGAGGAATGCCTTCAAAAGGAGGAGACGTACAACACAGCTCTAGGAGTGAGCAAGAAGACACATTAACTCACCTAGGCCGGTTGTTGCTGAAAGCACACCAATTAAACATGTCCACTTAACACCTCCCGACACCAACAGAGCAAGCAAACGCATCATATATAATATATTCATCAATAACACGGCGTGTGCGGCTATGTGCTGATCAGCCTTCAGACTGATACTTAGACAATTTAACACCTTTTCCCATGATAAATTCTATATAACACAATAAAAACAATTTTCTAAACACCCTGTAGCATTTGATTAATTAAGAATATCGCACAATGATATGCAGTCCGTGCCATCTTTGACAAGAACCTAGGCCTAGTTTGGTGAAATAAAATTCTTTGAAAATTCCCATTTTAAGTCCTTTGTAAGACCTTAAAAATGCAAGACTCAATTTAAGACTTTAATACCCCGCACACACCCTGAAAAAGCAGTCACATCAACCAAGGACATATTTCTCTACAGTGCATAACCAAAAATAGCCATTTTATTCTAGCAATGAATTTGTTTTTACTAAACCGCTCTTTCTGCCCACTGCAATGACCACCAAAATAAAAAACAGTTCAATTAAGTTATTGTAAATAATTCCTGGAGTTCCGGTAGTTCTACAGAAAAGATTGAAAACTGAGAATTAGGATGAAAATATTGGTACAAAAAATGTGCTGTTCTATGAAATGAGCAACAGCACAGGCAGTAAGGAGAAAGTAAGAGAGTTGGCCATCTGTGATTATTCATATACATATAACAACAATCTCAAATGTGCAACTACACCTACAAATACGAACTTCATTAAGGATCAGATCAGATCATTTTCACAACAATGGTTAAATGAAAATAGCTTTCTTCTGATCAAAATAAATAATATATTGCTTGCCACAGTTACAGTAATGATTACAAATTGCATCAATACAAATACATAATTATCATAACAGTACATACAAAACCATACAAATTATTAAACATGCATCACTATCAGTGGAATGTAAAATGTTGGATTGCATAACAAACCCTAAATAAAGCCTCACTACACAACATTACATCAGCAGAACAAAGCATACAGCTCATTTCACCTTGCCGATACCATCACTTATCCATTTTCTGAGATCTGCACCAATCTAGCAGGAATTGAGAGAATCCGGTTTCCTAACTAGGCAACAATAAAGTATCCCAAACACAACTAATGTTTAACTTGCTGATTCCAGGAAATGTTCACAGTATTGAAAGCAGACAGTATGGAGGGTTAGAAGTTTTCGACAAGCTGAGCTTACCCTGGAACCTACGGACATGGAAACCGGCAGTCTTAATTAATCCACCTCAAGAATTTCCGAAAAATGACCACCTTCACAATTCACGTCAATCAATTCTCAAATGCCTGGCATTTGCAGACATTTTCACGCAAAGAAAAAATCTCCAAAGGTCAAGCCTGTCCACCTGACAACCAAAGTATTCACCACAATTTCCTGGCTTTTTCTGTTTAAGTTTGTAAAAAACAAATAAGAGAGAAGATGAAATATAAAATAGGATCAAAGAAATACTTATAAAATAGAGCTAGCCTACGCAGACACAGTTACTGTGGGTACTATAGGGTCAGTTCTAATTTCCAATCCATGCTTTCAATTTCTTGAATTCCATGCTTCTGAACATTCAGACCCAGGACAAACCCTGAATAAAGAATTTGTTAGATACCTCCTTCCTGCATTTCCACATATCCAAGGCTAGGTAAATGACTGAAAACCGCAGCAAATAAATAGAAAAATTCATGGAAGTGACAAATTGCACAAAATGGACACGCGAGTTGAAGGATATTCCTACCTTTTGTTGCCGAGTCCCTGACCCAGCTGATAGGCCTTCGCCATGTAGATCATGGCCAAGCGATCACCAGCCTCCGCAGCCATCAGCATGAAGTCTATGCCCTTATTGTTATTCTCACTGTTTTCCTGCAAAGGTCAGACAAAATGGAACAGTTAAAACTCACTCCTCAATTCATTCAGCCCATCGCCAACCAGTTTCGTTGACGTTCAAATGTGTAATGTGCGAAAAGTTTAAGGGGAGACACTACACCTGATGTTTTCTTAAAACAATTACTAAACATGTATATTCTGATAAAAGTGCTATGTATGTCGACAATCAATAAAGTACACTTTTATAACAATTACACACCTCTAAATCACTTTTATTTATGGATAAAGGATGCCTCTATCATGTAATAAGTCCTGTTAGTCAACCTTTGTACGCCATTTAGAGAAAATGTTATTTTTCTGGATAGTTGTCTTGGGTCGCTTCTGTGTGATGTTGGTTGACTCTTCTCCAGTCTTCACTAAAAAAGTATACCTTGTATTCTATAACATATGATTACGATGCTATAAAAGCAGCAAGAATTCGCCTAAACAGAATGTCCCTGCCCCCCACACACCTCCACAGTGCAGTTGACGAGGATGTCTCGGGGCATGTGGAGGTAGATCTTCGCCATTGTCACGATCGCCTCCTTCACGCCGAGGTCGGCCGCGTGCTGCTCGTGGAACAGTGCTGCCCCCAGGTCACCACCGTCGTTATCGGAAACAGCAAATCGCCCCATTTCGTGGTACTTTGCCAAGTCATGGTGAATCTAAAAACAGCGAAAGACGTATTGCTTAAAACCTGGTTCAGTGGAATCGGGCATCTTCATTTTGGCAAACATTTGTTCAAGCTGAAAAATAAACCCTTTGCAAAATAAATAAAACATGACTATCCTATGACTTTGATTTAATAATGAGTGAAGGTCGTTTAACATTTCTCATTCCAACTTTTTAAACAATTTATCATTTTGATTAACTTCCTACAGCCAGCAGCAACTCTGACAAAAATATGCAAGTAACTTTTTTGACCTTCAAAGGTACAAAGTCTGATTGTTTTTATCATAAAATCATGTCAAAGTATAAACTGTATCTATTCTAACATCCTGAACCCCCCCAGATGTGTAGGTACACTGATTTTTCATTAAAAAAAAGGACAAATTCCATTTAAAAAAAAAAGGTAAATTCTGTTTCAAATGACTTCCGTTTCAACAAAGGGTAAATTCTGTTTCAAATTTTCCATTTAAAAATTGACAATTCTCTTTCAAATTTTCCATTTACAAAATGACAATTCTGTCCGAAATCCATTTAAAAAGGCAACTTTGTTCTCACAAAAAGACATTTGTTTCATAATTTCTGTTCAAAAAAGGTGAATTCTGTTTCAAACCATTGATTCTGCAAATTCCGTCCGTTTATTGCGATCGTGAAAAATCAGTGTCCTTTGGTGTGTTTTATTGAACCTCAATTTTTAAATATAACTTAGCCAATATCTGTTTAATTTTAATGTGTCACCTCGAATATCAAGTTACCTGGTATGCTGAGTGACAAAGTCGATATTCATAAAAAGCCAACTGTCAAATTATATTATACTGTTGTGGTTCGTTAAAATACAATTTGGGCAGTCAAGATGTTGGAATAGATATAGTTTATACTTTATAACATGATTTTACAATATATAAAAATGACCATACTTCCTAGCTTTAACTAAAAAGAATTCATTCAATCATGTTCACATGTGAGGTACAGTTGTGCCTCGTTATTATGCGCACCGTTATTACACGGATTCGGATATACCGCGGTCGGTCGTGAACCCAGATTTTCTGCCACCAGGGGAAAATGCCAAATGGGCCTGCTTAAAACTACTTAGAATTGCTTTCACAATTCTCAAGAAACATTAGGCGAACAATGTCAATGAACGAGTATCAACGTGTTGTTTGTTTTGTGCTGTCGCAAATGAGAACACCTAACACGCCTCGCGTACAGTGCGGTCCGAAGTCGTGGACCTCGACCACCGTGTTATAACGAAGCTTGATTGTAGCTGAGTTGACTGAGCTGCATCATGAACGCTTCTGCCTTGACTCATGTGATTGTGAGACGACAGCTGATTACACATTTATCTCCAGTGTAGAATATTTTTACTTTAGAAGAGACCAGCTTTAGTGTCTCTTCCAAAAGACACAAGCAGAGTGGGGTGAATGAAACTGCCCAAGCTTTGAAATGGTGCTCTAACAGCCAAGCTGCTGTGTCACGTGACCACAGACGAATGTTACGATGTGAAGACTGACCTGACCAAGAATTGAATCACCGATTCGTTTGTCATTCTCCAGATTGCGCATGTTCATCTCATGCGACACGCATGATGGCCTGGCACCTTGAGATGCAATGTTCTGGAATCGTATCCTTTCATCCTCCTGCAGGACACAGTTGTAACATTTCAGGAAAACGTACAGAGCACTTAAACCGTTTACAATTATCTGTATCTTGAATATAGTTTTCTTATTCAACATACATTTCTTATTCAACATAAGTCATGGCATACTAGGAGATATAAGAAACTCTAGATTCATATCATACTAGGAGATATAAGAAACTCTAGATTCATATCATCATTAACATGTTGTCATTAACAGCACAAAAGTTGTGAATAATTATGTACAGATATAATTTTGCAATATTTTGCAAAATAAATAATATGTTTCTTGTGAGAGTATTGTGATACATATCTACAAATAAATTTTTTGATCATAAAAGTGTATACATATTTTTATTTAAAGTTGCACATCAACAATAAACTCTTCCTGTGCATAGCCATGTGCTATGTATCTACAAATGAATGATCACATAACAGTGCCTGCGCTACTGGTAAGACAACCAAGTGGAAATTATGTCAAATCATATTAAAAGTTCATCATATGCCGCCAGTAGACAGTTCTACACCAGTAGTCAGCAACTGACTTAATAAAGAAGTGGTAGCAATGCAGCATTAACAAAAGCCACTGGAAAACTAAGATTAGATTGCAAGTGCATCATGTAGTACCCCGTATATTAGTTGGAATGGTGCATGTACAAAGCAATACTGACACTTGTGTCTAACATGTTATATATTTAGTTTCAAATACACTGTATTAAATTAAACGTTACCATATTAAAACATTACATCTCAATAACACAACATTAAATTTAGTTTTCCATGCAATTATAGTTCTGTCAGTTATGCCATAACAAGAACAATTTAATTATAAAACGTTTTTGCTTTTTGATGGATGGTGATACTGTTTTTTGTAATACACTACCATTTGTTTAGAGGGGAATAAAATAGATAAGACATTCTTTCTTTTTTTTAAATATCATGAGCCATGATATGGCTGTGCAAAAAAATCACTAGATGAAAGATTAGTTTTTCCGTCAACACATCAAAATTATTTTTACTAATCATTTCAGCAACTACAACTGACTGACAAAATAGCATCATGGAGAACAGTTGTCTTCATCATTCAGTCCTAAGGAGTACAACGGGTCATTTCTTGAAACAATGTAGTCACTCAAATAGACTTGGTTATGAAAAGAATAACATATTGATCATAATGTCAAACTAATTCATTTGTTTGCAGAAGGAAGGTAGACAGTTTAGTAAGGTATGAAAGTCTAGTATATTCATCATGTCTACAGTTCTTTCTAGATAGTATAAATATATGTAAGTATGCACATCACACAGGGTGATAATATAAAAGTATATCAAAGCAGAATTATTTCTCAGTTGGTTGAGTTTAGTAGACAAACTTCAGATGCATACACCTACTGCAACTTTCAGCTGAACACAAAATACACATTTTAATAGAGGAAGCATATTTTATTTAAATCACCTCATTACTAAGTAAATATTTTACACAATGCAGTAGAGACAAAGAAGCAAATATTTCTTGGATAGAAGTTTACATCAAAATATTGAATGTTATCACATAATTTGAGCTGTTTACTGTCTGGCATACTGTGTAAGTGGGCTGAGTTGCAGTAGGAGCATGCAGTTTAACTTCAGGTGCAGACACACAGACAGACACAGAGAGAGAAGACTTTTATACCAGGGATATTAAATCGTCGTGACAACTGCTGCTGGTGACACCTGACTGTACCAAGGAAGAAACAAATACACAGTACCCAACAACAACATAGGTAAAACACAATTGATATAAAGAAACAAATACACAACACCTAACAACAATATAGAAAAACGCAATTGATCTAATCTATCTATAATAAAGTTCGGTAATCATGTAACTGCACAAACAAAACCGAGCAAAATCACGAAATGCTAACCCCTGCAGTTGTTTTTGTAAAACAAAAATTATTACCAATTTCGCCCTGTAAATGTGAAAACCTAAGAGTATTTATAAAATAGGAAACCCTGTTGGAATGGTTATAATGTTTGACTTATTGCATCACAAATGTGAACCTTTGCTATGTGACTGGTGAAAATTCAGAAAAGGACATGCTTCTTGCAAAGAAACAGTTTCTAAACTATCCCAATATATGTGCACCATAATTACTCACAAGTTTGTTACTGTTTCATAATAACAACTCTAGACTGACTACTGCAGTAGGGTAGGCTTTTGCTGGTACATCCATGTCTTTAAACAGGTGTGTAATATAAAGATTATTGTGATAATTACACTGTTGCTTCAGATCGTCTATGATCCCCTTTGAGGCCTATATTAATGCAGAAAAGCTTCCTGAGACACATCATCACTACCATAAGCACAGTGGGCTTAATATCTAGAATCACATTGGGCCAGAGCAATTTGATTCTACAAAGCAGGCCGATTCCATGATTCTGCAAAGCAATGCCACATCTCCGAGTCCCTACACCAAGCCTACCACAACACCACCATCTAATAGTTACCCCAGGGGTCGGGTCACCACCCCTATCACCCACCTCAGTAAGCGTGGCGCTGGATCCGCTCTCCTCGGAGCCACTAAGGAAACGGGATCGACTGCACCTGATAGGGACGTCAATAGGGCTCCCAAAGAGCAACTCGATCTCATCACTCGGGACGAGGTGGGGCGACAATGGCTCATCATCTGTGCTCGTACTCCGCACCCGTTCCTCCTCACTGCACTCGCTGACCTCTGACACAGCGGAGCACGACGAGATGGTGCGATGGCGCTTCAGGAAGGAGCCGATGTCGACCGAGTCGTGCATTGACGGACTCACGCACATCATCTCGGTGCCACGCACAATCGTTGTCGCATTTTGCTGATGAACAGAGGTAATTAGGCAAGTTAGCTATCTTTCAACAATAACATGATACAATATTTGCCCTGAAAATTAATGGGCATAAACATCGAGTATCAGAAAAGATAACAATGATTTGAATCGATAATATTATATCCATTACAACTCATAATTTTTAATAAACTAAATAATTTATCCATTCTTTGGCATCAACTGTGTATGCAGTCTTACATAGATGTGTACTAATTTGCTTAATGGCTAAGCACAGGTGAAACTGGTATGTTTTATTTATAAAAATACAAATTCTCCAGAATAATTATTGGTGCCAAGCAAAATGAGACATTTTGCAACGCGTGGTACTCTTTCATTCACTGGGTGGCACCACTGGCACACAAAAACGTATAAATGTGTTATAATAATAATTATAGTGTGGGTATCCTTTCTTAGGACCACCTAAACACTATATATATACACCTTACCCTGGTAAGCATTCAGTCATAAGACATTCAATGTACAAAGTTGTCAATTTGTATAATTCCATTATTAATGTCTAAATATTAACCCATTAGGCCCCAGGATTTTATTAAAACATGCCACCAGGTACCCAGGATTTCGGGCAAATTTTTAGCGATTTTACCTCGTGTTCAAAAATCTGCAGAAAAAAACTATTCAATATTGACAATTACAAGTTGTGTTTATTTTGAAGAGTAGTAATTTCTCCACATGCCTGTATACATAGAAATAGGATATATTAATAAAATGTTGACAGTTGATCACAATTTGCAAAGACCAAATAGTACATTTGTTAAAACTTTTAAAGTTGCGACTGACATTTGACAATGATCCCATGCTATAACCCTATGCAACTCAGCGAAGAAAATGTAGCTATATGTGTTAGCTTTCCACCACTGAAAACATAAAATTCTGACGGTTATTTTTCAGGTTACACCATGACATGACAAATATAGAAATAAAAATTTTCGAGATAGCGCGAACAAAACTGATGAAAATCAAGATTTCCGAAAGGGCAACACATGAACGTAACGAGCTGTTGTTGTTGCAAAATGTATCTGCTAGAGTGTGGCAAAATTTGTTAGCATTTAGTTCAGTAGTTATTTGCCAGGATTTTTTTAATAGAGGGTCCTTTATGCGGCCGGCAGCGGCCGTTCCAGGATTGCACAGAGCGGCCGGCCGCGGCCGTTGTGGGGTCTAATGGGTTAAGGTATTTGACTGAACTGCAGCAACTATGATAAATTGCAATTTTCCAAGCTTAAAACGTCAACAAAGGTTTTTATCCCAGCTCTCTCGGTCCAGAATTCAATGCTGCACCATGTGCTTCACCACAAAGGGGTCTTACATTTCCACTTACATGGCTGCTGGATAATGGTATGCTGCACTATCCTTCATAAAACCAGGAAGTTTTTTCTGAATATGGAATCAACCGCCAGAGAGACTCAGTTTCACCAGCAGTGAATTCAACAGCATCTGATTGATTTGATGTGTGGAAAGAAGTCATGAATGTTTACAGTGTACATGTTTAGATGAGACGGCTGTGGATCACCTACACTCATCTCTATTACATGCCTCCAGCTACTTCCATCGTTATGAGAAAGTTATTGATGAAGTCTACCTTTTCATCAAGCCATCTGCGGCCATATTAGGAATCCTTTTACCAGATGTTGGCTCAGTTGGAAAATTCACCTTTTATTTTAATGCAATGCTTTCTGTCACTCTTTGCAGCATGCATACATAACATTACTATTTATGCCGCCATTTAATAATGAATGTAATGGAATTATAAATTCATGAAAGGGTATAAATTTTGCATAGCATAGACTAGCTTTTAGGGTACTCTACAAACAGGTCACACATGCATAGACATAGCATAGACTAGCTTTTAGGGTACTCTACAAACAGGTCACACATGCATAGACATAGCATAGACTAGCTTTTAGGGTACTCTACAAACAGGTCACACATGCAGCCTAAATGTGACAAAATTAAGTTTGAATTTATAAAGCATATATTCCATTTATAATATAATACAGTTCAGACCCGTCCTCAATTTTGTGAAAGGGGGGGTTCAGGCATACACAATCAGCTAGGGATTTCTGAAAAGTGCTACATTTAAACAAAGTTCTCTTAAAAAGGGGGGTTTGTTCGAATCCCCCCAAAAAACCACAGGACAGGCATGTGGTACCACATCTCACTAAAGTATTTAGTCATGACTTTTAAATGCCAATACAACCACATCAGCTAACTAACAATACATAAATGTTATTGTTTTCTCCAAACGTCGTAAATGCGAATAAGCCTGTATTGGATAACGTTTATTAGCTGCTTCTGAATCAACTTAATATATGTCATTTTACTCGTCCAATCAATTTTTATATACAGTTTTGCAAACTACTGTTCATAAAATCAAACTTTTGCTACATAAAGTAATTCAAATTAATAAACTGATGGGCAAACTAAAACTATTTAGTTTTTTTTAATTCAGTCAGAAGTTACAGCAGTATGTGGTAGTGTAGTTTGTGTGGTAGTGTAGTTTGTGTGGTAGTGTAGGTTGTGTGGTAGTGTAGTTTGTGTGGTAGTGTAGTTTGTGTGGTAGTGTAGTTTGTGTGGTAGTGTAGTTTGTGTGGTAGTGTAGTTTGTGTGGTAGTGTAGTTTGTGTGGTAGTGTAGTTTGTGTGGTAGTGTAGGTTGTGTGGTAGTGTAGTTTGTGTGGTAGTGTAGGTTGTGTGGTAGTGTAGTTTGTGTGGCAGTGTAGTAGCGTAGTTTGTGTGGTAGCGTAGTTTGTGTGGTAGTGTAGTTTGTGTGGTAGTGTAGTTTGTGTGGTAGTGTAGTTTGTGTGGTAGCGTAGTTTGTGTGGTAGTGTAGTTTGTGTGGTAGCGTAGTTTGTGTGGTAGCGTAGGTTGTGTGGTAGTGTAGGTTGTGTGGTAGTGTAGTTTGTGTGGTAGTGTAGTTTGTGTGGTAGCGTAGGTTGTGTGGTAGTGTAGTTTGTGTGGTAGTGTAGGTTGTGTGGTAGTGTAGGTTGTGTGGTAGTGTAGTTTGTGTGGTGGTTTTTTTATAATAAAATAATGTTACATAGTATAAAATATATATGTTCAAACACCTTGACTGACCACATTGTGTTTTAATGAGTTTACTGTTTTCTGTTTATAAATAGCAACCTTGCCATCCAATATGCAATGTAATCGTTGTTCAGGCAAAACATTAAAATTAAACAGATAAGTCAAATTATATTTAAAAATGATGGTTCATTAAAGCACATTATATGACATGATTTTTACACTAAAAAATAACAAAATAAAAATGACCAGACTTTGTACCATTGACAGAATACCCGCCACATGAAAGAAACCACAACCAACAAGTGGCGCTGCCCACCTGCATCTTCAAGAACTTCTGATGTTGCGCACTCTCCGAGGACGCCAGGTCGAACTTTGAGAGTCGGAGTGACTCACAGATGCCGTTACAGACGTGGGAGTGGAAGAAGAGGGCCATGCCCCGCGTACCCAGGTTTCCGTCTCCGTAGTCACGGCCATCGGCCGTGTGGATTTGGGGGTCCGTCCACAAGTCGCCCACCCCCTGGATGTCAACGACGATCATCTTGTGGCCGGACTGCTCAAACGTGAAGTGGCTGAATGCCTAAGGTAATCAACAGAAAAATTTATTAATTAATTGGACAGCAATTTATTGCATTTATTTGATTGTATTGTGTATTTGGGCATGTGTTGGCATATCCAATGAAGATCTGTACATGCACTGTGGCACAGGATCGCTGTCATAGCAAATACAGAAGATGTGTAGACCCATGTTCGGCCACGTGTTACACACCTGAGGATGCACCTGCACAACTGGCCCTGCAGTTTGCGGTTGCTAGTTCAAACCGATACAGGAGCCAACCTACTTGACGTGCTGAACTCAAACCTCAAAGAGAAGGGCGCCAGGCTGCAGTTGGGCAGGGACCATGCGAGGCTCAGAGAGATGGCGACTGACCAGAAAAGACGTTGCGGATTATGGGAGGACTGATTGGAACATTAAGTTGTTTCTGGAGTAATTTTGTAGCAGGAACAGTACTCGTCCATTCATTCATTCACTGTGCATTTCTTTAAACGGCTAATACAGCATCTGTGATCTCAGACAACAAATTTAACTGTATTGAGTGTACTGATCTTTTAATTATGAAACTGTACATTTCTTAAAAAATTTAATCACAAACCTATTAGGTAAACAAATTATATTTAACAGACAATTTATATCTATGAAACTGTACATTGTGCCAATGGACATTTCTTAACTGAGAAAAGAAGAAAACACTCAACAATGTCCACTCACACAAGATGGCTGACAGTGCAATGTTGAGCACTTTCATATATAAAAACTTGAATAAAAAAGTTACCATTTGCAGCGAACTATGAATTGTTCAATACATCAACACAATAATTATGTTCTCATTAATTTGAAAATATAATTAATAATTCATCAAAACTTCTCTGCCTGTTATCCCATTACCTTATTAGCATAGCTTTATCACCACACAAGTGTAATTAAATAAACATGTTTTCTTACCAATAAATGTTTACACAGCTGCATAAACCATGTGATACTACAACAATATCATATTACCTATATAATGACAAATGGGTCAGCCAGACAACCAACTGAATATCTGAACAGAATTTGAATATATCGAATGGTTGTTTATACATTTTAAACTTAAGATTTTAGTTACATGTTGGTATTTCTGGAAAGTAAGGAATCGGTCATCTGCTATAATCCCAAGCTACACAGGTGATAACGACAGGCCTGTAAATAACACTGGCATGCTCGCGACAATCGATACTGCTCTATGTCCACCTGCACATTTTAACTGAGCGCTAGACTCAAATTAGCTGACATCACATCAGCGGAATCTGCTTGCACTTCCTGGTGAGTGATCATATGGATATTTCCCGTGTTCATTAAAATGGCAAAGGCTTATATAGCATGGCATTACATTCTTTGCACTGTGCATTATATTTCATCCTCTGGCAGACTTGTTCATTTGAACACCCAAGACGCAATCAGTAAACTATCACTCAGTATAATTCCATCACTGCCAAGTAATCATATATATGGTTGAATGGTGCAGAGAGAGAACACAACTGCCGAGATCTCAAATGGAAGCAGCCGAGATGAATTGAAAACCCCATCACCTTGCATCACAACCCAATCACTTTGCACCACAACCCCATCACTTTGCATCACAACCCCATCACTTTGCATTCCTGCTATGGAAAATAAATAATGTTGGCAACATATTTTAATAACAAATTGTTTGAATTGCTCACTAACATACACCACTTTCCACCAGGCTTGTCAACAAATGCAAATTAATTTGGATGCAAATTTTAATGTTGAATGTGCGTTCAAACATAGCAATGAAACGTTCAATGCATTTGCATGCATTTCCTAAACATTTGCATTTCAATGCGACCCCCAAACATTTTATTTTTCAAATACCAAATCAAATGCATTTCAAATGCAGACGTATATATAACTGGTTGAATAATTATTACCAACATATTGTGTACATGTAAATAGTTATATCAGTGGTTATCTTAGCATATGTAATAAATTAATACTATGTTTCTGTACACCACCCACCAAAATATAACACAAATTTAATATAAAACCAAAACAATTTAAATGAATTCCAATGCATTTACAAATGCATAACCAAAACATTTGCATGTGAACCCAAAACATTTGCATGCGATCCAAGAAAATGGCCTGAGCATTTACATTTCAATAAAATTAAACGTACAATTGCATTCAAATATGTTGACATGCATTTGTTAATTAGCCTGGTTTCCACAACGTCGAGCCTACTGCAACTAAATATGGTACTGTATGACCCATCCGTGCAGAAACACACACTGGTCCTCCAGGGCAGAGAAATTAAATTTGTATAATAAAGGAGGTCAGGAAAATAAACATTTACCTGGTGTACACAGGGCTATAAAGGCAGCAATAAAAGACAGCTTGCTTCCAAGATTACATGCAACAATTAACCTGTTGTCTCGCTTGTCTACATATATAACTCCTTACCACGCTGTGGTAAGTGATAGTTTGTCCTACTCATTCCTCATAAAGTCTAACTTACAGCAGGCAGAAATACAAGTAGATCATGAACCTTATTTACTAGGATTCACTTCTTGCCAGTCCTCTGGGCAAAGAGAATCCAGAATAATTCAGGATGGCAGCGCCAAAATACTACAGAATACAGTTCAGTCTAAACAACACATACTGTTTCTTGTTGATTAATTCCTTCTCTAATAATCTACACCATGTTTTGATGCCAAGCTGATGTCTAAATTTGGTAGAGGCAGATGTCACTTCGGTCCAATTCTTGTCAAGTCAGACAATCCACTAATCAATATTCAAGTGGACGCTAAGTCAATCTACAGTTCACATTCATCTCTGGCTAACCAGTATGAATCTTTCAACAGTCCACACTCTATCTGCATATCTTCCTGACCAGTATAATGAATAATAATCAATATTCCCACACTGCATTTATTATTAGCATTACAATCAACATCTTCAGTTAGATCCAGGCCATCTGTAATAAGATTACGAGATACGCCCTAAGACTTTCTGAGTCTTGAATCTGTATACTCCACACAGCTTGTGGGCTAACAATATGGAATATGTGGTAAAAACAGTGCATAAACATAATATAACAAAAGTATTTATATAGCACCCGATCAATCATGTTTGGTCTCAGGCACTTTAACATACAATCAGTCATAACATAACAATTATACTAAAAACAATACAAACAATAAACATTGTGTCCATGGAGAAAAAAATATTCTTACCATAAATAACACATATTAATAAAAAGTATATATGTAATAATAAAAACGAATCTATATATACAATAAGAAAATAATAATAAATGCATATAGAAATGTTCACATATGACAAATTAAATAAATTACGAATGAGTGTAACACAGTTCATGCAAGTACAATTAAAATTTTCAATTTGTATACTTGCACACATGCTTACACACGTACAGGTGAACACAACACACAAAACACACCAACACAACACATTATCACAAACTTAAATTGATTATACGTAAGAGACATAAAATGTAGGAATATATGTATAAGGAATATCTGTTATATATAATTTGGGTGGCTCCTACGATAGTGACCAGTTTTGGTCTAAGTAGGAGTCTCCCGTCCCACAGCAATTCTTTTTGCATAATGTATTACTTTGTTAATTATTTATTAATTGTATATTGTATAGTTCAATATTTGTATGTATCATGTATATCTGTAATTTATATTGCCTCTCAATGTAATTTATCTATGCTTTTCTGCTGTTGGGACAAATAAAATTATCCTTATCCTTATCCATAGTCGGATGGAGGAGTCCCTGCGAATAGGAGCCAGCGAACCATGGCCAACATAGTTGTGTCTCAACCACCTCAGGACCGGTGATGGATGCTGCAGGGCCCTTATGCAACCAAGGTAGCCACACCGTATGTGACTGTGGAGAGGATCCCCAAACAATGCAACATCTACTAGTGTCCTCTTCTACCAGAGTCATGCAGACCAGTTGACTTGGCAGTCTACAACTCCTGTGCCAGAGCTTGTGTTTTGCAATGGCGGGGGAAATGTGTAGCAACACGAGAGAAGAATTATAGTCGCACGAGGCCCTTACCTGGGGAGTCAGACGTAGCGCCTCGTCCACAAAGCCAGAGTTAGAGTTGTACTTGATGTAGTTGCCCTCGATGTAGTGCTCCAGGTGGAAGACCGGCTGACCCGGGCGGTCGTGGAACTCAATCACCGACATCTGAAAGATGTCCACCTACAAACAACGGTACCAATACACATCAGGATCCACAAAAAAGGTACACAGTCTGACTGTTTTAATCATAAAATCATGTTATACAGAATAAATGGTTATTCTACCAATGTCTTGTCCGCCCAAATGTGTTTAATCAACCACATACAAAAATTAATTTGACCATCATCTCTTTATGAATATCAATCTTGCCGTTCAGCATGCAATGATACTCGAGTAGAAACATTCAAATTAAACAGATAATGGTACATTGTTATATGGTAAAATTGTGATTCAATAAAACACATTTGGCAGGTCAACATGTGAGAATAGACACAATTTACACATCACATGATTCTACGTGAGAAAAACGGTCAGACCTTGTATGTCAACAGGGTGCAGTCAATGCCAGTCACAACAAGTAACGAGGATGATAACTTCTCGGACTGCAACACATTTCTGGCAGCACAAGGAAATGGCAGTATCTTACCATGCCACAAAAATCTTTCACAAGCCAGTATTTTTTAATCAGTCTGCATCACCAAGATTGTGTGTTAATGAGATGTGAATTCTTACTTTCTTTGGGGGGTTGTGCCTGTTGTACTCCTCCCCCCACAGCTTGGCGTCCATCTGCAGCTTGACGTCCTCAAAGTAGACGTCCTTGTCGACCACCTCCATGTAGCACTTGGCCACATAGTTATGAGCCTGCTTCCAGTCGTGACATCGGCTGAAACTTGACAGCTTCTTCCTGCTAACACAGAGTCAGTATTGAGTGAACAGAGTCAGTACTGAGTGAACACAGTCATTACTGTGTGAACACATAGTCGATATTGAGTGTACATAGATTTGGTATTCAGTGAACACAGAGTCAGTATTGACTGAACTGAGAGTTGGTTTTGAATTAAAACAGGAGTCGGTATCGAGTGAACACAGGCAACATTTAGTAAACACAGTCGGTACTGTACTGAGTGAACAGAGTCGGTACTGCGCAAACACAGAGATGGTATTATGTGAGAATGTTATGACACCAGCATCAGTTCCAGATCTAGACAGATGACAGCGCTACTCAGTGATGCGGGCTCAGCTGCATCGACGACTCAACTAAATCGTTTTCGTAATAAGTTCTGCAATGGTATAAATTGTCTTTTTTCCACTGATTAAAAACCCCTAGGTGATTTACTTTCAAAAGTGTCATAAACACGTATTGCAGGTGGGAATGGTGGCTTTTTAGTCAATTGTAGACCTGTACTAAAACAACTGTGATGTTTTTTGTTGTCACTGTCAGTGATTTTGCATGCATAAATTTTTACCACTACAACTTACGGCCTAATCATTCCTGACATGTATTGTAAAGTGCCAACACTACTAATTGCTAACATCAGCAGATGTGATATAACTAATCAGTGTGTGTCATATCCTCGTTAGGACATCCAAGGCCAGCATTAATTATAGATAACTGTGCAATCCTCAGAGACTAGCATTTACTACTCCTAGAACAGGAAACTGTGGCATAATTATTCATCTTCCGGAAATTTCCATATGTTAGTGAAGCTAATGGAGGCATGATCTCATCTGAATAATTACTTGCAGAAACAAGAGGTGGGGCAGAGTTTATAAGGGGACAGGTTAACATAGATAAGTGTTTACATGACGGTCTGGATCCAACACAAGGAGGTGAAGTCACATTTACTGTAATTCACAGATGGTTCTAGGAGTGTATTTTCTTCCAGGAGACTGCACCATGGATCATTACCAAGGCAGAATTGACAGAGATGGACAGACCTCTGGATCTTGCAGAAGAGGCCAGACTTTTACGTTGAGCCAGATTTTCCTTTTCCCAGATGCCATGGGCAAGATTGTTAATACTGTTTATTTTGCTTGGGCCAGTTTTTAATTTACCAGATTCTGTAGCAATTTTCTCTCACAACAGTTTCTATAAATCTGCAGGCTAAAGTCAACATTTCTAAAACTGCAAACTTTGCACAGACACAACAACCAGAGGCTGGTTAACCCTAACAATATTGGTGGTTGCCAATATTCTTCACAACAACAAAACGTAAACGTCCTCTAGAACAGCAGTACTAGTATGGAACATGCTTTAACATAAAAGGCAACTAGATCACCCAATGAGTAATACCAGATATCAATGTCATGAACCGGGACACTAGTGTCGTCTTTCTGATATATCTGTCATCAACACAATAACATCAGCATAATGTCACCAGGTAAACACATTAACCAAGGACAGAAACTCACAGGGACAAGGCGATTAACATTTGTGATTAATCTGTCTTGTCTGCCTGACACTGTGAGTCATTGAAAGGTCCCCAGAGAAACACAGACTAGCCCCAGGTGAAAAACTACTGCACACCAGTTATGCAACAACAACAATTTTCTAGCTCAACTACCGGATAATTCTTTGCATTAAAACAAACTACATCACAGGCTGAACCATAGCGCTGCTAATATTGGCCTCTTCGTTTAGGGAATTTGTAAATAGAAAATCAATAAAACAAACAAGATTTCCAAAAACAAATACGAAAATATAAGGCACTGTGCACACATAGCCAAAGCTGTGAATGGAAACACAATTTTTTTATTTCAACCCAAAACACTCTAAAACATACCTTTCCAATTTGTTTGTGATCCGACCATTGATCAACCCACTCACATTCAGTTATTGTTACGCATTATTGGAATTTATATTTACAAAACCCCTTAGCCTTTGCAGTATTCTGATGCAGGTTTCATGTATTTAACCAGACACTTAAAAAAATTTAAAACATAACTTGTTAAGCCAGGCTGCCCTTAAAATATCACACAACCATTTTAAATGTTTACATTTTCAAACCATTAAGATTTTATATGAAGAATGATGACAACAGCTGCTTCTGTTTGGAAAGTCTTGCGCAATCATAATCTGTGTACTAAATAACCCCTCCTACATCCTGGAGCGGTTGCACAACACCTTTCACTTTCACCCATCACACAATCATGTTATTAATCCAGAACAACAACATGATTTATGAATGGGGACTGGTCACGCCTGGATGAATTCACCTGTACATAATGGATGTATATAATATATATGGCTTATCCACTGACACATTGAATATGCCAAACACATGCACCACAGAACACAGCTAAGTCTGTCAGTGCACACTCTATGCACATTCTATGCACAGGAACATGCTGAATGTTTAAACACACAAGAAAAGTGTACTAATACATGAAAATCTCAACTTCACCACTACACAACTATGAGACAATTCTGACATAACCTTGCAGTAAGTATTACTATAAGTTACTACAAGTGTACTAACACACACACACACACGCACGCACGCACGAAAGCACGCACGCACGCACGAAAGCACGCACGCACGCACGCACACAATGAATGTGTAAATACCCACATGTGCTAAACACACATACAAAACTACACACAAGTGGGCTACACAACTGTATGTGTGATAATACATTTATTACGTACACCAATAAAATTATTTCACACTAACACATTTATTACATGCTAATACATTTATTATAAGCTAATAGTAATACATTTATTACATGCTTGCTAATACATTTATTACATACTAATCGCAACACACTTATTATTTATTACATGCTGATACATTTATTACATGATAATACTTCTGCCCATTATGATTGTCCATTAGGAGCACAGTAATGAGTCCAATCAGCTTCTCATACTTGGAACTGATCTGCAGTACTGAGACTGGAAGGCCCAGAAAGTCATTTGCATGACCCTATAAATCAGCTGTTAGCCCCAGCACCAGTCAACAGACTCCCAACAGATTTCTGATTTATATTTACACCCTGCATGGTTGCCCACTCACAATGGCTATGGTTTGGTTGCTTTGTCAGTCGGGTAAAACACTGATGATTCCCCACATTGTTAATGGCAGTGAGGTCAGGCCATATTGCCCTAGCCCATAAAATAGCCATGTTGCATGCAGACAGGCATAATGGCCAACAATATAGATAAGAGGTTTTTGTTAGCGTCTGGAGCGGGCTGAGTGAATGGCTGCCAAGGCTGGGCCACATGGTCCGAAAATAATATTATAAATGCTGCTTCATCAAACATCTCCAGTGGTGATCTTCTGAACACACGATACGAACTACACGCATAAAAAAAATGTAGAGATAATGATTTAACTATGTGATACAAACATGATTACATTAAAAGTATATTACATGATTGTTTTTATCATAAAAATATGTTATATAGTATAACCTATGCTTATGCCGAAATGTTCCCTGACAAAATGTGTTTTAGTAAACCATCATTTTTAAAATATAGTTTTTCCCATTCATGTATGAATATCGACTAACTGATCTTGCCTTTCATTATGTAATGTTAACGTGATATTTGGATCCAAACATTCAAATTAAACAGATAACAAAACAAACATTGCAGCCCACTAAGCACATATGGGCAGTGAAGACGCTGGAACAGATGTAGTGTACACTGTGTAACAGATGTAGTGTACACTGTGTAACACTGTGTAACATATGTAGTGTACACTGTGTAACACTGTGTAACAGATGTAGTGTACACTGTGTAACACTGTGTAACAGATGTAGTGTACACTGTGTAACACTGTGTAACAGATGTAGTGTACACCGTGTAACACTGTGTAACAGATGTAGTGTACACCGTGTAACACTGTGTAACAGATGTAGTGTACACCGTGTAACACTGTGTAACAGATGTAGTGTACACCGTGTAACACTGTGTAACAGATGTAGTGTACACTGTGTAACACTGTGTAACAGATGTAGTGTACACCGTGTAACGTGAGTTTACAATAAAACAACAGACGTTGTACCTTTAAATAATCACCTGTTCAAAGATTGAGAGATAAAACAAAATTTATTCTATTGAAATAATAATAAAGTGCTACAGCGTTCCATAGCCTTAGGGCGTCCCAGGTCAAAATAAAAATTTTAAATGTTATAGAATATAGCAGCAAAGACCAACCCATATCTTTTAATTTATCACACTCACATACATGTTGAAAAAATAGGCACATATTAAATGGGGGGGGGAAGGTTTGAGAATGGCCTGTCAAGTACCAGTCTCTTGTGCGTGATCAGATGGCATCAGACTATGACTGGGGCTATTTTTATACATGAACTGAATTGCCTCTTGGTGACCTGAATGGAATCACGTCACTGTTAGTCTGCTTTCTGTTAGCTGCAGATTTCAATCTACTGTTTCCAGATCATGTTTCTGATCATGACATGCACAGTAAGCATGCACACCACTATGCTCTTGTGGACACCATAGGTGAAAATTCTACATAATTATATATATATGCTATGCCGAAATGTCTGTCTGTTGTTAGTGGGTTACCACCGCAGCTGCCTACATAACTATCCACAGTCCAGCCGAAAATATCCCCTCCCAATAGGCTGGTTCAGGACAACTTGTAAACACTAAGCCAAGCAGTCAACACCAACTGCAGCGCTACACCAAGGTGGCCTCTATATAGGTCAGGTCAAGCATGTTTACCACTGGTCAGTCGGGAGTCACCTTATCGGTGGAGGTCACCTTGTATGAGATCCACCGGACACTATGGGACATGAGAGATGTCAACAGGACCCATTGTTAAGATGCTAGGTGCTTTATTTACAAAGCTGAAAGCTGTATGGCAATAATAGCCACTATACCAGTGCAATAATAGCCACTATACCGGTGCAGTAATAGCCACTATACCGGTGCAGTAAAACCATGAAAAGTAAAACAACAAGAGCACTTGGAAACTCATACACACAGACATGCAAGTAACGTCGAGATAATATTTCTGAATTGCCTAGAAGGAATAATACAACCAACCACAAATTGTACAAGGTAATGAACAGCAAAACAGTGATTCTTGAAGAACTGAATGACGAATTAAGTCACACAAACGTGTCATAGATGAACAACTAGTTGCTATACTTACAGTCTGTAGCAAGCCCGCATAGCTCCATGGTTGAATGGCTGCAAAGGAATCACACAGGAAATGTCAAAGTACAGACTATATAATTGTTTTATTTATTCAGATAACTATACAAAGTACTATAACCATAGCTGGCTGAATTACTGATTATAGTACCGATTGTTTCATTACATTATGATGAAATATTAATTGTTTGTTAGTGCATGAGGATAATTAAATGGTCAGAAAAATTACATAATATTTTACATATATATTATTACATTAGTATATTACGTATTACGTATATTATTAGTATTACTACAAAATACATCATTTCACTGAAAAAAATTTGTAAAGCGAGTTACCATATCTTGTCCTCTAAGCAAGGCATATTTTTTATTAGAATTATTAGTTTATGAAATTGTTTAGTGCACACATCATACAACACGGTAACCATAATGCTCAAGTATCAACTTTAATTGCATTTCTATCACATACAGTAATAATTAATGCAATAATTTGTAATGCAGTTCAACGGAAATGCCACAAGCTTTTCATATTTGTTGTGAAGGTGGTTATTTTAGTAGGAATGTTTCCATCATCTTTCTTCCACATATTTCTTTCATAATATATAACTTTAAAAATAAAAGTGATGATGACTTGTTTTTAAAAAAGATCGTTCAGAACAAAAAAACATGTTTACATGAAAACAGCCACAATCAACACAATACCTTCTCCCTAACGGTTCAACAACATTCATTTTCATTAACAAAACAATCCACCTGTTGTCAATTTAAACAGGCAAGAGTTTAATACATGATTTAACAAGGTATGAACACCACTAATTTTATATAATGCCTAACAATGTGTTGTGGTTTTTAAAGTCACAACCATTTTGTGGTTTTCACGCTTTCTTCTTGTAAGAGACATTATACAACCACCCCCTTCTTCACAGGTAAATAGAGCTCTATCACCATGCTCTGGTGGGTACAAACACGACCGAGGCATTAATAATGATGGGTACACATGAGAAGTTCCAACCGAGGTAAACACAATCAGGGTAACCTGGCCAGACAGCCTTGTTCAGCAGTGAAAATGCAGCAGATGTCATACTAAGGAGCTTTAAAAATGTCAGAATTGACCAAAAATCTTGTTTTTCCTGGAGGCAGATCATGATCTGATAATTTTATTACCGAGATAACCGAGATTAAACTGTTTAATGAAAGTTGGTCAACGGTCAATGTCGAAATAATCGTGAAATGCTGCAAAAGTAAGCAACCTTGTCTTTATGGTAATACTATTTTGTGTAAACATTTGTTTGTAAACCTAACACTAAGTTAACAGTCCCATCCAGATTTTTATAATGCTGCCAAACTAAGCAACCTTGTCTTTGTGGTAATACTATTTTGTGTAAACATTTGTTTGTAAACCTAACACTAAGTTAACAGTCCCATCCAGATTTTTATGATCGAGCTGCTGTATTTTAGAATTAGTAAAACATTAATAAGCCCCTTACTACTGATATATGACAACTTGCACTAAGGTCACCAGCAAAGAAACTGTCACAACTCTCCCTCCAGCCACATAAAAACTTAAACCCCAGACACAAGTTGTTAATATTTTTTAAACTGAAAAATTACACTTTAGAGAGCATCAAATGACAAACTGAATCTTGTATATGACATCTGAAGGAGAAAGAAAAAATAACCTAAGACCAGGGCAGGAGGATCGTTTTTCTTCTCTGTAATCATTCCTCAGTAACATTCTGAACTGTTACTAGTAGCTAAGTGATGTTGTGAGTCGGTCAACTATTTTTGGTATGCATTCTTTGTCTTTCTGTTACTAGTAGCTAAGTGATGTTGCAAGTTGTTCAACTATTTTTAGTACATATTCTTTGTCTTTCTGCACAAAAACACAGGATTGCATTCAAACTTGGCATGAACAATCTGTTGTCAGTAAAGGTCACCTTGGCGCTAGCGTTCACCATCATGACCCAAAAAACAAAACATTTCAATATAAACAATTTAACAGTTTCAAGTTGATTAAAAATACGTGATTATTGTTCCACTTAAAATACTTTATAATGGATCCATACATGGATGAACATATGCAATAAATCCTGCAGTAAAACGAGATAAAATTCTTTATTTATTTTGCAAAAACGACACAGGATATCAAGGAGAACTCACCTCATGTTCGACCTTCACTTGCACACGATCAATGACCCACTTCTTCTTGAGAGCGTGATAGCGATACCGCGTGCACGTTTCGACTGGGAGTTCCTCGATGCGGAAAGCCCTCCAGGGATCCTTCAGTTTTCGCAACTTCTTCAGCGCATTGAGCCAGTTTGCTCGTGGTGAGTCGCTTCCCGGCTCGTACCCACTGTCATGTCGCTCGAGATGCACATGTACTTTCAGCGATGGCCATCCACCAAGCTTTGACCTTCGTCGTTGCTTCAAGGTCATCAGTGGCTGGAATGGCTGGCAGTGACTGATCTGTCCGTTCTGGGAGTGCCCGTTCAGGGAGTTGAGATTCTTATTGGTTGTCGCCACAGGACTTTCCGAATCTCCATTCTCATTCTCGTCATCCGCATCCCCTTCTGAGTCATCATCGATGTCCGTAATCGGGAACATCATGAACTCATCAAGGTCGTCCTCCTTGTCTTCCTTTATCGAAGGCATTGTGAAGGTTTCTGTTGTTGCTGTATTGATTAAGCTCTTTCAGCAGAGAACTTACTTAAGTGTAAAGTTAAGTCTGCAACAGAAACATGTTTAGATCATATGAAAATGACCTTCTAATCAGGTTGGTCTGTCGTAGTTTAACTGTACAAGGCATAGTTAATTTTTTTAATATTTACTATATGTATATATGCATCATGTTTCAACTAATTTATTATTATTTATTTAACTAATTAATTTATATAATTATATTACTATGTATTTTAGCACCTGTGTATTTTAAGTAGTTCTGAATGGACTTTGTCTAGATATACGTGGTGCCATTTTGTTCTAGTGTCTCAGATACAATTTCGCCACCATTTTTTTTACAGCAATCCGTTAATTAATTATTTTTTATCTGCATGGAGATCTCCCTATTTTTTCACCATGTAACCTCTTCCCAACATGATTTTTACTTCTGGTGTCTAGCCACCTTGTGTCCTAGTTCTAGGTCCTGCCTGTGGTCGTGCTGAGAGGCTAAAGTGACAGACCAGGCCTTAGAGAAAGAACCTCCATCAATGAGTCTGCTCAGCTGCTGACATCAAGAACAACTGACAACTGGCCTAAATTACTTTTTCACCAACAATTTCCAGGGTTCCGTCTAGCCCTAGATTTCTAGGTCATTTCCAGCACTCAAAGCGCCTACATTGTGGTTTTGCTGGCAAGTGCCTACCTCGTGGTCTCTATCTCTTATTACAAAGCTGCTAGTTTCTTCAGAATACCATGCTAAGTTGCCCTTCCAAGTTGGCACTGAGGGCAGTCACTGCCAGGGTGCATGTCATCCTCAGTGGTTCTATACCCATGACACATGACTGTAATTTCACATGATCATCTGTGCCACAAAGTATACACCAGATCCAGGTCCTTAAAAATCGAACAACGCCCATTTCCATGTGATTCTGATGGGACAATTGCACGCCAACGTTCACGCAAATGATCTGCAGTTACCAGGATGTTGTGCCAGGTGTCTGTTATACATCCTGCTTATGCAGAGACATGTGAAAGGTGGACTGGGTACATACGGAGCCTCGATCATGGCGTAGTTTTCCAGCACAGTGATATACACAGCGACATCGTTCGGCAATAATTTCACAACAGATCAAGTCAGACATAAACTCAACAAAGTGCTAAACCAAAGCAACAGAACGTCTGACTTCCCAAAGATCATTCCTGCTTTTTTCCACAGATCGTTTCCATTCTGTTTGCTCTAAAATTTAAAATTCAGCAGTAGTAACTGCTGGCACTAGAGCACACCATGTGCAAAACCAAGCCATTCAGTGGCAAAGATTACAACAACAACATCATCTTGTGGAAAGGGTTAATAACATTACCACAACCACACAGGAACAGCTGACAGACATCCTGCCTTGATTTATTGTGTGACATTTACGTTTTTATCTCCAGGCTTCCTGCGTTCAAATGTTCGGAATCTATTCCAGCCAAATTGTCATGTCCATGAACCAGTGCACAAGGTGTAATCCTAACTTGTAGCTTCTGTAAATGTCAGCTGTAAACTGAAGTTGCACTTGCTTGTGTGGATGTCTGCATGTGCACAATGTACTGTAGGCAGGCTTCTATCACAGGCCAGAAACCACAGACAATGATGGATATTGTCCAGCAAGAAATCATAGACAATGTCCAGCAAAAGTTTTATACATGTCATATGTCCACAATAACATTCACACATGGCTCATGACCTCATGTTGGATTGGTCCAATTCAGTGACGAGGACAAAAGGCCAACAGGACACAAGGCTAAGAGAGAAAAGAAATAAATACAAAGACAGACACCCTGGCTGCCAACAGTGACAAGGATTCTTTGAACTAGCTGTGACTCACCAATAAGTCAAGCACCAGGGGTGAATGCCCATCCAATTGGAACTGTACCAGACCACCTCAGCTGTGAACAGCTAATAGAAATCCCTCCCTGTAAAGAGAGTACTGTTGACCCTGGTCATCAATTGTGACACCTAAAAAATTAATCTGAGACTGGCTCAGTTGTTTTGGTGGTTCTCTTGTAACCAGTCTGGGAACAATACACGTGTATTTTGTATGAGACACTAAAAAGCTGTTTAAAAGAGTTGTTTATTTTCCAATCCACGCATTAGGTTATCATTTTAACTTGCCAGTTGTATCATTACTAATAAGTAAAAAGTTTTAACATTAGGAATGAATTAATTAACTGGATAAAGGCATTCATCACAGACAACAAAAGGTAGCAGTAAATAGAAAAGAAACAAACTGGTATAAAATAACATCAGGGATACCTCAAGGATCTGTCCTGGGACCTTTATTGTTTGTTCTATACATAAACGACCTGCCAGATTTAACTAAATCCAATACATTTCCATTTGCTGATGACATTAAGATATTTAGAGCCATAACAAATAAAAATGACCAGGATATACTACAACAAGATCTAAGTATCCTAGAACAATGGAGCGACAAATGGTTATTAAAATTCCACCAGACAAATATAAACACATGGAAATTGGAAAAAATAATATAGGTGAAACATTCACTAGCCACCACAGATAAGCAAACTGACTTTGGTGTAATTATCGATTCAAAATTGTCATTTGATGATCACATAAACCAGGTGGCTAATTAAGCAACCAAAATTACAAAAATAATCCAAAGAACCTTCCAATTCCTACTAGACACATACACTTTCTTGCCACTATATAAGACAATGGTTAGATCTCACCTAGAATATGCCATAGCATCCATATACGATGAAACATAAAATAGCAATAGAAAACGTCCAGAGAAGAGCAACAAAAGAACTACCTGGTATGGGGGACTTATCATATACAGAAAGACTAAAATTACTGAAGCTACCCACATTAGCATACCGAACGCTAAGAGGAGACATGATAGAAGTCTATAAAATAATGCATGAAATGTATGATAATGAATCTGCACCAAACCTCCTGAAATGGGAGGATGTGACACTAAGATCAGGAAATAGAGGACACTCTCTTAAATTATTTACCCAAAGAGCAAAAATAAATCTAAGAAAACATGCATTCCTCTTAGAGTGGCTGAACCATGGAATAGTCTCCCAAACTCTGTAGTATAAGCTAGATCAATTAACTCATTTAAAAACAAACTAGACAAATTCTGGTCTACAACCGGAAATTATGATATAAAAATTTTTATTCTGAAGAAGATCTGATCATGGAGGAACCATCTGGATCCTGCGATCAGCATTGTCATAAGGTATCATAAGGTTTTGCACAAACTGCCTGTATCCTCAATGCACAGTAGTTGGTCAGAGAAAAGGAAGAAGAATGAGATTTCGATGAACAGGTGCACTGACATGACTTCCCATGTGGAGAAACATTGACGGGAACAAAAGGTCAAGTAGCAGCCAAGTACAACAATGTGGCATGTCAGCTGAAGGTCTTCATTTTCAATCGATGATACAAACATGTTTTTGTGTATGAAACTGTACAGGATTTTAATACAGCACATGCAGTCATGAGCTGTTAAGAGAACATGAACAAAATGTTTTTAAAATGCAAATTAACAATTTAATTACCTTTAGTTTTATCTAACATTTTGTCATATCTTATTCCCTGCATATTAAGGAAAGCCTTACAACTGTGACCAACAGGCAAGTAAACTGCAAGGGGTGGTGTCAGGTTGGGAAGGTATTTGTGTGGGTGAGGAAAATGTATTACCAGGCCACTGACTTCCAAAGGTTGCAGTAGACATAAACATATCATGTTTACGCCTGCAGGCACACATCTGGGCCTACAGCAGGTCTAGTTGGGGAAACAGGGACAACTCACACAACTATCCCCCAAATTCCCAGGTAAACATGTCCCGTTATATTTATATGTACCTACAGTAGTAACTTACAGAGTAAATATGTCTAACAACAAAGAAACCCGACTTCTTGTAGCTTACAGAGTAAATACATCAGTTATATATATATATATATATATATATTTTATGTACTTTCTTAATCATTATTTTTATATTTTAAAGAAACCTGACTTTTTTGTAACGTACAGAGTAAATATATCAGTTATATATTTTATGTACTTTTTCTAATCATTTATATTTTGAAGAAACCAGATTTCTTGTAACTTACAGAGTAAATATATCAGTTATATATTTTATGTAATTTTTTTCATCATTTATATTTTGCAAAAATAATTACCCTGTTAGTTAGTAATAATACAATTATAGTAACATGTCAGCAGCAAGAGGACTGAGTGTAACGGCAAAGGTAGCAGGCATGCAAAGCAGTATTTGTATACATTTGCCTCCCAGCACCAGATGCTAATTCAATTCAATCAGAAGTGCTGGACAATAATTGAATTAATGATATGAAAGGCAAAGCCAATCTTGATAACTAAAACCCATTTGAACTGAGACTATACAGTGCCTAGATGCAATCGGATCATAATACGCGTACATTTACATCTGATCCAGTACATAGTACACACACCTAGATGTCGATAAATCACCATGTATGACTAAGACTCTGAGCTTCTTGTTTGTAGCTAAAAATGAACACTTGAGTTCAGATAACAGGATTTTGGACAGATGCATTATCTGTAGAAAACTGTTGTTTTTATTTACAAATATCCTGTGCTGTTTTGTGTGAGCTTTTGTTAGTCTAAATTTGTTTATGTTGCAGACTTGCACCATATCAGCCAAACTAATATAAGCACATGCAGAGGACACATCCATGTGTTTATACTAGCACAGGTTTATGTAGTACATTTTGGAGAAGTCTCATCAGATTCAGAAATATGTGTTTGTGAAAGTCATCCATGTGAGAATCACTGAGATATAGCACAGCCAAATTTAGTTTCATCTGAAAGCATGCAACTAAAAAAGTTTGTGACTAGATCTGTTACTGTGAGGAATCGTGAGTGTGTGCTTGTTACAATGTAAATATTTTCATCAGAGTAGCAACATTCTGTTACTTATCCATATATATGTAATAATGGAATCAAACGAAGACTTACATAGTGGCAATGCAGAAACTGCCCTTATTCTAGTTATTAATTTATTTATTGATGCACTGCCAAACAATTTTCATTACAAAATGATTACAGTTTTTTCAGTCACAGGGGACTTAAAGCAAAAACGGAACAAAACTTCCATAACTGGCATATTTTGAGGGTATGATTCAGGATAACAACTCATGGTTAAAATAACTTAATAATGGAATCATAATTATGAACTAGCGATCCATTAAACTAAACGGGACCTAAACTAAAAGACAATTTGGTTAAAACATATAATATTAAATTATCATTATCATGTCAAGACTTAAGTCCAACTCATATGATATGCATAGCCTATAGCCATAGTGATAGTCCATAGACATATAGTACACTAATTTTATAATAATTAAGTATAAGGCATGTCAGGTTTTTATATATGAAGCGTTAATTCGATGCCATGGCAATCCTTAGCTATATCATGTTTAAAGGTCTTCGATATTTAAATGTCCACCACGAGGTGCGCCAAACAGTCACTGACACTGCCCAGCAGGTCAATCACCTGGTT
>OY759266.1:17136494-17173994 GCA_963662155.1 Lamellibrachia columna
ATTGTTATTATATACAGTATCTATTATTGTAGTTATAATATGTTTATGTTATTGATAAATGTATGTCAACTACCGGCTCCCGCATGCGCAGATACACCAAGCGGATAATATTTGACGGTGAGAAAATGTACGCCCAACACCGCTAGTCTTTTCCTATCAAGATGAATCCGTATTACAAACAATCATGCAGCTGGGCACCAAATAAACAGCCACGAGGCTGCCATCTATCGGATACTATTTTAACGATGCCGACATATTGGTTATTGTGAATGCTTTTGCAAAAATATAATATATATTAGAACCAACAACATAATAACATATTTAAATACTTAATTTAAAATAGATATTTTCTATATTAAAGATGTGAATGTATATCACATTTACAACTACAAAATGCAGCGAGGTAGCGTGGCCGAGTGGTCTAAGGCGCTGGTTTTAGGCACCAGTCTCTTCGGAGGCGTGGGTTCGAATCCCACCGCTGCCAAGTTTTACTTTTAAGCTAATGATAAATTATTAATGACATCTAATAATGCCCAAATAATATTGAAATAAAGCTGACTGAATATAACGTTAAAAATAACAAGCATGACGATTTGTATCCTCTTATTTAGGTTGAAACAGATGCATGTATTGTTGTTGGATGTAGTTGCAGACACCGTTTGGATGAAGTAGAATAACAGCGTTGTCCGTCAAAAGTGGGATGAGGAATATTGTTACTGTCCTGACAATGAATACAGTTCCAGCCTTTCAAATATAAATAAATGCAAATGTAACTAACTACAAACTTTAATGCACGGCTAGATATTAATGATAATTTGAGAGAAGAAGATCTATACGATACAATAGTGTACATGTAGTACTATTATAATTCTACAATTATTAACATGCCAGCACGTTAAGTGGACAACGTAAGTAATTGTTATATAAATTGGTGTAATAGAGAAACATCTTAGAAAATGTGATGTTACACAACCAATTAATTTAGTAATAAGTATGTCATGTAGAAAACACTGAAATCATATTAGAGGAAGGCAGTGTTTGTTGAGCCATTTTTCATTCTTTTTGATGTCTAGGGTGCAATCATAGTCATAAGTTAAAAAGTGGTTTACTCACATAAACTATGATTATTAGTAGATCATTTTATACCAATATAATATATCTAGCATGCACAAATAATTATATATAGCTGATTCAAATAGGGTTAGTAAGCTGCATAAATGCTTTATTTGTATAATTTACGTAGGCCTTGTATACAAAATTCAAACACCTCAGCCAGCACATCTACCTAATGGGTACAACACGTTTCTGACAAGTCTACTCGCTTAATTAATAAATCAACACATTTAATTAATATAGATTTATAGGCCAATCACAACCAGTGTAAGTAACTGCTAATATGTTGCCTTGTAGCATCCGATATCCCAATTTTGTTGATTTAAAAAAAAATGTATTTTGGGATAGAGAACACTCCTTTGGGCCTTGGGCGGCTCAATTAGCCCCGTTTCGACAGTTAAGCTTTTTTTAATTAACTTCTCATTAATGCGCAGTGATGTAAATAATCTTCTTCTCTGTGCATAGTTAAACCATTTGTAAGTGCACAAATAATAGTCTGGTCACATACCAGCAGACATCAGTCACATTTAAGTTTTTAAAACATAAAAAAACATAATTTTAGCTCACATGTTCTGGCCGTTGTGAGAAATGTAACATATACGTCAATAGTGTTCTAATAACGTGTTCAATCACTGGGTGGTACCATGTAACTGTCGCTACTGTAGTTTCCTGGGAAACATGGGTGGCTCAACTAACCCGGTGGCTCAACTAACACTGCCTTCCCCATCTGTTTCAAGGCTATGGCAACACCTATATACCTGTGACCACCAAGAGCTGATACTTGATAGGTAATTGTCCAATGTTGATTACTTTATTTAGCTGGATGAAACCATTAAACAAAGCTAATGTCTCGAGGCAGGTCAACTAAGTTGAAGGAATAGAAGGCGATGTCTCCATTATCAACCACAGCCCAGTTGAGCGGTACTTCGTCACAGCTTTGGCAACTCAGTTGTTGTATCTGCAGCAATGTTGGAGGTGGGTCGTCCTGTCTGTAGCCAAAAAACAAAAATAGGTACTCTGAACAGGTATACACGTACCAATTAAAATCATTTTCACTGCCCAAAAAGTATTTTTCCTGACCACAAAAAAAGCCTTTCAATTCTTTAAACATCCCTTAAAGTTGTTTTTAATAATTTAATGTTATTAACAATTTATTGATGCCCCAAAAACATGTTGACACACTCACAAAATTCAAATAAAATTCCATGAATTGTGAAATACAAGATTCTGACCTATGGAATGTTATTTTCTCCGACTTCACATACTTGTGCAGACATATTTTATTCAGCAAAGCACAAAGCAAGACAATCTCACCTTACAACAAATATCCTGTGGTCTGGCTGGCCTGGGTTAGACTTCTTGAATTTAGAATCGGGCAGGAAAACATCGTACACTATCTTTGGAGAGATGCTGTCAGCGTGTTTCCTAAACATAAAACATTGAATACGTGGACAGACATTAAGACGTAGTACAAATATGGTAAAATATCTGCCAATAAATAGTCAGCAAATTCCTCTCGGTAAGAGAAACAAGAACAGCACTGCACCGTGGATTACG
Organism: Lamellibrachia columna; assembly: GCA_963662155.1. Classification (NCBI taxonomy): domain Eukaryota; kingdom Metazoa; phylum Annelida; class Polychaeta; order Sabellida; family Siboglinidae; genus Lamellibrachia; species Lamellibrachia columna. The sequence goes on from OY759266.1 coordinate 17,139,165, forward strand.
TCAATGAATCTGGCGATTATCGGTAATACGTAGTAATCCTTCTGATTAACAAGGATAAAAATATATTATTTATTATATTAATTATATATTATATTAGGTCAAAATGTAGGCATTTAATTTCATACCAAGGGGAAATAGATTTCCTATTGGTATGCATTGGAAACCCCAGATTAGTTCTCACGGTGTCGAGGTTAGGCCTCCCACTGGAAATATGTCTAGTAACAATTGTGCGATAGAAACTTTGAGAGAAATAACATACTTTACATCAATCTTTGTGACATCAATGTTCTGAATCAGGTTAAGTTTTTCCAAGACAGCATCTACAAAATAACAATGGACAGCTTAGTGGTTGTTTTGAACAACCATCCACGATACAACACCAGTCCTGTATATAATAAAAATATATAATTTACATCAGGAATTATATTTGTGAACTTCTTTAATTAAAGCTCAAGGATTTCGGTTAAGGAGAGGGTGTGTGGTTATAAAAGCTGACAGTTACACTGCAAGTCATATCATAATGAATTGTAAGTCATATCGTAATCAACTGAATCAAAAAAGTTACACTGCCCATTCTGAATGTGGGGTGTGGGACTTGATAAACTAAATCCTCACCTAGTGTCTACCTACCTGTTGAAGTCGCTTGGTGGGGTTTCACCAGGGGCGTGACGTTACCCTTCCACAGAGAGGGCGCAGGAGTGCAGAGCAGCAACCTATTATCTGGCGACAACCCAGCCATTCCCTCCTTGTATTCACCCCAATTCTGTGCCCGACCCTCCAACGAATGTCTTAGGCTAATTTCAGAGCCACTGTCTAGGGGCTGCCTCGATATGTAGCTAACTTTATGGCACTCTACATGAGCGTCTTTACAACGTATGTCGTCTGGCAAAAGTTCCAGGGCCGGTAGCCTCAGCTGAAGTGATGATTTTCCACGGGGAATATCAGGGAAAACAATAGTGCTAAAGTCCCAATTTGAGTACGGGATATGACGAATTGAAGCAGCAGAGGTAGACTGCGAAATGTTTGTAACATTCCCGGTTATGCAGTTGGTTAGGCACATGCCCACGGAGTTGTCAGTTATTGGAGCTGCTGCATTTGATGTATTCATGGTACACCAGGTAGAGCCACCAGACGGGCCATCAGTTTGTCCTTCAACTCGCATGGTGGCGCCACCATCAACAGCGTTGCCATCTAAGCGTATTTCTAGACATTGTTTATCATCTTGTTTGGCGCAGTTTTGGGATAACTCTTCCATTTTGTGTCTCTTTACGGTAGAAACGTCTTCTTTTTCTGTATCGTATTTTGTGCTTGACGTCTCTTTAGATGTTGCATTCGTAGGTCGCTTTCTCTGTTTCTTTGATTTCTTCGTCTGGTGTTTATCTAGATGTATCTTTCGCTCGTACTCTGTCACTACCGTTCTGTAAAAAACATTTCAACGTAAATGCTATAAAATCGTGTGTTGTACAATTTATACTTGAGTACGGTTACATGGCAACAATGGAACAAATCTTTCAAGTTGTGTTTCTTTAGTATAAAGTAGTTTGTGACTCTGTATGTCGGTATGTTTGTTGCCTCATATCTCCGTCAGCTTCGCACGTATGGGGCTGACATTTTGCAGGCGTGTTGGGGGGCATGGTGATCGTTCGTACATTATAATATATTTGATATTCCTCTGGGGAGTTTGACATAAATGACATAACCCAGAACAATAGATACATGCAATTGTTAGCAGCGCTATGCTTGTTTCAAACATTGTTACATGATCTACATTAAACGTCTACCGAACACTTCGTGAAACCTGCAATTGTACGTGATTTTTGTGGCGCGACGATGTCATTCCCAGTTGGCATTGCACTACCAAAACTTGACTGGGTGGTGCAAGGAGTCATAAGACTTGACTGGGTAGTGCAAGGAGTCATAAGACTTGACTGGGTAGTGCCAGGAGTCACAAGCTCTTGTCTTTTCTCCCGTGTAATGCCGGACAACTGGGTTAGTATCTATTATAATACAGTAGTTTGTGACTATCTGTTCCCTCCTATATCCGACTGTTTCGCATACGGGACCGACATTTTGTAGGCGTGCCCGGGGGCCCATGGGAATGGTTCGTACACTTAAAATTTTCGACATTCCCCGGGGGTGGGGTATTACGTCTAACCAAGCAATGAGGACTTGTGACGTAACCCAAATCAATGGAAGTTGACCTACAATAATTAGCATCATTATGCATATTTCTGCCATTGTTACGTGATTTCGGTCAGTTGTACATGATTTTTGGAGGTAAAGTTGTCATTGCCACTGGCATTACAGTACCAAAACTGACTGGGTAGCGCAAGGAGTCATAAACTCGTGCTTCACAAACAGGCAGTAGCCAAGCCAGTTGTTAAGTTTTTTCTGCACATATTTCTGTCAACTCACACAGTTAAATTACTTTTATACACATTACAAATAGTTTTTGTTCAACCAACCAAACCACCTGCATCTTCAACACAATGAGGCTCAGTATAAGGACAGAAGGAAGAAGAATTCGACCTTTGATTTTGTTTGGTACCTACATAGGTTCGTGGCGACGAAGCGTGTATCCCAGTCGTGCGAGATGGGCAAACACCTGGTAGTGCTCTAGTGGGACTGTGTGCCCCAGGAGGGTGGCGAATGCCTCCTGTACACTCAGTGGCATACCCCCATAGTAGACCTCCATCTGACCCTGGGGGTGAGACAACAAAAGGATATATTCTTCAAGGCAAGAATTCTCTGAAAAAGAAACCCTTCCTGTTGTGTTTATTTGTACAACACATTTACACCAGGTGCTTCTTAAAATGGACGCAAAGTTTACCAAACTTGTTTAATTTGAAAGTAATTATCTTGAAAAACATTACTTGGGTTTTTTAAAGCCAGGTCCTATCTTTGCAATGAGGATTGGATTTGTTTACTTATTGCACATAAGTCATTAAGAATTTACCCTTGATGTGGTAATGTTCATGACACTTAATTAATAAAAAATATATATAATTTACTGTTGATCCATAATGACTGATTTTTGTGTTATCAAACCAACAGTATCATTCAAACTGGTTAAATACTTAACTACAATTGTTTAAATAGGTGCCATTGTGCTGCTAACATACCTCTAATTAATAGGAAGTTTATTTTCATGTGAAGGACACACAGGCTTGTTAAAGACCACCTAGGGTTGTTAATTAATTATCTCTGTGGGAAGAAGGAAGTTAAACTGAACATGGCATATGTGGATGTAACTGGACATCTGACTAAAGTCTCTACCCTGCTAATTAGCTTACATTATTATATGACTTATTTTGCCTGTTTTTGCTTTTGATGTTAATTAAATACTTTATCACATCTCTCTTAGAGTGAATGCATCTATCACAAAATGAGTGTTTTTTTAAACACTGCACATTATATTATTAAATGTAATAATAATCTTGAACATTATTAGTTTTTATAATTATAATTTTGTCCTTCCTCACTGCTCCCTTTATAAAGGGTGAGGCTGCTTGTATCGCATTACATTAGTAATGTATTCAAATGTGATAAAGTATTTGATTACATTTACATATCATGATTATCCCAATATATATATATATATATATATATATATATATATATAACTATATATATATATAACTATATATATATATATATATATATATATATATATATATATATATATATATATATATATATATATAAAACTCAACAAGAAACATTTTTCAAAATAAACTATCCCTTTGATGATATTCATACGAGAAAACTTCCGTTAATTTCCACCGGTCCTATAGTACTGCAAACATTCCATCATCGTTTCTGACCAGAATGTTTTCAGACGGGGGTCTGATTCCTGGAAGGAGCCAAAGACCTCATACCCTGGCTGGGCGCTAATGATGTTTATGCATAGCGGCCTAATAAACACTTCATCACAACACAGCCAGGCCAGTTGACTGATGAGGAGGGAAGTAGCTGACTCCATCAATACAGGAAACACACTGGCCACAGTTCAATGTCAACTAATCAAGGCCATCCATATAGAGTACACACAACTAGCACAGTTTATCAACAGTCCAACGTGAATCTCCTTCGAATACTGCTATAAGTACCAATGGCCTTGATTTGGCAAATCAGGTCTATACACATTGCTGGTGTGTGCAGATAGTAAGTCAAATCCCAGTGGAAGACAGAGAAAGAAAATTCAATTAATGTTTTTTGAGAAATTAGATCTGTTATAATTGAATATATTCGTATGCTAGATTTCGAGTTTCTGTTATTGATACAACAAATTACATGAATATAAATAAGACTTGAGTACTGCATGGTTATTTGAAACAGTGCATTTTAAGCATCTTTTCTGAACGATGTCTTTGATTAAGCAACAGTGATACTTGAGGCCATGAACATGTAGGGGTCGTCGTTCTCAAAGTCCAAACACCACTACCCCCTCAATACATAGCATGGGACGTAAGATAACATGCATACTGCCAATCAAATAGCATTCGTTTGTTCCGCGAGACATGGTGACGACCAAACCACAGCCCACTAATACATAATGCTATAAGGTTTAGGACTTTAAGAACTTATGTGACGATCCCTTAAACTGGACTGTTTTAGTTACTCATAACTTTTCTTAATCCACTGAACTACACCTTTTTACTTATTTGAGTCAATTTGTTTAATGTATTTTTACAACACTTTACTCTCTTAATTTTAGGTGCCACTATATATTTATATGTATATTTTTTTACTCACGACCCTCAGGAGAGCAAAGTCAAATAAGCAAATACACAAAGAATGGAGGAATTGAGGTACACCACTGGTACAAGTGACGTGTACGGGAATTTATTTATACCACTCTAAACTACACACAGTAATTAGTAATTTTTTAAATAATCACGACATGCATGGGGATTTTTTTTAAATAAAAGTAACTCTAAGTTACATAATGATAAAATCATATATTATTACATGACATGCATGAACTTTTTTCTTTAAATTAGAGAAAAATTTCTTAATTACATGGGTATTTTATAAATGTGTTTATTTAGTATTCAACACTTTAAATTGCCTAATTTTAGTAATATTAAATAATGACATAGATGGGCTACGTAATATACTGTTTTGCTAAGGATCCTATCTTCTCAACTGGTAAGAAGTTAAAGCCTTTTTTCAGTTTCACAGGGCTATAAATATAGCCATGAAACTGAAAAAATGCACCACAAAGTGATTTCTGTAGCTACAGTAAATGTCTACAACTGTCCAAAAATGATGGCGCAATTCCTGCAGGATGATTGGTGATACAAATAGATACTTATCAGTTAATCAAAGAAGTATATTCTATCAGGCAATAGCACAGAAAAAGTAATTTCTCAGATGAATCATAGTTGCATTAAAATCATCAACAATCATGATTAATGCATGTTATGGCTTACGATCCTATGCTGCTCTTTTTGCCTTGACTGTCTAAATTTAGGCCTATCAACAGAATCTCTGATCATCAGTTCTGATGTCTGATCATATGCGCTGTCTGTCATCTCTTTTTGTAACCTCATGACAAACTGTTTCTGTCTCCCACTTTCATGTAATGCAATGTTCTACTGTGATAACAAGGTTATACTTAAACTTCATTCAACATATTTTATGAATTAGTATGGACACAGACATTTGAAAGTACATTTATATTGGTACACAATTTATGGCCCTAAACTGGCAAAACTATTTATTAAATTATATAATCTGTTGTTATTAATTAATAAATAGCTTGGTGTTTATTTCGAAAAGGTGGTAAACAACACATTAAATTATTATGGAGTGTTAAATAAGTAACATAAAACACGCATAATATGCAAGGTAATATTAAAAAAAAGCACAGGTTAAAATGGGCTTTAACTTCTTACCAGTTAGTATACTAACATCACACTATATCACAAACTGTGAATAGTCTTACAATGTTTTGCCCTGCTGTAAATATTGCAGAATTTGAGATTGATACCGACAGAATATAAACACTCACTGACACAAATCTGAAGAATTAAAGACTAACAGAGTTGTGGCCAGAAGGAGTTATGGACGGACGGACACATTTTCTTTGGCATAACTGGAACTTGGGCTATATTCACCACCCACACCTCGTCCAGCAGGAACATCGCCTCCTCCGGATGTAACATCTTCTTTCCATCTTCCATATGCCCAAAATGACTCCAGAATTTACCCTGTGGAGAAAGACAAAACAAAATTAAAAAAATAAATTGTGATGTAAAGGAAGAGACAAAGTTAACATGAACTGTATACACTGCAACATGCTAGCTCGTTTGTGCAAGTTTTGTATGTCGTTTTTGTGAAATCATCAGACACTATTATGTTATTTAAGATATTCACACACTACATATTTGGACATCAACGAACCGGATTCATGATAGGCTAAATCAGCTGAGAATGGAGATTTAAACCAAATCAAATACACCAAATCCATGCAGTATTTGGTGTATATTTGACCAAATATGAACATCAAACATGGGCGTTTTTATTACTATAATATTATTAAATACAACTATGCAAAATCAGTATATTTCAAAACAAATTCATATTTAACACCAATTCTAGTTGAAACGTATTATTTTATGATGACCTCGTAGCCAATGGCACTGGAAACACCAGCACATGAAACAGGAGGACCATCTGTTTATGTTTCATATAAATAAAGTTTAATAAACACAGAAAACAAACACAGCAAAACCATGTGACAATTATGTTTAGACATTCACAATATACGTATCAATGTGTATCAATATATATCAACTGACTTAAATCAATGGATTTACATAATTTGTATTTGCTCCCAGAACATTTGCCCAGTGATTAAAAATGGAGAGAGGACAGACATCAACTTACCACTTCTTTAGTCACTAACACCTTCCCGGGATTGGGCTGCCACTCCCCTCTTGCAAGGGATCCCCTATCCAGGGAAGCACAATATACACTAGATTATTTGATTGAAGAATTTCCTAAACAACGTTGAAACACAGTTTCAGACCCCAGAAATGTAAAGGTACATTGGCAGCTAAGTTGCAGCTACTTCCAGACTTACCTAATTAAAAAACAATAATTATTACAAAGTTGGTTCGTTAGCATAACAAAAACGGATGCCTGTTGTAATTCACCCATTGTTATGTGAAAACCATAGTTATTATACATTGTTAAGTTCTGGCAAGTTAATAAAGAATATCAAACATAAAAAACATATTCTTTCATAAAAGTTTCATTATTGTAAAGGTAAAGTATGTTTATAGCATGGTATCCAGTCCCTGGGTGTAGTTCACCCCCTAGCAGACCTGTTCATTCCAACACCATCTTGATTTCTCTGGGAAGCATTCAGCCACACACACTGCAAATACTGCACAGACTATTTGTTCACATATCCACCTTTGTCTGTAGCCGGGTACTTATTTGTACAGCTGAGTGTATTGTGGAAACTTGGGGTGAACGAAATTGGCAAAATTTCCAAAGGGCAGCACAAGGATTCAAAATCGGGTTCTCTCGGTTGACAGTCCGGCATTCTAAGTGCTACACCACCGTGCCCCACACAACATTGTGTAGTTTTTAAGCAAACCGATGCTGTTCAACAGTTCAAAATTGTTCTGTTGATGAGTCAATAATGCATTTTGTGATCACTAGAACTCTAGTCTAGCTACATTATTTCAGCTTACAGTTTCTTGACCCGTTCCTCAGACAGAAGACGATGCTGGTCATCATAATATGCCTGCAGATGTTTTCCTTCAAGCCAGGATCCATCTGGGGCATAATCTTTCACCCCTGCCCTCTGCGGTAGGCCAGAATCAACAGGTTTCACCAGTTGGACCAGTTCATGTGCACTGCAAGACAATACTAACACATAATAATTAAGATACAAAAGAACGGCTCTGTTCCAACATTCTGAGAACAATGTGTTTACACAATAAAGGTGTAGCCTTGTTATGTCACATACGTGCTGCCCAAGCCTTGTTATGTCACATACGTGCTACCCAAGCCTTGTTATGTCACATACGTGCTACCCAATCCTGAAACTATCCACACATTAAACCAATATCTCTATCCGCTATCTTAGCACTATACTGAATGCAATGTTGAACAAAATCTTCTTAAGTAATTCTCTTTGTGTGATTGCATTATTATTAATCTGATGTAACTGATTAAATGTACCATAACTAGTAAAAGCCCCAATTTAAATGATACATAATCCTGGTAATCAACATAGTTATCATCATTACTTGGATCATTGGATTTATTATTTAACCATTGTGTAGAAAATATACAAATTAACAAGGCCAGGTACTGAGGATACGAGATCACTAAACCACCCTCGTTGTTTACTGCTAACTCTCTTAATGAATCATGGCAATCTTGATTTGTGCTGGCCTACAAGATCCAATTATCGGCTGCACACAAATTAATTTACTTAGCCCCCATTGTTGCAGATCTGCGGAAGACATCAATCTTTCACATCTTTGTAAATTTCAATTTGTAGTCACAAAAGCAACCTGCAATAATTATTTTTGCAATGTAGGTTATGATTAAGATGTTCTGCCTTGTGTGTCACTGTATGTGTGCATGTAGGTGCGCTCGTGCGTGGACTAGAATGTTATTAAAACGGTACCCAGCCCTAGTCCAGATGCTTGTGTATTAGTTTTCATGGTAGGATCAGTATTTTAAGTTTAATAGTAGCCAATTAGGCCATAGGATAGAGGTGTGCCCCAGCCAAGGCTAGTGCAGTCGGATACAGGTCAGGGTTCACAAGTTTCTGATGAGACGGTAAATACCATGGTCAGAAATACCATTCTGATGTAATACCTTTCTGACATAACTATAAAGCATCAGAAACTAAAAAGATGCACCAGCTTATTTAATGTGTAGACTGTAATTTAAATTAATTAAAAAAGATGATGGAGCAGTTGGTAAGAAATGAAGCGATGGAACACATGACCAATAACCTACTGTCAACAAGTTTTCAGCATGGCTTTGTCCATGGTCGCTCATGCACTACTAGGCTCCTTGCAGTTCTTGATAAGTGGAATGAAGCTATTGAACAGGGAGATAGCATTGAAGCAATTTACCTTGACTTCACCAAAGCGTTCGACATGGTCCCACACCAGAGACTAATAATCAAGCTCAAAGGTTATGGGACATGTGGCAAAGTGCTACAGTGGATTGCAGCCTTCCTGGATGAAAGACGCCAACGTGTTATCGTCACGTCACGAACGGCATTCCGCAAAGAAGTGTACTTGGCCCAATCCTCTTTGTATGCTACATCAATGACATGCCAGAGGTGGTGGACTCACCTGTTCACCTGTTTGCCGATGACACCAAAATCTACAGACAAATAACCACGCAATCTGACCAAGAGACACTGCAGGCAGACCTAAAACAACTAGAAGAGTGGTCCAGGAAATGGCAACTATGTTTTAATGAAGATAAATGCAAAGTAATGCATTTAGGGCAAAACAACCACAAATATAAATATGTTATAGCCAGCAGTGGAACTGATACCACCCTGGGGGAGACCACAAATGAGAGAAACTTGGGGGTGCAAGTGGACCCGGAACTAAAGTTTGACCAACATGTGGAGTTAATAGCATATAAGGCTAACAGGATGCTCGGGCTTATTAAAAGGTCATTTACATTCTTGGATGGACCAACCATAAAGAAGCTACACTCAAGTCTGATCAGACCTGTACTAGAATCTGGGCCCCAACACTGTACAACAAAGAGCAACAAAACTAATTCCAGAACTGAAGTGACAGGAGTATTGCGACAGATTGAAGGTGTTGAAGCTATCAAGCCTGTACTACAGAAGAGCAAGAGGAGACATGATCGATGCATGGCATCTACAAACACGACAAAATGCCACTTCAGATGGACCACAACACATTGCCGAGGGGACACAGCCTGAAGCTCCAGAAGGAACATGTGACAGCTAGGTAACAGAGGAGCTACTTTAGATACAGAGTAGTGAACAGGTGGAACTCTCTAACAGAGGATGTGGTTTCAGCACACACACTAAATGCATTCAAAGCTAAACTAGATAAATTGTGTGGTGTGCTTACACTGTAGCATTGCCATTGAGCAAAGTGACAACTTCCCACCCATGCGCACAAACTACTGTAAAGACCAGCTAAAAGGCTATTAGCCTAAAAGAGCTGAAGAGGATGTATATATGTGATGTATGTAAGTCAACCCTCAACTGACAAGAGCCTCTTAAACAGGGCCACATAATGCCATGGCACATGCAACAGGGCGATAATATAAAACAAGACTACGCGCTAACCTAAGCAAGCCGTGCGCTGACATCCTCGCTCTTTACCAAACGGCCGATCGGAATGTTTACGCCAGGACTTCTGCGCGATGAAAAAAGAAATGTCCACAAAATATTTCAATAATTAAATTCATAATTAATGTTTTGCCCACAGTAACGGCCAAAACGTTTCTTTCCAGTTGCGATAGATAACAGCACAACTGCTTATTTTATTCTAATATGAAACTGTTGGTACCTCGTAGGAAGCAATATTTTATTATAGTCCTACCATTTCTTTATATTAAAACAATATTTTACCACTGCTTAAAGTGGCAGAGTATACGAAATGAGAGCGATTGTCAACAGCACAATATATTTTAATAATATTGTTGGAATTTCCACCCAAATAAAAATAGATTTTAACAGAAATTACTCTATTTTGAAGTTGATATAACAGTGTGCATATATTATTGGAAGCAGTGAAAATAAATCAATTCAACAGTTTCATTCGTTTCACAAATCGGATTTTATCAATACCGTGTGTGTATGGGCCTCTAATAGGAATGGGATTAAATCCATGCTGTAGACAACTACTAAAATAATATGCCGATCTAAATGTGCAACACCCAATTCATTAATTCAGTTAATTGCAATGTTATTTGCTATCTGATGTCTGAAATAATATAACATCAATTCTTATTTTGCATAGAGCCAAATACAGAGCAGTGCTTGATGATCTGTTTTAAATGGTACTTATAATATCATATATAAAATGACATATCTAATATTTTTTTTTTTATAATTAAGAAGGCCATGTAAACATAATCATAAACCATAATAAAAGTTAACGTAATAGCAGCTTGAAATATAATGTCATATAATAAAATAAGTTAAGTTTAATATAAAACAAATAAATTACTAAATGACATGTCACCTCTCCACCACCCCTCATACCACTGCACTAAAATATCCACACCACAGCCCCACCCAACACCACCAATACCACAACCCCCATCCTCCTCCTACCCCATACAACCCCCAGCCTCCTCCTACCCCACACAACTCAAACTGGTTTATAACTGTCCCCACTCCATTTTTGCAAATAAATTCTTCACCCCATCCCACACCGATTCAAGCTGGAACTAACACCCCCTCACCCATGCTTCACCCCGTCCACATCACTAACCCACTCTATGCTCCACAAGCCCAACCAATCACACAACAGATCCAACTCTGGAAGTATTTCCCAGAGAATCTGTTAAAGTAATCCAAGTCTTAGTCTGTAATTCTGCCATTGCCAGTCTCAAGCCCGGATGCGAAAAGAGGAGGGTTGGGCGAAGGTCTAACAAACCTTTCCTGTAAAAAACAGTTTTTTACGAAAGCATTGACCAAAAGAACTCTACGAAACTTGGGAGTTGGAGGGCCTCCCATGGAGAGTATGACGCAATGTAGTGAAAGCCGGAAAGAAGTTACATCGCCGATGTCCTTCTTATCTTCCAAGAAAATGATAAAAATCGGAACATGGAATGTGAGAACCATGTACGAAACAAACAAAGCAGCCCAAATAGCAAGGGAACAACGTGCCTACAACATCACGGTACTAGGACTGGGCGAAACAAGGTGGACACAGCAAGGACAAGTCAGACTGAATACAGGAGATATGATACTCTACACAGGTCATGACGAGGAAGATGCCCATCACACAGAAGGAGTGGCATTCATGTTGACAGAAGAGGCACAGAGCGCCCTCATCAGCTGGGAGGCAGTAGGACCAAGAGGCACAGAGCGCCCTCATCAGCTGGGAGGCAGTAGGACCAAGAGGCACAGAGCGCTCTCATCAGCTGGGAGGCAGTAGGATCAAGAGGCACAGAGCGCCCTCATCAGCTGGGAGGCAGTAGGACCAAGAGGCACAGAGCGCCCTCATCAGCTGGGAGGCAGTAGAATCAAGAGGCACATAGCGCCCTCATCAGCTGGGAAGCAGTAGGACCAAGAGGCACAGAGCGCCCTCATCAGATGGGATGCAGTAGGATCAAGAGGCACATAGCGCCCTCATCAGCTGGGAGGCAGTAGGACCAAGAGGCACAGTGCGCCCTCATCAGCTGGGATGCAATATGACCAAGAGGCACAGAACGCCCTCATCAGCTGGGAGTCAGTAGGATCAAGATGCATAGACCGCCCTCATCAGCTGGGAGGCAGTAGGACCAAGAGGCACAGAGCGCCCTCATCAGCTGGGAGGCAGTAGGACCAAGAGGCACAGAGCGCCCTCATCAGCTGGGAGGCAGTAGGACAAAGAGGCACAGAGCGCCCTCATCAGCTGGGAGGCAGTAGGACCAAGGATCATCTACGCCTCATTCAAAACAAAGAAGGAAAATATCAAGCTAAACATCATACAGTGCAACGCACCAACAAATGAAAAGGATGAAGAAAAAAAGGAAACCTTTTACAACAGATGCAGACAATGCTTGACAAAATGAAATAGAAGGACATGACAATACTAATGGGAGACTTCAATGCAAAATCAGAGCAAATAAGACAGGATACGAAGAGGTCATGGACAGAAAATAACTTGGCACGACGAACGAGAATGGCGAGATGTTTGCAGACCTTTGCGCATTCAACAGATTAATAATCGGAGTTAGTGTTTTCCACACAGAGGAATACACAAAGCAACCTGGATATCACCAGACCATAGAACCGAGAACCAGATCGACCATATCCGTATAGGACAGAAATTCAGGAGATTGATGCAGGACGTAAGAACACAGAGAGGAGCAGACACAGCCTCAGACCACCATCTATTGCTGGCCAGAATGAAGCTGAAGAAGAAGAAGAAGAAGAGAGAGAGAGAGAGAGAGAGAGAGAGAGAGAGGAGCACCAGAACAAGATACAAAGTGGATGTCCTAAAGGACAGAGAGGTAACGGAGACATTCCGACTCACAATCAGCAACAAATATGAAGCCCTACAAAACCTTCTCGAGGAAGAAAACATGGACATCGACACCCAGTGGCAACATATAAAGGAGACATGGACCAGCACATGTAAGGAAATCCTGGGAAAGAAAACGTGCCAAAATAAAGAGTGCATCTCTGCTGACACTATCAGCAAAGTGCAAGTGACGACGGAAAAGAAAGGTGTAATTAACAACAGCCGAACTAGAGCAGTTAAAGCAGCAGCCCAGAAACAGTGTGCAGAGGCAAACAGGGCAGTCAAGGAAAACATAACAACAGACAAAGAAAACTTCATAGACAGCCTTGCCAGGGAAGCAGAGGATGCCGCAGCCCACGGAAACATGAAACAACTGTACGAAACAACAAGAAAGCTAGCAGGAAAGTACAAGCAGGCAGACAGGCCTATCAAAGACAAGAAAAGCGACGTAGTCACCAGTGATGGAGATCAGTTGAAGAGATGGAGGGAACGTTTCGAAGAACTGCTGAACCGACCTGCACCAGAAAACCCACCAGACATCCCACCAGCAGATGAAGTACTCTAGGTCAACTGTGAAAGATGAAGCAAGGCAGAGATAGAAAAAAAAACATTCATCACCTGAAGAAAGGGATAGCTTCCGGCCCGGACGAAATTCCCGCCGAGGTAATCAAGGCAGACATGGAGACCTCCACAGAAATGCTGCATGATATAATTTTGAAAATATAGGACAAAGAAGAAATACCGACTGAATGGAAAGAAGGGTACCTTGTCAAGATCTCAAAGAAAGGAGATCTGCAGGAATGTAAGAACTACAGAGGGATAATGCTCCTGTCAGTGCTCGGAAAGATCCTCAACAGAGTCATCTTGGACAGACTGAAAACAGTAGTGGACGCCAGACTCAGAGACGACCAGGCAGGCTTCCGTAAAGATAGCTCATGCACCGACCAAATAGCTACGCTCCGAATCATAGTTGAACAATCCATGGAATGGGACTCATCCTTGTACATCAATTTTGAAGACTATGAGAAGACAGTTGATAGCCTCGACAGAGAGGCACTATGGAAGCTTCTACGACACTATGGGATACCAGAGAAAATTAACTCTTTGATACGAAGTACCTACGAAGGCATGATATTTAAGGTCATTCATGCAGGACAAACGACAGACTCAGTTATGGTGAAGACAGGAGTGAGGCAGGGATGCCTTTTGTCACCTTTCCCTCCTCTTGCTGCTGGCCATAGACTGGATAATGACGAGGACCACAGAAAAAATGGTATGCAGTGGACGCCTTGGAGCACGTTGGAGGACCTGGATTTTGCAGATGATCTCGCTCTCCTGTCCCACAGTCACCAACAGATACAGGAAAAACAGACCTTCTAAACACAGTATCAACACAGTTATGACTCAACCTCAACAGAAGCAAAACAAGGATCATGAAAACCAACACGAAACAAAACAAATCAAGCTTAACACCAAACTGAGGATATTTAACTCAAATGTCAAGTCAGCATTACTCTACGGCTCTAAATAGAATACAGACCTTCATCAACAAATGCCTGCACAGAATCTTACACCTAAAATGGTAAGACAAGGTATCCAACACTACACTGTGGGAAAGGGCCAAGCAACTGCCAGTAGAAAACGAAATAAAGAAGAGAAAATGTAGGTGGATAGGACACACACTGAGGAAACCAGCAACAAACATCACACGACAATCACTTACATGGAACCCCCAAGGGAAGAGAAAAAGATGAAGGCCAAGAAACAGCTGGAAGAGAGACAGCGAAAACGAAAGAAAGAAGATGGGATACACCGGGAAAGAAATGGAGAAAATGGCCACAAACAGACAGGAGTGGAGGACCATGGTCGATGTCCTATGCTATCAGCAAGCAAACAGACCAAAGTGAATTTGTTAGTCTGTGCTGTATAAGCACAATATTTAATACTTCAAAGCGATCTAAGCTGAATGATGTTTTTGTCAAAACGGGCTCAGTCCATGGTTTTAAATTGTTTTGAAAAAAATGCTTCATTTAAAAATAAATCATAATTACCTTATTTTGGCAAAATGATTTGTTTTCATCAGGCATATAATAGAGAGTATTTGCACGTGTAAATGCATTATAAAGTAATATGTTGTTTACTCAAAATGGTAAAACGGACGTATTTCGTTTTGGAATACGGCTCTTCAATCAGCTATTAGTGATACTGGTCACAGACAGTTGCGTGGTTTTTACATGAGATCATTATACGTTCTCTTTCTATGAGCATGCATTTTTCTGCTGAGATTTTCACCCACGTTCTGCACGCTTGAGTACAGGTTGGATATAGACTAGTTAGCGTGCCACGTTTGATCAAACTTGCAATAGGTGGGCGAAAACGTCTACAACGATTGCATACAAACGACTGACCCTTTAAATGACCAAACAGAAAGCGATGCATTACAGCCGGCTAAAGAATGCTCGAACATGTAGCTTCTATATAAAAGCAAGTATAGGCATGGCTGTTGCTACTTCTACATCGCCGGGGTCAACAATCTAGAGTCTGTAACATCACAGGTACATACTTGTGTGATGTTCTTAAATATTACAAGAATAATTGCACCACATTCCCATGTCGTGTGCTATTTTTAGAGTGGAACCTGTTCCACAGAAAGTCGTCTGCGCACCGGTAATTGGGTATTTTTTCCGACCGGAAATTAAATGCACTCGAGAGGCAGGGTTGTTCGGCTTCATATGATGACCCTTTCGGGCAGGAAATAATCATTTTGTTTATAATTGTTTATAAAACAATCGCATATCCACGATAACGCGTGCCCTGTCTATTCCGAACATTACTTTAAAAATGATCGTGTCAACAAAGAATACATGGTAAGTTTTCAATGGTCGTCAATGTAAAAATAATCGCATGGTCGTCAATGGAAAACAACGACATTGTCTGTAATGTCAGTGCAAGACAAATGCATTGTCGTCAATATGAAAACAATCGCATGATCATCAACGGAAAATAAAATATATTGTCGTCAACGTGAAAACAAGTTCATGGTCGTCAACAGGAAATAATTCAGTTGTCGTAAATGTGAAAACAATGTCGCCAATGGAAAGCAAATGCATGGTCGTAAATGACAAAAACTCGGTTGTGCTATACTAGTCGACAACGAAAAACAACAGTTGCATTACGACAGTCGTCAAAGATAAAACAAAACGTTGCAAAGTCGCCAATGAAAGTACATCTGCTTTGTCGCCACAGTCAAATGACTACTTGATCACCAATGGAGTAATAACTACTGTGGTCAGTGTGAAAGAATTGTGTGGTCGGGAATGAACAAAAACGGTAACAGCAACTAATACGGGTATCACACAGCAACATCTGTACCTCGTCCGCCAGGCGAAAACGTCTACAATTATTACTGACAAACGACCGACCCTTTAAATGACCACACATAAAGCGATGCATTACAGCCGGCTAAAGAATGCTCGAACATGTAGCTTCTATATAAAAACGAGTATAGGCATGACTGTTGCTACTTCTACATCGCCGGGGTCAACAATCAAGAGTCGGTAACATCGCAGGCACATAATTTTGTGATGTTCTTAAATCATACAAGAATAATTGTACCACATTCCCATGTCGTATGCTATTTTTATACTGGAACGTGTTCCGGAGAAAGTCGTCTGCGCACCTGTAATTGGGTATTGTTTTCGACGAGAATGTAGAGTATTAAATTAAATGCACTCGAGCGACAATGTTGTCTGTCTTCATATTTTGGCCCTTTCGGCCAGAAAACAATAATCTGCCTACCGATTGTCGTGGTTACACTGTAGTGTATCCAAGACAACGCGTGCCCGATCTAGTCCGAACATTGTCTTATAAATTATCCTGTCAACAAGGAATACACGGTAAGTTTTCAATGGTCGTCAATGTGAAAATAATCGCATGGTCGTCAATCAAAAACAATTGCATGGTCTTCAGTTGCATGGTCGCCAATGGAAAATAATAACACTGTCGTCAACGTGAACAAAATGTCATGGTCGTCAATAGGAAACAATTCGACTGTTGTAAATGTGAAAACAATAGCAAGTCGCCAATGGAAAGCAAATGCATGGTCGTAAATAAAAAAACTCAGCTATATAATAATAGTAGTCAAAGAAAACACTATTGCATTGTTGCCAACTAAAAATAACATCTGCATTATGATAGTCGTCAAAGATGAAACAATTGTATTATCGCAAAAAAAAACTGCTTTGTCGCCAAAGTTAAATTACTACTTGGTCACCAATGGACAAACAACTCTGTGGTTGTCAATGTGATACAATTGCATGGTCGGGAATGACAAATAACAACTAAGACCAGCATCCTACAGCAATGTCTGTAACTCACTCACTCACTCACTCACTCACTCACTCACTCACTCACTCACTCACTCACTCACTCACTCACTCACCCACTCACCCACCCACCCACCCACCCACCCACTCACTCACCCACCCACTCACTCACTCTCCAGCCAGCGCGGCGAGCCAAGTTCCATCCAGGTCTTCCCAGCCATCTTCATCTCTTCTTCAACAGTCCTTCTCCAGGTGCCCAGTAATCTGCCTCTTTTTCGTTTTCCAGGTGGTGTCCCTTTGAGAGCGGCGTACGTGTGGAAGGCTGTTCCATTCAGAGAACATATGCCAGCCATCTCCATATTCTCTGCTTCACCTCATCTACGATATTGTTGGTGTTGTGCGATTTCTGTGTTTGTCGCTTGCTGCTCCAAACGTATTTTCAGGGTTCCGAGTAGGTTCTCTATCTTCTTGTTTGTGCTCCATGTTTCTAAAGCATACAGTAGTACTGGGCGGATGTTGGATCCGTACATATTCAGTTTTGTCTTGGTGCGGAGAATAATTAATTTCAATATGTTGATGAGTACGCTGAAAGCTTGTGCTGCCATGTCGATCCTTACTAGAACATCCATAATGGAAGCCAAACGAGATTATAAGAGTCGTAGTCTTGATACTGTCTACCTTGACCTGTTTCGTCCAATTAATTCCGTCCAATTAATTCCGCAATGCTTGAATACTTGATCCTGATCTTGCTGCTATGATCACGGTCGACGGACATGCTCCCGGAAGCCAGCGCGGGCAACTAACATAAACTGTTGCTGGTTTAGAAAAGACCTCCCGTGTGGGACGCTACAAATGAAAAACACGTGAAGGTGGTGGAATACAGACCCGCAAAATTCATCATGTACAACCGTCAATGTTCCGCCGGCCAATCCCAAACCATCAAAGGGTCATATCAAAGCAATGTGGTGTAAGCAATGGGGCAACTTAGAACAGAACCTACTTCAAATGGAATGCACAGCTATTTTCATTTCACTAATACGGAACAAGAGTATTATTAAAATGCCAAAATTCTATAATAATAATAATAATAAAAATAATTGTTCGATCTCAAAGTATACATATAAACTGAACAAATTTATACTTCGCGTTTTAATCTTTACTGCAGTAGTATATTTATCGTCAGAAGGTGTACGTAATGAGAATTTGACAGACCAAAGACTCATATGGTGGAACAGTTTATATATCACGTTCAAATGTGAATATTTATTGATCTGCTTTTATTGCAGTAAAGCGGTCTTTATATATGTCGCAAAACTAGCATATTTTAATTCATCAACATCGGTAACCAAACATATATTCCCGCTGCTCTTTTGCCGTGCATAGTGCGTACCAAACAAACGTGTGTCCGTGCACACGCTTGCTCGATCTCGTTCGTAAATATTCAATAAAAGTCGGACGGACCGATTTTGCGTTCTGATGTTAGCATTGTGATTTTGTTAGCGTTAGTGTTGACACGGTGTATTCTTTGTTGACACTATAATTTTCTTTAAATGTTGAAGAAGGACCGGACACGGAACGTTGTAGATACGGCATTTTTCTGCGAACAATCTGTTGACGGCTGATTGTTAATTATTCAACATAGGCGTCGTTTTGAGAGTGTTCTGTCCGTTTTTCATTGTGGTATACGTCCTACGCTTTGCAGATGGTAACGCGAACGTGTTCACAGTAACTTGCCTGGTATGTTCACATACAATAATCGCAATGCATTCGCTTAGTAGAAGTCTACCCAGATTCATGTGAGAACAACTTTGTTTTTGACTAACGTTTGACTAACCACATCAACAAAACATGCAAAAACATCCGATGAAATTAAACGCAGAGAAACATTACTACAAGGACTAAATATAATCATTTCGAGCTGAAAGCAGCTTGCGGGGACATTACGTTGGTAGACCGCAACATATCATTTGAATAATTGTCCCATCTATCAGATAAATTAGAAACACACCACACGAACAGATTATGTATGATATGTCCAATTTTACTTGTCTTTGCCGTAACTTAGCAATTACTTTATTTGGTTTACAACTTTCCATTACAATACGTAGAGCATTATACGTAGAGCATTATACGCGGGCATCTACTGTATTAATGCATTACCCGGACACCACATGCATGGCGTAGAGGTTAGAGCGTGGGACGAGGGGCCGGGGTTCGCATCCTCGGTCTGCTGGTACGAAGCTTCATTCCGCGTTGCTTCGGTTCACTCAACTATAGAACTGAGCCTGGCTATAAACAGTGGTGCAGATAAACGAATGAGTGTGTGTATATATATATATATATATATATATATATATATATATATATATATATATATATATATATATATATATATATATATATATATATATATATATATATATATATATATATATATATATATATATATATATATATATAGTGATTAAAGCAGTTCAACATTCGCCCATCTAGTTACGGCAGTTCAACATTCGCCCATCTAGTTACGGCAGTTCAACATTCGCCCATCTAGTTACAGCAGTTCAACATTCGCCCATCTAGTTACAGCAGTTCAATATTCGCCCATCTAGTTACGGCAGTTCAACATTCGCCCATCTATTTACAGCAGTTCAACATTCGCCCATCTAGTTACAGCAGTTCAATATTCGCCCATCTAGTTACAACAGTTCAACATTCGCCCATCTAGTTACAGCAGTTCAACATTCGCCCATCGAGTTACGGCAGTTCAACATTCGCCCATCTATTTACAGCAGTTCAACATTCGCCCATCTAGTTACAGCAGTTCAACATTCGCCCATCTAGTTACAGCAGTTCAATATTCGCCCATCTAGTTACGGCAGTTCAACATTCGCCCATCTATTTACAGCAGTTCAACATTCGCCCATCTAGTTACAGCAGTTCAACATTCGCCCATCTAGTTACAGCAGTTCAATATTCGCCCATCTAGTTACAGCAGTTCAACATTCGCCCATCTAGTTACAGCAGTTCAACATTCGCCCATCTAGTTACAGCAGTTCAACATTCGCCCATCTATTTATAGCAGTTCAACATTCGCCCATCTAGTTACAGCAGTTCAACATTCGCCCATCTAGTTACAGCAGTTCAACATTCGCCCATCTAGTTACAGCAGTTCAACATTCGCCCATCTAGTTACAGCAGTTCAACATTCGCCCATCTAGTTACAGCAGCGAGGAGCGTCTTGTCGTTTCAGCAACAGTCGCATGAAAAAATCGAGCAACCACGCATCTGCGACAGATAGAGAGAATTAGCCAGCCTTTACCGCCGTACGACACCGAGTCAATCTACTGGACAATTAGCCGGACTATGACGCTAGATTCACCATCCATCAAAATCGCAATGATTTGACGTCTTACGTAAGGTTAGCGGTCGAGTTTGTTGAGGCGTGTGTAGCCTAGAGTCTGGCCAGGTGACGCACGTATCAATTAGGTTACCGCAATTCAGTTGTATAAATGAATATCCGTCTCTAGACAGTGATGGATATGTGAACGAGTAATCTTCGCGCAGTAATTGCAGAGTGGCTGAATATTTCCAAGAGAAGTCGATTTGATGAACATATCTGCCAGAGGTGAAATGCAACGCGCTCTGAACGGTCCAACTGATACAGAAGAGCAAGAAGAGATATGATTAGAGTCTACAAATATCTGCATGACATGTGCAAAGTCGATAAAATGCCACTTCAGATGGACCACAACACATTGCCGAGGGGACACAGCCTGAAGCTCAAGAAGGAACATGTGACAGCTAGGTAACAGAGGAGCTACTTTAGATACAGAATAGTGAACAGGTGGCACTCTCTCACAGAGGATGTGGCTTCAGCATACACACATTAAACGCATTCAAAGCTAAACTAGACAAATTGTGGTGCGCTTACACTTTTGAGCAGTGACAACTTCCCACCCAAGCGCACAAACTACAGATAAAATGCTAGACCAGATAAAATGCTATTAGCCTAAAAGAGCTGAAGAGGATGTATGCATGCATGCATGCATGCATGCATGCATGCATGCATGCATGCATGCATGCATGCATGTATGTATGTATGTATGTATGTATGTATGTATGTATGTATGGTACAGAAACGTACCTGGTGCATTTACTTCATCCCCATGCAAGCGTAGATGCAGGGGATAGACGCGCCTCGCACAATTTTCACACGACATATTTGTATCCATACGTCATTTACACCAGTCTGATATATATATATATATATATATATATATATATATATATATATATATATATATATATATATATATATATATATATATATATATATATATATATATATATATATATATATATGTATATGTATATATATATATGTATATATATATATATGTATGTATATATATGTATATATGTATGTATATATATGTATATATATATATATATATATATATATATATATATATATATATATATATATATATATTGTCAAAGTGCGTGCCGTGATTATAACACATCGTGTCAAAAGAAAATAATTATATTTAATGCATTTACGATTTGAAACGATGTAGGCCCTATAGGCATACGACATTTTGTGATAATTGGAGCAAAGCCAAATATTAGTCAGGATGTTGACGGCATAGATATTTGGTCATGATTTAAATTGTTGGTGTAGCTGATGGGAAAGATTCAGTTCTATGTAATTGTGTTTTGGTGGATCGTTCATGGATGGGTGTGAAATGTCAACACTGTCACTGATCTGTGTTGTCGATGGTCCAGCAAAGTCGGTATGATGGTATGGTATAACTATAAGTAAGCAAAGTAAACTACTTCTTTTCTTACAAATGCTACTAATGAATCACATCGTTCCACTGCAGTGCGCAAACTAATAAACCAGACTTTATGAAAACAGGACATTTTGTTGTTGTGTAGTCACCGATTTGTACGTTTTCGAGATAGTTCCCGTCATCCGCGCAGGGATCCTTCCGTTGTTGACGTCACGTGTGCAAATTGCAACTCAACAAAGTCTGCTGCCCGGAAATAAATCATGATATGTTCACATTCCATACACAGTTGCATTTAAGCGAATTAACATTTCCAGTAAATATAACAAGTTGGGACATTTGTAAAGGCTGACAATTAGCTCAAACGTATGCCTAATTCTACCGTCAGTCTGTGAACAAGAAAACAAACGCCATGTTTGCTGCGGATAGGCCTTTTCGAGATGAAGGACTTTATTCGCGGAAATCTTTCTCCATACTTTTGTCAAGGAAGTGACGTCAATCGGAAGTTATGCGTGATTTCATCGGTCTTCTTATTGTGGGTTGCGTAGGCGCTGTATCCAGTACTACTCAAAGCCAAAGCAAGGTCACGCGGTCAGATTAGCTGTTAAAACTCCTCACGCAATTGATTTAGCCTATCACAAATCCGGTTCGTTGATGTCCAAATATATAGTGTGTGAATAGCTTATGTAATATCCGCAGTCGATCTAATAAAAAAATCATAGTTTTGTTCAAATCGTAGTCGTAATCGTATCGACTTCAGTCGTTTTATCTAGTAATGCTCAAAGTTGTGGATATCCAAAACATTAAACACTTTGTGGGGTCAAGGTCGATCATGGGCGCGACTTCCACCAACGTTTCACCAACCAAGGGCGAAATTCGTGAGTTTCAGCGTTTCCATTTTCACTTAAATTGATGTTTGACGAAACACTAAATAATTCAACATTTTGTCTGATGATTTAAAAAAAGAAATACATACAAAAGTTGCACAAACCAGCTAGCATGTGGTAGCAGATACTAGGTAGGTTTGATTTTTCGCAAATTTAATATGAAATGAGACGAGCTAAACCATCGAACTGAGGACGGACTTTTAAATCACCGGAAGAAAAATTCGCATGAGAATTTCACTTGGGTCATTCGCCGGAGCGGGTAATCCGACACCTATATAACGCGGAACACGTGGAAGGCGTGGGAAATGTCAACTCCTCTACCAGGAAACGAGGAGCAACGAAGCGTACTTGTCCTGTTACCGGCGTAGAGCTCAGTACGGTCGGCGCGTCGTCTCTCCGTTGTCAGTGAAGACGAATTAAGCGGGTTTTTTCGGGCCATCATTAACACACGAGTCTCGTTCACATCTTACGCGTCAGTGGGTAGCTCCGGGCAGAATCTGGCACGTATCGCCCCCGCCCGGTCGAGAATGAGGCTTGAAGTGGTCGGGGACATAACATGTGGCGGTCGAGACCACATGCGAACGTAAAACCTCAACGTTTCTCGGGGGTATAGGCATATTCATTTGATACGGATTATTGCGTAGCTGACAGATCCCACGTGTGCGACAACAAACCGTATTCATATCAAGGGAGACCCAACAAGAACCGCTAAAATTCCGTCTGTTAAACAATGCGAGGCAGGACGTTCGACTAGCCGACGAAATATCATGACGAATGCATAACTCGTTCGTCGATAACACTGTGCTAAATATTAAATCCGTTTTATTTTTATGTGACTCGTGTGAATATATAGTCGACGTTTAAAGTTTATACAAACGCTTCGTATCAGTTGAAAAACGTTTACTCTTACTTGTTGAGTGGCATTGAGAGTCAATTTCACTGGTTACCCAGACACCGGGTAATCAATCCTATTCGTCACGATGGAAATAATACTTAGATTCCAGACTCTCCTGTGTGCAAGGCCAATTTGTGGCTACGATTGTGTCGCTGGAATTGGGGCTAGCCGCAATTCCCGTAACTGTCGCCTGACAGATCATTTGACGCAGTGGGCAATCAGCGACCACAACGACCTGCAGATGTTGCAATCATCGCGCCATTTCATCAAAACTCTTGGTGCGAGTTGATAGTCGCGCAACGCAATGTCTAGCACACCAAATTTAGTTGTGTTTTGTCATGAGACACGGCGAGTGTCCGCCCCCCTTCCCTCCCCCTGATCAACCGGACGAGCAATCGTTCGTGTGAACAGGCCTTAATAATTGTGCTAAACATGTTAAGGTTGGAACCAGCACACGCTGTTGTGGATTCGCGATTGTTCTGCAAATTGTAGCTCGACCGATGATTGTCTACGTATGGGTGGGTGTGTGGGTGGATATATGGATGGATGGGAAACGAACGACGGAATGAAGGAACCAGGGGCGGATCTAGGCTTGTTGGTAGGGGGGTCTCAGTCAATTGTAGTCATATGTCGTTTGACATACGAACTGGGGGGACGACATATGTGACGCCCTACTTACAGGAGGGTTAATATTAGCCGGCTGCTAATACTTCAGTCTTTACATTGGCACTAGTTCCTATGTAGGCCTATATACGTTGTCCTTTACCGTAATCTGTGTCACGGACACGGGGGGGGGGGTCTAAGGCCATCCTCTTAAGATCCCCTGGATCCGCTGCTGTGAAGGTTGTAAGGAAGACGGAAAGAATAATGATCGGTTAGATAGAAGGCATGTTGGAAGGAAGTAGGTATGGAATCATGTGTAGATGTATGAAGAATGGATGAATAAATGAATGGATTAATGGATGGATGGATGGATGGATGGATGGATGGATGGATGGATGGATGGATGGATGGATGGATGGATGGACTATTGGAAGAACGCTGGTAGGAAGTTATGATGGCAGGTTGTAAGGAAGACGGAATGAAGGAATAAATCGTAGACGACTGGAAGAAAAGATGGACGATTCGAGGGAAGGAAGAAGGAATGAATGAGGGAAGTATGAGAGGGTGGCGGGGATGTCGGTGGGTGGGTGGATAAATAGATGGATTGGTGCTCACACAGCAATAATGGTGAATAGATGGAATGAAAGGCCGCATGAGAAACAATGGTGGAATACAACACAATGATACAACTACACAGAAGACGAACACCTTGGCCGACCACAGCGCCACCACACGGCTTACAGAGACACACAGCGGCCGGACGCACTGACCACGTCACAGACGTGCGGGCGAGTCTTTACGCAGATCTCCAATTATAATTGTTTCTTGCCGGATAATGCTTCGTTGATCCGTTGTCTGAAACACAAATCGTGTCCAAATTGGCATCATTTATTGATTGTCCGCAGCGCGACTTAAGCCATGATATCTCGTCACGAGGTCAGCCCCACATTGGCTATTGTAATAATAAACTAGCGTATGCAGCCAGCGCTGTTCGGCGATCTGGCGCTCGTGGGATTCTAGGTCGATAATGGGCAGCAACTGTTGTGAGCAGTAATTATTTTTGCACATAACAAAGGCTCGTAACAACATCAGCTACACGCCGTACGAACAATTACCGACGTTGTCAGAAAGTACACATAACAACCGATATATAGCCAGGAAGTAAATCGGGCAAATTGTACGCGCTATGTTTTCAGGTTATAATACTTCTCGCAACAGATACACGTGTAGTGACAATAAGATAATATTGTAATTATTTAATTGGTACGCTGGGGAGCACTGGAGGAAAAGCACGTTTATACAGGTGGGTTTTTCGTTTACGCCGAAATGTTGTTATATTTCCTACATACTTAACACTAATAGGGAGAGATTTCCTACACACTTAACACTAACAGGGAATGAGTCACACAGTCGGTGCAGCAACTAAAAACCTCTAGTTCCGACATTTGTCTTAACATTGGGAACAAAAAGTCGATGGTCGAAGCTGTCTATGCTGTCTTGCAGGTGTGAGCAGTGAATGTAGATAATTAAGCTGTTGCTTGGATGAAAGTGCGTGATAAGCACCTATTAAGGTGCTGTATATAACAACCCGGCATATTGCTACAGTGCTTAATTGGACTGGCTTGGACAAGTTGATTAGTCATGTGATGTAGGCAGAGCCTCCTATTGGCCAGTGGTGTGCGTGGAAAGAAAATTGCGGGAAGCCGGAACAGGTGATTTACAAGTCACTCTGCTTCATTGCGTCAACCGATCACCAGCTATAAAATGTTACTGAGAAACATTGTTGATTCCCACCATCCCTCCCAATATACCGGTTAACCTGTGTGGTTATACAAAGTCTGATTGATACATTGCAATATTATGTGGTGACATGCCTTACACGATTAATCTCTCAATATTGTATCAAGAGTGGTTGATTAGCACTTCTAGGGAGTTAACTACCCCCACATGTTGGGAATGACATGACAAATGTAGCAGGGATTACTATTATATTGCTATTACCACAGTCGGACTGGTACTATGATTGTGTAGTCTATACTAATGGATATTTTCCCCTTGTGGTAAAATGCTCAATCTTTATCTAACAGCTAAACAGCTGCAGGGGGTTTTTTGGTCAGATTTTTGTGCAAAAATGTGTTTGCATGATTATTAAGGTTAAAGGGGATTATTCCCCCCGCTTGTGTACAGTGAAGTGGGGGATTACTACCTCCCGCTTTTGTGTTTATCGAATTGTAAATAGTGTCGCTGGTACTAGGCTTGTGCAGTTTGTATTTGTGATCTTTTCCATTGTATTTCATAATTATGTAGGAACCTTATTGAGCAGCAACAAGGTTTTTTTGGTTAATTTAATCTAGCAAATCTGTTTTCTATCGTTATTTATACTAATTAGTGACATGTACCAGCCTATTCTGTACATTCATTGTTATTGTGGTGTACTTCCTGGCTGTGCACACTGCTGTAGGCGCAGTATGTTCAAGTCAGTGTGCACAGTGGCAATCCTTGTCCTGTCATAGTCAAAGAAAATAAATTGGACATATTGCCCATTTTTCACCCTACACGATTGTTGTGTTTCTCACACAAACAGAGAAAGGGCTGCACAGGCACTCAACATGCTGTTGCTTGGATGAAAGTACTTGATAGGTAATTACACTGATCTTAAAAATAATGCCATATCGGACAAGGATCCAATGCAATGCTTTAAGAAGGGATAACTACCCTTGCCAAACGATTTTGCACACGTTGAAGTTTTAAGATGTCCTTGAGAGGAATGTTATGATAAAGGGAATTGGAATAGTCAAGTCTACTGCTAACAAGAGCAGTTGCAATAGTTTCGGCGACAGTAAAAGCATGTGCCGGCGGATATGTGATTTATTGGCCACTAAAATTCTTGCTTTATACAATTTCTGACGGTAAATATTTCGACAGATGTACATATTAAAACATGAAGTACATCATTTTATTGATATACTTTGAGATCGAGACATTACCCCTCCCCAAACTAACTCAGTATCAATTAACCAATGAAACTCGCTTGTATTCCCCTGAAAGACATTGCAATAAAGCTACATAAAGAGGGATGCGAATCTCAACGATCCACCATCGGCTAATGGGCGCCATATATGTTTACTATTCACGTCCTTCACTGCAATTGTGCGGGTTCTTTATGTCGCAAATGTTTAACTTAAGATTGTCAACACAATTAAGTATACGTAGTAGATATCTGGTCTGATACTTTCTACGAGCGCTCTACAGTCGAAAAGCTGCCGTTCACAGACGCAAATTATACCTGCTGCGCCTACTCAGATGCACAAGGTTGCGGAAGGCTCCCGGGAATGGGAGATGTCGCCACATCAATAAGACGATAGTATTTCTAAAGGAGGCGTAACTGGAGCAGCAGCAGTAATGGCGTACGATATTAGGCTCACGTAGCCGTGAACAGTGAGCGCTATGGTACAGGCTGCCGGAGTGCCACGCTCCTGTTACGTCACTGCGC
Organism: Lamellibrachia columna; assembly: GCA_963662155.1. NCBI lineage: Eukaryota > Metazoa > Annelida > Polychaeta > Sabellida > Siboglinidae > Lamellibrachia > Lamellibrachia columna. The sequence continues at coordinate 17,167,375 of OY759266.1, forward strand.
GGGTCCTCAATGGAATACGAAACTGCTCCATTAAGAACGCGTGGTGACCCGAGGAACGCCGATTGATTCATGTGTGATTTAATTGGACCGCGGATGACTTCAAATATTAGAGGCTACTCGGAAAAACCCGTGGCGCCTCTGGTGTTTAAAGTACCACTAACATAAAGGTGAAAACACGCTGAATTTTTGACGGATGTACAACACGTAATTCACGCGAATATTTTGTTGTGCGATGAAGCAATCGCGTATCTATGCCAAAGCACGGTCAATCACGTTCGAAGTTATTCAAACTGTCAAAAACATAACATTCTGCGTAACGACTATACAAGTAAATGCACAGTATTTTACAGCTTGGGCGTATTAGCACGGTGGGTATACAACGTCAGACTCTCAGTCGAGGGGTTCTAATCTATATGTAGTAGCACGGTGGGAATACAACGTCAGACTCTCAGTCGAGGGGTTCTAATCTATATGTAGTAGCACGGTGGGAATACAACGTCAGACTCTCAGTCGAGGGGTTCTAATCTATATGTAGTAGCACGGTGGGAATACAACGTCAGACTCTCAGTCGAGGGGTTCTAATATATATGTAGTAGCACGGTGGGAATACAACGTCAGACTCTCAGTCGAGGGGTTCTAATCTATATGTAGTAGCACGGTGGGTATACAACGTCAGACTCTCAGTCGTGGGGGTTCTAATCTATATGTAGTAGCACGGTGGGAATACAACGTCAGACTCTCAGTCGAGGGGTTCTAATCTATATGTAGTAGCACGGTGGGAATACAACGTCAGACTCTCAGTCGAGGGGTTCTAATCTATATGTAGTGGCACGGTGGGAATACAACGTCAGACTCAGTCGAGGGGTTCTAATCTATATGTAGTAGCACGATGGGAATACAACGTCAGACTCTCAGTCGAGGGGTTCGTATCTACACGTAGTAGCGCGATGGGTACACAACGTCAAACTCTCAGTCGAGGGGTTCTAATCTATATGTAGTGGCACGGTGGGTATACAACGTCAGACTCTCAGTCGAAGGGTTCTAATCTATATGTAGTAGCACGATGGGAATACAACGTCAGACTCTCAGTCGAGGGGTTCTAATCTATATGTAGTGGCACGGTGGGTATACAACGTCAGACTCTCAGTCGAGGGGTTCTAATCTATATGTAGTAGCACGGTGGGTATACAACGTCAGACTCTCAGTCGAGGGGTTCTAATCTATATGTAGTAGCACGATGGGAATACAACGTCAGACTCTCAGTCGAGGGGTTCGTATCTACACGTAGTAGCGCGATGGGTACACAACGTCAAACTCTCAGTCGAGGGGTTCTAATCTATATGTAGTAGCACGGTGGGAATACAACGTCAGACTCTCAGTCGAGGGGTTCTAATCTATATGTAGTAGCACGGTGGGAATACAACGTCAGACTCTCAGTCGAGGGGTTCTAATCTATATGTAGTAGCACGATGGGAATACAACGTCAGACTCTCAGTCGTGGGGGTTCTAATCTATATGTAGTGGCACGGTGGGTATACAACGTCAGACTCTCAGTCGAAGGGTTCTAATCTATATGTAGTAGCACGATGGGAATACAACGTCAGACTCTCAGTCGAGGGGTTCGTATCTACACGTAGTAGCGCGATGGGTACACAACGTCAAACTCTCAGTCGAGGGGTTCGTATCTACACGTAGTAGCGCGATGGGTACACAACGTCAAACTCTCAGTCGAGGGGTTCGTATCTACACGTAGTAGCGCGATGGGTACACAACGTCAAACTCTCAGTCGAGGGGTTCGTATCTACACGTAGTAGCGCGATGGGAACACAACGTCAAACTCTCAGTCGAGGGGTTCGTATCTACACGTAGTAGCGCGATGGGTACACAACGTCAAACTCTCAGTCGACGTCAGACTCAAGTGAGAGCCACTATTCGGCGTCTTAGCCACATAGTAGACTGTAATTGGGTGGTGGGCTAAACTTGCAACTCGCATATACACTTTGTACTTGTCCTCTTAGAAGTACATTATGCAGCGAGACCAATGTATCACCCAACAAGACAAGTGTACCACACAAAAAGATAAGTGTATCACGCAACAAGGTAACTGTTACAAGTATGTCATACAGCAATATAAATATATCATGCAACAATACAAGTTTATCACACAACAAGGCAATTGTATTAAGCAATAAGATAAGTGTATCACGCAACAATACAAATGTATCACGCAACAAGACAAATGTATCACACAGTAGAAGTGTATCGCGCAACAAGACAAACTGGTGTGTTACGCAACAAGATAAGCTAGTGTATCACGCAACTAGACAAGTGTATCACTTGGAAATACTGCAGACGCCTTCACACGCTGGTTACGTCCGACTGGCCAACAAAATCACACATAACCATTTATATATTTCCAATGTACATGTCACAGCCGCCCCACAATTATAATTATGTTCGGTTCCGGCGCCCGAGTATTAGTTCGGAACGGTAGGGCGCCGACGCCTAAGGCACAGTTCACGCCTGCTTACTTGGAATGTTCACGTGCGCGTGAACATTCCAAATGATTGGAACAAGTTAGCTGCTGACATTATAAATGATTGGAACAAATTACCTGCTGACTGTATAGATATGAAACAAGTTATCCGTTGATTGTACACATGATTGGAAATATTTATCTGCTTGCTGTATAAATGTTTGAAACAATTACATGTTTCAATCATTTATCAGATAGTTATCTGCTGACTATATACATGACATGTATACAGTCAACATACATACGTATGCTATATAAATGATAGGATCTACTTATCTACTGACTGTATAAATTATTGAAACAACTGACCTACTTACTGTATAAATGATTAATTTGAAGAAATCATCTGCTGTATAAGTGACTGTTCAAATTGTCTGATGAATGTATAAAGGATTACAACAAATTATATGCTGACTATATAAAAGACTGGAACAATTTAACTGCTGAATGTTTAAATGATTGCAACAAGTTACGTACTGACTGTATATGATTGGCACAAGTTACCTGCTGACTGTACACATGACTTGGACAAGTTACCTGCTGACTGTATACATGACTTGGACAAGTTACCTGCTGACTGTATACATAACTTGGACAAGTTACCTGCTGACTGTACACATAACTTGGACAAGTTACATGTTGACTGTACAACTGCACGGGTTACTTGTTGACTGTATGCATGTTATCTGCTGACTGCATAGATAAATGATTGGAACAAGTTATCTGCTAACTATATAACTGATTGGAACAAGCTATACATGCTGAATATATGCACAACACGAACAATAATATTATGTAGGTCATCTATACGCAAATGGCTTCTTTGTCCAAGCGTCATCTAGAGCGTGCTACGTTGGACGACAACCTTCACGTTCTCTGTATACGTCCCAGTAAGCTGAATTGAGTTTTTGCACGTTAAACATACGGGAAGATAAACGTGCACAACCGCGCATTCATAATGCCAATCCACGGCAGGAATTTGACCGAAGGGGTGGACGTTCAACATGCCATAGAAAAGGGAAGCACCACAGGACAACCTAACCACCGTAAAAGCCCACAGGAACCTTATTTGAGACAAGGCAAGTTGACTTGCTTAAGCAGCGTCCCAAACCAAATTTACTGTTGTGTGCTCTATGTTACGCGGTACCTGTCGTGCAATGATACGTATCAAATCGTATTGTTTGCGTAGAAACGTTTGCGCTCTGCCAGAGAATATCAACATGTACGTCTCATTGAACGACTTATTTCAGGACAGAAATTAATCAGTATGACATGGCGTCTTGATTTATGTGCATGTTTTCATTTTCGCTTGTCCTTGGGAATGATGAGACGGGTTAATAGCAGACTGCACCGCTCCCGTTTGACGTCATAGGCGCGACCACTGACGACGTCACTATGACGTACGGCTGGAGTTGGATAACGAATGTTTGATCTGACGGGTGAATCTATGTCAATGTATCCATATCCTTGATCCGATCTGTATCTCCGTGTGCCCTTGGTGGGTCACTGGTCGCTTCGCTAAGGACGAACCAACCAACGTACGTGCTCCAGTGCACGTCTTTGTCTCCCCTCTCTTCCACGTCTGTCTGCCTTTCTCCCTCCTTCCTTTTTTCTCTCTCCCCCCTCCCTCCCTCCCTTCCTCACTCCCTCTCTTCCTCCCCCTCTCACCTTCCGTCTATTTTTTTTCTGAATATCGCCAACGTGGCAGAATGAAAAACTACTGCTATAATATCAATTCCCTTCAGTTTCTTCGATTCAAACAAGCCTATCGCCTTCTTGCTTTTTATAACTGTCTAACCCTTAAACTGTTCGAAACGTAGCACGTCTGATATGGATTATTTAAATGGGGATACGTACGGTGTGAATAATTATACATATCTGATTATATCTTCACTCTTGACATATATACTTATATTTATGTTATGGATGTTTACTCGGAAAATCTAAAGGTTACTTAATCAAGGCAGTTTGTCAAATGCGACGGATCGTCGCGTCGCCCCTGTCCGTCGCGTCGCCCATGTGTCGCGAATCTACGTATACAGCGGCGACTGAACAACAATCACACCAGTCGGATTTCGAATAATCTCGTCGATTGTCTGAGGATGAAAATCCCCATGAATCACCCGCCGCATTAAAAAAAATCCTATAATTATCTCGGGTAGACACCGCGTCGCGTCGGGTAACCACACTGTCGTCTGCTCGAGGCGCGACTCGACGTGACGTTGTGGCGAATCGCCTCATGAGGTCATTCGTCAGTTAAACTTCCTGGTGTGTTACAAACAAATGTGGGGCAAAGTAAGCTTGGATATAGGAAGTAAAAAATTCATATGATCTTACATAAGTGCATTTGAGCAGGGACATTGCCAGGTTTGCTGGCGAAAGCTGTTGAGAGTGAAATGGTGGATTTTTAGATGATTTCAATAGGCGGAAGGATATTTGGGATTTTTTTTGCTACTAGACACGTGTGCGCCGTAATTTGTGCCAATATTGATAAACATTGACTAGTATCGCACATACACGCATATTACAAGAGTTAGAAATGTGTAATTTTGTCAAATGACGACCATCATGTCAGTGGGATGATGACAGCGGCAGGTAAACAGCAGTTTTATAATTTTTATGGTCACGTTTCCTTATAATCATACAAAACGTTAACATGGCCACCAGTGGGAAAGCTAACTGTAGGCTGAATCCTCGTGCACGTGACACCAGTGTTACAACATCACGCTACTATATTTATGATGACTTGATGTCGTAATTGTCTTCGTGACGTGCTGTAAATCACAAACGACTACAACGTAGAAATGCAGATTTAATAATTACGAGGCCAATTATTAATTATAATTTACCAAAAAGAATGCCACTGTACAAACCTTTAAATCCAGGCCCACCTCAAAAAGTAGGACAAGGTAAACTCAGATGAAGAAAAACCCGAGGGAGTTAAGGAATTTGGGTGACAACTGCGGTCAAAGGCGAAGAACGACTGATCGGTGCATTCAAACTACTACAGCAACAACATAAGGTGCACGATACATTACCACGACTGTACACCTTGCCACGACTGTACACCTTGCCACGACTGTACACCTTACCACGACTGTACACCTTACCACGATTGTACATCTTACCACGACTGTACATCTTACCACGACTGTACATCTTACCACGACTGTACACCTTGCCACGACTGTACACCTTACCACGACTGTACACCTTACCACGACTGTGCACCTTACCACGACTGTACACCTTACCACGACTGTACACCTTACCACGACTGTACATCTTACCACGACTGTACACCTTGCCACGACTGTACACGATACCACGACTGTACACCTTACCACGACTGTACATCTTACCACGACTGTACACCTTGCGACGACTGTACACCTTACCACGACTGTACATCTTACCACGACTGTACACCTTGCCACGACTGTACACCTTACCACGACTGTACACCTTACCACGACTGTACACCTTACCACGACTGTACACCTTACCACGACTGTACACCTTTCCACGACTGTACACCTTACCACGACCGTGCACCTTACCACGACTGTACACCTTACCACGACTGTACACCTTACCACGACTGTACACCTTACCTCGACTGTACACCTTACCACGACTGTACACCTTACCACGACTGTACACCTTACCACGACTGTACACCTTACCACGACTGTACACCTTACCACGACTGTACACGTTACCACGACTGTACACCTTACCTCGACTGTACACCTTACCACGAATGTACACCTTACCACGACTGTACACTTTACCACGACTGTAAACCTTTCCACGACTGTACACCTTACCTCGACTGTACACCTTACCACGACTGTACACCTTACCACGACTGTACACCTTACCACGACTGTACACCTTTCCACGACTGTACACCTTTCCACGAATGTACACCTTGCCACGACTGTACACCTTACCACGACTGTACATCTTACCACGACTGTACACCTTGCCACGACTGTACACCTTACCACGACTGTACACCTTACCACGACTGTACACCTTACCACGACTGTACACCTTTCCACGACTGTACACCTTACCT
>OY759266.1:17177751-17200251 GCA_963662155.1 Lamellibrachia columna
ACATTACTATCTAGAGTACTATGCATTATATTATGCGTGTTTGAGTTGTTTTGTGTGGGGAGAAGTTTGTTCTACGAGTCAGCGAGTTATATTTATTTTACATTCAGCCATGTTGTTTCCGCACAGCTTTCTTAGTTTCAAACAAATTAATCAATAGCCAAACACAACGCAAGAAAGGCGTAGTAAGGATATAAATTAATACATTGTTATCTAGACATTTCATGCCGACTTAGCAAGGCATTCAGACATAATGGAATTGACAGGCAAGAGAGATTTTGAAATTTAATGAGTATAATGATCTTGGAGATGAGTAACATTATTTGTTAAAATGTCCCTTTTCAAGAAGCTAGACAACCGTTTATTTCTAGATATTATTTTGTGAGGCTTTACTTTAAAAATGGATCGGTTGTTTAATTTGTCAAGCCATGCAGAACAAATTACATTATGTCAATTCGTACAGAAGATTTTGAATAGCGGACACACACACGCACACACAAACGCGCGCGCACGCACGCACGCACGCACGCACGCACGCACGCACGCACGCAAGCATGCGCGCCGCACACACATAAATTAATATACATACACATATATACAAATGACCGGTACTGGATACTAGCAATCGGCACACAAGAAAGAATTTGAATGCCTGCCTTTCCGATTAAGTTAAATAATTTCCAACACAACTATAACAAACACATTAACCAACATATCACCACAGTAGGATACACTTATACATTCCGACGTTAAGAACTGACGATACCCCCACTCATGACAAAGTGGGGTATGATAAATTACATGATAAATCACAATTCAATTGTGCGTGTGTGTGGGCACGCGCGCGCGTGCGTGCGTGCATGCGCGCGTACGTGCGTGTGTGCGTGGGTGTGTGTGTGTGAGTAAAGAAAAACGCCAATAAACACATACATTGGAATCACTAATAACATAATCAGTCGTTTAATAGAATAAAACATAATACATTTAATGGGAAGGTATAATTTCCTACTCACCCAATACTAAAGACAATACAAGAAAACTAATAGAATCAAACAATCGTCTGGCTTGAAGTGATTCTACTAAGCGGAGTCCACTGTATAACAAAACATTCTGTGACGTCACAAAATGCCAGGGAGATGTTAAAATAAAAACGCATGCAGTCTCGCACGAAAACGTACTGTAACCGAGTCCAAACTGCGCGAAGTATTAGGCGACTGTGTTGATGTTGCATTCTGGAAATTCTTTTTATCGTATTTTCCGGTATTCCTTTTGTGATATTATGTGTCATTGCTGTGACCTGGAAAGGTCAGCCTTTGTTCTTGTTCGCTGTTCACGTGTCCAAAGGTCGTACGTTATTTGGTCTGCTTGCACTACATTAATGCATTATTATATCGAATACTTGCGATCCTCGACACGACATATTTAATTGTTTTTATGTTAAAGTAATTACTGATCGGCACCATGACCAATTTATGCACCTACCGTGGTGTTGAGGAATTAACACTGTGTGTCACACCCACCCACCCACCCACCCACCCACCCACCCACCCACCCACCCACCCACCCACCCACCCACCCACCCACTCACGTGTATGTCCGTTTGCTTGCTGGGAGCATGGTCCATCCACTCAAGCTCTCCGCTGTGTCTTGTTCTGTGCCATCGTTGTTATTTCATTCGAGGTGTAGCCCATCTTCTTCAGTTCTGTTTCCATATCTCGCCGCCAGGTGTCTATGGGCCGTCCTCGTCTCCTCTTACCTTGGGGCTTCCATGTCAGTGCTTGTCTGGGGATGCTGGTTGGGGTTTTCCCAGTGTATGACCAACCCACCTTCATTTCTCCATTTGATTTCTTTTTCCACTGGAAGTTGTTTGGTCCTTTCCCAGATAGTGTTGTTGCTGTACCATACTTGTTGTTGTTGCTGTCTCATACTTGTTGTTGTTGCATCATACTTGTTGTTGCTGTATCATACTTGTTGGTTTTATTGTATCATACTTGTTGTTGCTGTATCATACTTATTGTTGCTGTATCATACTTATTGTTGCTGTATCATACTTATTGTTGTTGTATCATACTTGTTGTTATTGCTGTATTAATTGATGGTTGTGTTGAGTGCGGATTCTGAAAGGTTTCAGTGTTTTGGTGGAAAGTGGCTTGGAGATACACACATTGAACATGAGATAAATCAATGGATTATCAATTCAAAACGTCCATTAACCAAAATCGCGGTTTAAACATCCAACAATCCAGGGAAACATTATACAATTGTCACCGATGCGAAAAAAAACCTCCAATACGCTGCACGTCCGTAAATCGTGTAACGACAACATCAATCGGCTTCGGCACCGCCCGTAAAGCCCCCGTAAATCCTACTTTTTTCAAAGCGTCTGAACAATGAGGTCCCATATTGCTTCATTGGATTTGTCAAGTGCTACGTGTTTTGTTTAAAGGTGAAAAAAGCTCGAATACAAAAACACTCAATCTTCAATATCTATGTAGGGCCTAACAGTCGTACAAACAATTAACACACTTGTGTTCGCTACAAACATAATTGTAAATAAGTTCTGATGCCGCTGTCAAAGCACTAAAGGGAACAACAAGGCATTAGCGAAATTGCTTTTTCGTTGTGTACACAAAGTTTAATATTGTATGTGCTATATGCCGAAATAAAAAACATGGAAAATCTATGTATAGGCAAAATTAGATGTTTAATGCGTTTAAATCGAAAAGCGCGCTAAAATTCGAGGTTAATGAGATAGCCGATCACGTGGTTATGTGACGTCACCGATTACAGCGGTTTTTTTCAATCAGGCATTGATTTTATGCACTGCTTCCTCAAGTTCCACTCGCTTCACTACGGCGAATGGTGGCGATGGCAATTTTCTGGAATTCGGCTCATTCGCAGCAGTTTAGCGATGCCAGTTTAGCGATGCCAGTTTAGCGATACCAGTTTAGCGATGCCAGTTTAGCGATGCCAGTTGGTATCGCTCACGAGATACCGGCAGTGCCAGTGCTCAGTCGTTTGCACATTCGGTCGTCAGAAAAGGTTATGAAATGCATTTTTTACATTTAAAATGTATACTAGTTTACACATTCAACAGATTACTTTGCGTTTGATCGTTATTCGTGATTGCTGATCATATTGAATCCTTATAATTACGAAAATGAGGGGAGCCCGGGTTCTTGAAAAGTGCCCATTTTAGTTTAGTAACTTAGTGACACTATTCACTAATGACAACCGTAGGGTGGATAAATTAATAGGAATGATTGTGATGGGAGTAATGTATATTATGTTACGTATAACTGTACAGATGATACGTTACATAAGTCCACATCCACGTATAACTGTACAGATGATACGTTACATAAGTCCACATCCACATAGCACACGTGAATACAGCAGAGTCAGACATTGATATTTTTTAGCTTTTTTTACCTTGTCAAATTGAATGATATACATACACGTAAACTTCTACAACACTAATTGTAGGTAATTTACAAATTACTTGACAAGCAACTACCAGAATATTTAGTGATACATGCACAACTTTGATATTCGTTAATACTATGCTCATTAAAGAAATTGTCTGTTTATTACAAGAGCCAATGATGAACAAGCAACAAAATATATCAGACATAACACAACATCTGGAGACAGTTGAAACGATACTCCAAATGTTGTCATTGGTAACATGCCTTTATGGTTTATTGTGCTTAATGACTCTGCTTTGTTGCACATCTGAGCTCAGGTTCCTGAGGATATTGGCGCTATAGAAGTTAATTATTATTATTATTATTAATGCAACATTAAAAGCTATTATATTAGAACGTTTGTCAATCTTAAACATAAAATACATTAAATTAGATATAAATGAAACATGTATGTAAACATATTATATATTTTTATTTTCTCTTTTAGTTTTACGCACGAAAACGTTGCTCTATTACCCGTGCATAGTACTTATATTTGCTACAGTTTTGTCGGGCCAGTTCAAACTCACCTGGGCCGGTTCAAAATAGAACTGGGTCAGTTAAACAAATCTTGGCCGGTTAATATTTTGCTAATTTCAGACACTACAAATATATTTAATTACAACATGTTTGAAAGTGTTTATATATAGCTATATAATTTCAATAGTAAATAAATTTCACTAAAAAAATATAACATGTTAAATAAAGATTTCCCAAACATGAATGTAATAATATGTATTTTTAGTTACCCTATCTCGCTGCCGCTTTCGATAGGCAGACCTGGTGAATTCGCTCGTAGACGGAACGATAGCAATCAGAGTAACACTAGCTCTGACAACCCGCTTGTGCGGCCCGAGCGGCGTGGTCGTCGATGGCAGTGTCGTTGTCTCCGTTCGGCGCTACAGATTGATGACATCAGCATAGCATCCACTACTGGGAATAATGTTGGCACAGCACCCTTTTAAAAGCGATTTTAGCACCAGTATGACCCTAACCGAGGACTACCATCTTCTCCGGGTCGCAATCGAAACAAGTTTTCTAGAAGTGAGCCGAGCAAAGCCAGCTGTGTTTCGACGGAGTGTTGTCTGGGCGTTTTATTTTCGCGAGCCATTTCTTTAGATAAGTCGGCTCCGTTGGGAACCTAAAGCAACTACATCTTGCTCTGCTGAATGCCGCACAATAAACCGTTGCGATGCTCGCTTCTAAACAACTGCTATCGCTGTCAACGGTGCAGCTAATAAATGGAAAGTCCCAGTCTCGAGCGGGAAAATATGCATAATCGAAGCAGGCCGGTAGGACAGAGTATTTTTTGGAATTATTAATTAATTGAATTATGATGAATTTTTCGGTGTTGTTGAGATGGAAATATATATAAGATACAATATAATATGATTTCAAGCAGTCGTTGTTGTTATTCCCTTTAACGCTACGTAGTGTGAACGAATCTGCTGTCAGGGCGAACACCTACGCCGCGGTTCACCAATCTGAAAGTAATTGGATAATCGTCCGTCGTATGTGGGCCAATGAACGCTTACAATCGGGTCGATGCGTGTGGTATTTCGGAAACGTCGAAACTTGTATTGTCAAGCATAATGCGCCCCAGTCACACGTCACGGGATAATTGTGATTTATGTCTTACCGGCAGAGCTCGTGCCAACACGTGCGGGATATGCGCGTCAAGCTCGACGCAGACCATGCTCGGCGGGTCGAGTCGACACCCGAATTAGACCACACTTCTAGTTCGGTTAGCCGAATACAAGCCGACACAGTACGACACTGGTCTGGGACGTTTCGCAACTGGTTGTTGAAATGGTGCTGAAACCTAGAGGGGATGCAATTGTCACGTTCGTGTTTAGCGATGGCATTACCTGCAAAACATTTGGACGAACGTGTCACGCTTTGATTAATTGCCCTGGCTTTCGGGCGGGATCGCCCTGGGGCGTTTTCATCCCACGCGTTGTAATGACAGCTAATTGAACGGTGTGTTTCCACTCAGCCGGGACATCGACCCAACCCCCGCGCACCATCGCATTCCCGGGCTGGAAGCAGTTGTTGTCAAGCCGGTGGCCGCTTCCCCAGTCGTCCACGCTGCGATGTGGGGATGGATCACTATTTCATTTCTGGTCCCGTGGGCCGTGACATACGAATATTGTGCCCATGGTTTTGAGACTGTGGCGCCGTTTTGCAATTTCTTGCAGCTTGTAAAATTATTTTTGAACAGGAATATGGGCATATTTGAGGACTATGACATAAATACTGTACTCAGAATTCTGGTGGCTGGCTGTCAACTCAAGGGGTGTATCAGTGACTGTAGGATCCCTTGCGCATGAAGACATGTAATTGTTTTGGACGCCATTTAATGGGGAGCATCATGTATGTTGATTTTTTTCTGGAGATAAAAATTACAGAAGTTGACGCATTTTGTCCAACAGTTTGATGAAATAATTAATATGAACATAGTTGATTTTCAGAAAATTCAAAATATAAATTTGCAAACAGCATTAAAAAAAGTTAGCATTGTCGCCAACGGGAACATAAATAATGACCCGTCCCCATGTCACCTTATGCAGTGGAAGCTTCGCATGATTTACGCAACTTATTCCATAATGGGAAGAGCTGGCAAGACAGGCTGTGTCGTGTCCTGGGATATTTGTCTGTGTTTGGGCATATAGGACGGCGGCCAGGAGCACTCTGACAAGATACCATTGTCATTAAACACTTGAAAGTGTGTGTGTGCGCGCGTGCGTGCGTGCGTGCGTATGTGTGTGTGTGTGGGAGGGGGGCGCACGCATGTTGGTGAGTATGAATGCGTGCGTGCGCGCGTGTCTGATGCATTCTGGTCATGGTTTGAACTTGAAGTAGTAATTTGATGGTTTTGCTGATACAGGACCTCTTCAAGTGCTACAGAAAATCTTGTGCAGAGATGGCGTCGGTATTCTTATGTGAAGCAGTGATGTGTGACGGGGGGGGGGACAAACCAGCATCTGAACAAATGTAGAACAAACATAATAGCAGCGTATTTGGAGAAAACGGCTAAAACATGCACTTGGACATGTTTGACAGTGTGTGTTTTGTTGTGAAACTGGTAAATTTCTTCAGAGTTAATTTGGTTTAAAAATTTTTTTTAAACATAATACGCCAGTCGTTGTAGTCGTTGTAGTCTTTGTAGTCGTTATAGTCATTTCAATATTTCATTATTTCCGGTCTCCATGAGTGTCATGCGAATACAAATCATATAGGCATCATTTTACAGAGTAATAGTTACTAATCATAAGTTAAAGGGTTCCCTACCAAATTATATATAAATTTAGCATATGGACATAAATCCTAAAACGGCTAACACAATCACAACAAAGTGTATAAAGAGGCACATTACACATAATATTACAATTGAAATTGCACCTAATTTCGCACGTTAGTCTCAACTATTTCAACTGTGTTAAGGTCGCAACTTCTCGTGTTTCCATGGTGACTGCACGCCACATCATTGCACCGGAATAGAAAATGTCTTTTTGCCCATTTCGGAATCGCACTGTACGCACATAAAACATTCCGTTTAAATAGTTTCTTGTCGCGGTCCCGTGCTTGGAACTAGAAAACAATAATAAATTATTAGGTAGAAACGCTAGCAAAAATGACAATCCTCCGGACGGGGAACTTGGTAGTCCGGGTTAACCGAATTTTAGGATACACAGAAATATCACAGAAATATCCCTCTGTGTATTGGTGCTGCCAGTCAGTATATTGATAACTTCTTGAAATTGCTACTTAATACTATAAGTCCATGGTAATACTGATCGTTATAGGAACGTCTAACGAAAGAAAAGACGCATAACGTTGTCAACAGTTGTACGTAACTGTTGGCGTAGCGTTGCGGACAATTGTATATTAATTACTCCAACTGATAATTCGATTGTTCGTAGAAAGGGTAACAGCAGGGAGAATTTCGATAAAAATGAACAGAGATGACCCGACCGCGGGGTTATAGACGAACCCCCGAAAGTTGGCACCCGAGATACAGAGCGTCTAAGACGAGTAGCATAACATCCATACATACATAACATCCATACATACATAACATCCATACATACATAACATCCATACATACATAACATCCATACATACATAACATCCATACATACAAAACATCCATACATACATAACATCCATACATACATAACATCCATACATACAAAACATCCATGCATACATAACATCCATACATACATAACATCCATACATACATAACATCCATACATACATAACATCCATGCATACATAACATCCATACATACATAACATCCATACATACATAACATCCATACATACATAACATCCATACATACATAACATCCATACATACATAACATCCATACATACATACCATCCATGCATACATAACATCCATACATACATAACATCCATACATACATAACATCCATACATACATAACATCCATACATACATAACATCCATACATACATAACATCCATACATACATAACATCCATACATACATACATAACATCCATACATACATAACATCCATACATACATAACATCCATACATACATAACATCCATACATACATAACATCCATACATACAAAACATCCATACATACATAACATCCATACATACATAACATCCATACATACAAAACATCCATACATACAAAACATCCATACATACATAACATCCATACATACATAACATCCATACATACATAACATCCATACATACATAACATCCATACATACATACCATCCATGCATACATAACATCCATACATACATAACATCCATACATACATAACATCCATACATACATAACATCCATACATACATAACATCCATACATACATAACATCCATACATACATAACATCCATACATACATAACATCCATACATACATAACATCCATACATACATAACATCCATACATACATAACATCCATACATACATAACATCCATACATACAAAACATCCATACATACATAACATCCATACATACATAACATCCATACATACAAAACATCCATACATACAAAACATCCATACATACATAACATCCATACATACATAACATCCATACATACATAACATCCATACATACATAACATCCATACATACAAAACATCCATACATACAAAACATCCATACATACATAACATCCATACATACATAACATCCATACATACATAACATCCATACATACAAAACATCCATACATACATAACATCCATACATACATAACATCCATACATACATAACATCCATACATACATAACATCCATACATACATAACATCCATACATACATAACATCCATACATACATAACATCCATACATACATAACATCCATACATACTCACGGTGGATTACATTAAGGTATAATTCTAAAAGATGAAGGCGCTGCGTGAAGACGGTCCCGGCAGGACGGGGGACAACGAAGCGAGCGCCACACATCTGTACAATCGCGTTGTCATTAATCACTCGAGTCTTCTATCGCGCGATGATGAATGACTGTAAACTAGTATTTCTATAGAACACTATCGTATATGACTCTGACAAGGCAATGATGAATAGGCCGTCCAATTTGTGCATCATTCATTCATTGACAAGATAGTGGAACCGTGGGTGACAATCAATGGTCCGCACAGTAACATGTGCAGTGACTAACTGTCGGATCTTTGAGTGACAGTCTATGTTACTGGTGTTACTGATGTTACTGATGCTACAGGTGTAGACAGCGACTATACAGTCGGAACTTAGAGTGACAGTCTATGTTACTGATGCTACAGGTGTAGACAGTGACTATACAGTCGGAACTTTGAGTGACAGTCTATGTTACTGATGCTACAGGTGTAGACAGTGACTATACAGTCGGATCTTTGAGTGAGAGTCTATGTTACTGATGCTACAGGTGTAGATAGTGACTAACAGTCGGATCTTTGAGTGACAGTCTATGTTACTGATGCTAAAGATGTAGACAGTGACTATACAGTCGAATCTTTGCGTAACAGTCTATGTTACTGATGCTACAGGTGTAGATAGTGACTAACAGTCGGATCTTTGAGTGACAGTCTATGTTACTGATGCTAAAGGTGTAGACAGTGACTATACAGTCGGATCTTTGAGTGACAGTCTGTGTTACTGATGCTACAGGTGTAGACAGTGACTATACAGTCGGAACTTTGAGTGACAGTCTGTGTTACTGATACTACAGGTGTAGACAGTGACTATACAGTCGGACCTTTGAGTGACAGTCTGTGTTACTGATGCTACAGGTTTAGACAGTGACTATACAGTCGGAACTTTGAGTGACAGTCTATGTTACTGATGCTACAGGTTTAGACAGTGACTATACAGTCGGATCTTTGAGTGACAGTCTGTGTTACTGATGCTACAGGTGTAGACAGTGACTATACAGTCGGAACTTTGAGTGAAAGTCTATGTTACTGATGCTACAGGTGTAGACAGTGACTATACAGTCGGATCTTTGAGTGACAGTCTGTGTTACTGATGCTACAGGTTTAGACAGTGACTATACAGTCGGAACTTTGAGTGACAGTCTGTGTTACTGATGCTACAGGTTTAGACAGTGACTATACAGTCGGAACTTTGAGTGACAGTCTATGTTACTGATGCTACAGGTGTAGACAGTGACTATACAGTCGGAACTTTGAGTGACAGTCTGTGTTACTGATGCTACAGGTTTAGACAGTGACTATACAGTCGGAACTTTGAGTGACAGTCTATGTTACTGGTGCTACAGGTGTAGACAGTGACTATACAGTCGGAACTTTGAGTGACAGTCTATGTTACTGATGCTACAGGTGTAGACAGTGACTATACAGTCGGAACTTTGAGTGACAGTCTATGTTACTGATGCTACAGGTTTAGACAGTGACTATACAGTCGGAACTTTGAGTGACAGTCTGTGTTACTGATGCTACAGGTTTAGACAGTGACTATACAGTCGGAACTTTGAGTGACAGTCTATGTTACTGATGCTACAGGTGTAGACAGTGACTATACAGTCGGAACTTGGAGTGACAGTCTGTGTTACTGATGCTACAGGTTTAGACAGTGACTATACAGTCGGAACTTTGAGTGACAGTCTGTGTTACTGATGCTACAGGTTTAGACAGTGACTATACAGTCGGATCTTTGAGTGACAGTCTGTGTTACTGATGCTACAGGTGTAGACAGTGACTATACAGTCGGAACTTTGAGACTATACAGTCGGATCTTTGAGTGACAGTCTGTGTTACTGATGCTACAGGTTTAGACAGTGACTATACAGTCGGAACTTTGAGTGACAGTCTGTGTTACTGATGCTACAGGTGTAGACAGTAACTATACAGTCGGAACTTTGAGTGACAGTCTGTGTTACTGATGCTACAGGTGTAGACAGTGACTATACAGTCGGATCTTTGAGTGACAGTCTGTGTTACTGATGCTACAGGTGTAGACAGTGACTATACAGTCGGAACTTTGAGTGACAGTCTGTGTTACTGATGCTACTGGTGTAGACAGTGACTATAAAGTCGGAACTTTGAGTGACAGTCTGTGTTACTGATGCTACAGGTGTAGACAGTGACTATACAGTCGGAACTTTGAGTGACAGTCTGTGTTACTGATGCTACAGGTGTAGACAGTGACTATACAGTCGGAACTTTGAGTGACAGTCTGTGTTACTGATGCTACAGGTGTAGACAGTGACTATACAGTCGGATCTTTGAGTGACAGTCTGTGTTACTGATGCTACAGGTGTAGACAGTGACTATACAGTCGGAACTTTGAGTGACAGTCTGTGTTACTGATGCTACAGGTGTAGACAGTGACTATACAGTCGGAACTTTGAGTGACAGTCTGTGTTACTGATGCTACAGGTGTAGACAGTGACTATACAGTCGGAACTTTGAGTGACAGTCTGTGTTACTGATGCTACAGGTGTAGACAGTGACTATACAGTCGGAACTTTGAGTAACAGTCTGTGTTACTGATGCTACAGGTGTAGACAGTGACTATACAGTCGGATCTTTGAGTGACAGTCTGTGTTACTGATGCCACAGGTGTAGACAGTGACTATACAGTCGGAGCTTTGAGTGACAGTCTGTGTTACTGATGCTACAGGTGTAGACAGTGACTATACAGTCGGAACTTTGAGTGACAGTCTGTGTTACTGATGCTACAGGTTTAGACAGTGACTATACAGTCGGCACTTTGAGTGACAGTCTGTGTTACTGATGCTACAGGTGTAGACAGTGACTATACAGTCGGATCTTTGAGTGACAGTCTGTGTTACTGATGCTACAGGTTTAGACAGTGACTATACAGTCGGCACTTTGAGTGACAGTCTGTGTTACTGATGCTACAGGTGTAGACAGTGACTATACAGTCGGATCTTTGAGTGACAGTCTGTGTTACTGATGCTACAGGTGTAGACAGTGACTATACAGTCGGAACTTTGAGTGACAGTCTGTGTTACTGATGCTACAGATTTAGACGGTGACTATACAGTCGGAACTTTGAGTGACAGTCTGTGTTACTGATGCTACAGGTGTAGACAGTGACTATACAGTCGGAACTTTGAGTGACAGTCTATGTTACTGATGCTACAGGTTTAGACAGTGACTATACAGTCGAATCTTTGCGTAACAGTCTATGTTACTGATGCTACAGGTGTAGATAGTGACTAACAGTCGGATCTTTGAGTGACAGTCTATGTTACTGATGCTAAAGGTGTAGACAGTGACTATACAGTCGGATCTTTGAGTGACAGTCTGTGTTACTGATGCTACAGGTGTAGACAGTGACTATACAGTCGGAACTTTGAGTGACAGTCTGTGTTACTGATACTACAGGTGTAGACAGTGACTATACAGTCGGACCTTTGAGTGACAGTCTGTGTTACTGATGCTACAGGTTTAGACAGTGACTATACAGTCGGAACTTTGAGTGACAGTCTATGTTACTGATGCTACAGGTTTAGACAGTGACTATACAGTCGGATCTTTGAGTGACAGTCTGTGTTACTGATGCTACAGGTGTAGACAGTGACTATACAGTCGGAACTTTGAGTGAAAGTCTATGTTACTGATGCTACAGGTGTAGACAGTGACTATACAGTCGGATCTTTGAGTGACAGTCTGTGTTACTGATGCTACAGGTTTAGACAGTGACTATACAGTCGGAACTTTGAGTGACAGTCTGTGTTACTGATGCTACAGGTTTAGACAGTGACTATACAGTCGGAACTTTGAGTGACAGTCTATGTTACTGATGCTACAGGTGTAGACAGTGACTATACAGTCGGAACTTTGAGTGACAGTCTGTGTTACTGATGCTACAGGTTTAGACAGTGACTATACAGTCGGAACTTTGAGTGACAGTCTATGTTACTGGTGCTACAGGTGTAGACAGTGACTATACAGTCGGAACTTTGAGTGACAGTCTGTGTTACTGATGCTACAGGTGTAGACAGTGACTATACAGTCGGATCTTTGAGTGACAGTCTGTGTTACTGATGCTACAGGTGTAGACAGTGACTATACAGTCGGAACTTTGAGTGACAGTCTGTGTTACTGATGCTACAGGTGTAGACAGTGACTATACAGTCGGAACTTTGAGTGACAGTCTGTGTTACTGATGCTACAGGTGTAGACAGTGACTATACAGTCGGAACTTTGAGTGACAG
Organism: Lamellibrachia columna; assembly: GCA_963662155.1. Classification (NCBI taxonomy): domain Eukaryota; kingdom Metazoa; phylum Annelida; class Polychaeta; order Sabellida; family Siboglinidae; genus Lamellibrachia; species Lamellibrachia columna. Next base: position 17,190,921 of record OY759266.1, read on the forward strand.
TCTGTGTTACTGATGCTACAGGTGTAGACAGTGACTATACAGTCGGAACTTTGAGTGACAGTCTGTGTTACTGATGCTACAGGTGTAGACAGTGACTATACAGTCGGATCTTTGAGTGACAGTCTGTGTTACTGATGCTACAGGTGTAGACAGTGACTATACAGTCGGAGCTTTGAGTGACAGTCTGTGTTACTGATGCTACAGGTGTAGACAGTGACTATACAGTCGGAACTTTGAGTGACAGTCTGTGTTACTGATGCTACAGGTTTAGACAGTGACTATACAGTCGGCACTTTGAGTGACAGTCTGTGTTACTGATGCTACAGGTGTAGACAGTGACTATACAGTCGGATCTTTGAGTGACAGTCTGTGTTACTGATGCTACAGGTGTAGACAGTGACTATACAGTCGGAACTTTGAGTGACAGTCTGTGTTACTGATGCTACAGATTTAGACGGTGACTATACAGTCGGAACTTTGAGTGACAGTCTGTGTTACTGATGCTACAGGTGTAGACAGTGACTATACAGTCGGAACTTTGAGTGACAGTCTGTGTTACTGATGCTACAGGTGTAGACAGTGACTATACAGTCGGAACTTTGAGTGACAGTCTGTGTTACTGATGCTACAGGTTTAGACAGTGACTATACAGTCGGAACTTTGAGTGACAGTCTGTGTTACTGATGCTACAGGTGTAGACAGTGACTATACAGTCGGAACTTTGAGTGACAGTCTGTGTTACTGATGCTACAGGTGTAGACAGTGACTATACAGTCGGAACTTTGAGTGACAGTCTATGTTACTGATGCTACAGGTGTAGACAGTGACGACATAGTCGGAACTTTGAGTGACAGTCTATGTTACTGATGCTACAGGTGTAGACAGTGACTATACAGTCGGAACTTTGAGTGACAGTCTGTGTTACTGATGCTACAGGTGTACACAGTGACTATACAGTCGGAACTTTGAGTGACAGTCTGTGTTACTGATGCTATAAGTGTAGACAGTAACTATACAGTCGGAACTTTTAGTGACAGTCTGTGTTACTGATGCTACAGGTGTAGACATTGACTATACAGTCGGAACTTTGAGTGACAGTCTGTGTTACTGATGCTACATGTGTAGACAGTGACTATACAGTCGGAACTTTGAGTGACAGTCTATGTTACTGATGCTAAAGGTGTAGACAGTGACGACATAGTCGGAACTTTGAGTGACAGTCTATGTTACTGATGCTACAGGTGTAGACAGTGACTATACAGTCGGAACTTTGAGTGACAGTCTGTGTTACTGATGCTACAGGTGTAGACAGTGACTATACAGTCGGATCTTTGAGTGACAGTCTGTGTTACTGATGCTACAGGTGTAGACAGTGACTATACAGTCGGAACTTTGAGTGACAGTCTGTGTTACTGATGCTACAGGTGTAGACAGTGACTATACAGTCGGAACTTTGAGTGACAGTCTATGTTATTGATGCTACAGGTGTAGACAGTGACGACATAGTCGGAACTTTGAGTGACAGTCTATGTTACTGATGCTACAGGTGTAGACAGTGACGACATAGTCGGAACTTTGAGTGACAGTCTATGTTACTGATGCTACAGGTGTAGACAGTGAGGCGTAGAGGCGTGACAGTCTATGTTACTGATGCTACAGGTGTAGACAGTGAGGCGTAGAGGCGTGACAGTCTATGTTACTGATGCTACAGGTGTAGACAGTGAGGCGTAGAGGCGTGACAGTCTATGTTACTGATGCTACAGGTGTAGACAGTGAGGCGTAGAGGCGTGACAGTCTATGTTACTGATGCTACAGGTGTAGACAGTGAGGCGTAGAGGCGTGACAGTCTATGTTACTGATGCTACAGGTGTAGACAGTGAGGCGTAGAGGCGTGACAGTCTATGTTACTGATGCTACAGGTGTAGACAGTGAGGCGTAGAGGCGTGACAGTCTATGTTACTGATGCTACAGGTGTAGACAGTGAGGCGTAGAGGCGTGACAGTCTATGTTACTGATGCTACAGGTGTAGACAGTGAGGCGTAGAGGCGTGACAGTATATGGCTTTTCTCTCCGACGCTTTCTCTTCTCCGTCCACATCTCGGGTCTTCTCTCTTCTGCCTTCCTGCTGCCACTCCGCACAACTTCCTGCTGCCACTCCGCTCAACTTGATGATGCCACTTTGCAAAGTATACGTTATATTCCTAGCGCAGTACCGCACATATTGTTACTAAAACTTTGTCGTCTGAGATGTTGCGGATCTATAACGCAGTTAAATACATTTGACTATTCCAACAACCAACAAATAGGTCCATAGGCGCGGGCACGAAAGAATACTATAACTGTTTGTTATTCATAAAATATCGTAAACACCACGAAGGTGCATATACAGTAATGCCACGACGTGGTGCTAACTTCACAATTCAGGCGTAAACTAACACCCTGATTTATATCAAACTATCCTATTATAATAACTACAACAGCGGAACTTTGCCTAATTTGTCCTCATGCTGGGGCAGAGGTCATTCCATTGGCTGGCAAGGAGCTCTTGAGCAACCATTTGCCTATCAGTAATAAAGGTAATATCGTTCTGGAGAGGTAACCGTGATTTCAAGGGCCTCCCTGCCTCTTGCTAAAGCGACCCCAGGACATCAATTATTTTGTGGTTGGCCCGTCCATGTTGGTCTGCTGGCGCGCTGGTCGTGTACGAGCTATTTCGCCACCGTGTATACAACATTCTATCCGTTTGATTTCTGTTGGTTTCGCAACGCTTAATTGGGCGCGGTAGTAAAAGGGCACGTTCTTATACAGCGCGGTACCCATACCTTGTAACTGTTCAAAGCACTTTACACTTCACCCCCTGACGGACCTGTTCATTCCAACGCCAACTCGACTTCCCTGGGAAGTATACAGCCACACTGCAATTACTGCGCGAAGACTGTTCGTTGACATGTCCACCTCTGTCTGTATCAAGGTACTCATTTACACAGCTGAGTGAACTGTGGCAACGTGGGGTGAACGAATCTGCCAATGCTTCGAAACGGCAGCAAGAGGATTCTAACGTCTTCATTGGGAGTCTGATGTTCTAACCGCGATGCCACCACGCCCCAGTGCACTGCTCACAATGCGGATCGGGCTGCGAATTCTCTTGCAGTCCTTTCTGAGCATTGACAGTTTCTTCCACTCCACGTTGCTCTAGTTCTAGTTGCTCTAGTTCACTCACCATTTTGCCTGTGTCTTTCGGAAGAGACAGTGGAAGTTGATATACTTCTGCCTGACGTATATGCCAGGGGAAGTTAAAGATCCCACGCAGGGAAATTGAAAAATGTGGTGGACCCTCAGAGCCAAGGGTCTCGATCTACAACAAAAATCTATACGGGCGTTGCATCATAGCTACTGTCAAAAACGTGCTCTGACAATGAAATGGATACCGTATAGCAGAGACGACACATTATCATTAGTAGTAGTATTATCATCACCAACATCATTACTCCGCTGTATAAGTGAATACGCGGCTGTAGAAAGTGGTGGATGTGTATGAACGGATACCTTTTGTGCAATAATGTTAGCGTGGCTAAATGCTTCCCATAGTAGTTGAGGTGTTATTGGAATGAACAAGTCTGCCAGGAATGCGCAGTGTTTCGAGCAATCCAAAGGACCGTGTAACGCGCAATATCAGACATTAATCATGCGCATTAAAATCGAGCCACAAACTTTTTCACAGTAGTTAGGGGTCAGACCACAACTAACACCTCCTAATATAATATTTAATGCATACGCGTTCGCAACCTGTTTTAATTAACAGGAATTAACTAAATCAGTACTTTTAAAATAGCTGCCCTCTGGCCCTGAGATTGTGATGTGAAGACACGCAGGTTTCTTGTTGGTGGTGTTTTCGTCCAGAAACTCGGGATTACTATTTGATAAAAAAGACCTTTATACAGCAAGCACATTTGCGACATGAATTATGGCAACATGCATGTCGTATTAACCAAACGTGTTCAACATGTTAGCAACATGATGACAGCAGACGTCTGAATTAACAACACATGTGCAACGATGCGTACCTCATAAATGGCACGTCTGAAATGAAGAACTAACAAGACATTGTAATTGGCTAAAGTAATGTAACTTTCTTCTTATTTATGTCGAGTTATATCAATCCAAACGGCTGAGGCACCTACAATGATACAACTGCTTACAACGTTAAACGAACCGTGCCCTGGCGGCGAGCTGTACAATTAATGCCAATTGAAATGTCGGCATCTCACTGGCATGGCAGTCAAGATTCATTTCCCAAAGAATGCGCGCTGATTGTACGGTGCAATAAAGCGAACGCGAGCGGGTTGCGTAGTTCATTAACGCTTGTCAACGTCCATAGAACGAATAAAATGAAATCAGTATCGCGACAATCCGTAACGAGACGATGAAGCCGTGTGTGAAATGTGCACCAACGAACGACCTTTCTTGGCGAAAACGGATTATTCGTACAACACAAGTGCGAACAGATCCTACACACGGTGCCAAATACGTGACTGAGATGGCCGACTGACTTTACGATTTCGCCAACCCGAACGTGTGTGTGTGTGTGTGTGTGTGTGTGTGTGTGTGTGTGTGTGTGTGCGTGCGTGTGTGCGTGCGTGCGTGCGTGCGTGCGTGCGTGCGTGCGTGCGTGCGTGCGTGCGTGCGTGCGTGCGTGCGTGCGCGCGCGCGCGTGCGTGCGTGTGAATAAGTAAGTATTGTCTACCGTTAAGTGTACAGGGCCCACCGGTGTCTGGACACGTCCCGACGCTCACCATTCCAATTTCATCTACGGGCAAATAGTACAGGGCACATCGTGGTCTTTAGCCTTGGTAGGCAGGTGACCTAACGGAGGAAACCCTGACAGAAAATCCGTACGGAGTGATGCCCCGAAGGCGGTCTGATGTCAACCTTGCTATCCTAATGATAGCTGCTGCAGCCAAGCTGGTGCCAAATGTACTGCACTGCATTCCATTGACTCTACCAGTGAGGCAGAGAGGGGGTCCTGACGACTGGCCAACCCAGGATCTCCTCACACTTCTGGAGAGGAAACTGTTTGTGTGTGTGCGTGAGTGTGTGTGTGTGTGTGTGTGTGTGTGTGTGTGTGTGTGTGTGTGTGTGTGTGTGTGTGTGTGAGAGAGAGAGAGAGAGAGTACGTGCGTGCGTGCGTGCGTGCGTGCGCGTGTGCGTGTGCGCGCGTGTGTCTGCTGGCACTTTGAGTGTGAAGAATAGAGGCAGGTTGAACAGTATTGTCAATAGAGGAAGTAAGGTTGTGGGAGTGAGACAGACTGGACTAAGTGAGCTGTATGAGAAAAGAGCCATGAGAAAGGGTTTGCAAATTATGAGTGACTTGTGTCACATCCTTTCACAGTAGTACGAGACACTACCATCAGGCAGGAGATTATACATATAGAGCTTTCACTGCAAAGAAGGCGAAGACACTGAACAGTTTTGTTCTAATGTCCATCAAGATTATCAACAAATCTTAAATTATTTGAACGGAACCAGTCTATAATTTAGTGGGTATATTATTTATATAGAGTAAATTATTTTGTTTCATGTAGTCACTGAGTAATAATGTATAAACATTATCCATTGCTTGCCTTGTATATATTTTAAATATATTTCATAATACTTAATAATGTTAATAATAGGCCTATTTTTATATTTATTGTATATGTTTTATTTCTCCTTGTCACCACCACCATCATCAATGTACGAACGAGAGGAGATGAATATGTGGGATATTAGTCATATTTATTCCTACTGTTGCTGCCTATGTACTGTTTTATGTACTGTTTTCATGTATTTTATATGACCGCAAAACAAAGTTCTCTTTTGAGAAATTCAGTAAAGTATCTTGTATCTCGTATGGTGTGTGCGTGTGTGCGTATGCGTGTGTCTGTACGCATGCATGTATACATGTATGAATGAATGTATGTATGTATGTATCTATGTATCTATGTATGTGTGTATGTGTGCAAGTATGTATGCAATTATATATGCGCGCGCGTGCATGCGTGCGTGCGTGCGTGCGTATGTGTGCGAGTGTGCGTATGTGCGTAGTGCGTATGTATGCATATATGTATATGTATATAAAACAAAACATGTACAAACATCTATGTATGCATACTTGCAAACATACATACACACATACATACATACATGCATGCATGTATGTATGGAAGTATGCATGCATGCATGTTTGTACATATGTTTGTATGTATGCATGTATGCATGCATGCATACATACAAGTATAAATGCCGACAACCGTCCACGGTTTCACGCATCTGCAAATCCATACGTTTATTCAACCATCAATTCATCAAGCCGAACTCTCTTCAACCCACGCCCCCAGGCACCGCCCACAGACCCTAATTCCCTATGGCCAGATTAAGTATCGCAGTGTTATCGAATAAGCAATAAATTAGTACCCAGCCCAAGGGCGACTCTGTCAATAACAAAGCCTCTGGCACGGGGAGGGGCCAAATGTAAAACTGGCAAGACGTGGACACCGAACGAAGGAATGTCGCGCACAGAAAGATTGGCTCGGAGGAGTTAGACGTATGATACGTGCACTTCCGTAACACAGTTTGATTCGTTTTACCCTGGATGGACACGTGTTATGAATGCTTTGGTTTTGGCTTAATTTTTTTTAAGGTTTCCCCTTGTCCCCGTTGCGCCGTTACATGGCATCACGGGTGACTAGGTGTGCCCCCTTGGTCTTCCCCATTGTCCTCCCTCTTTGCCTTCCCCATTCGCCTCCCCCTTTGCCTCCCCCTTGGCATTCCCCTTGGCCTCCCCTTGGTCTTCCCCCTGGCCTCCCCCTTGGCCTCCCCCTTGGTCTTCCCCTTGGCCTTCCGTTTGGCTTCCCCCTTGGCCTCCCCCTTGGCCTTCCCTTTGGCCTCCCCCTTGGCCTCTCCTTGGCCTCCCCCTTGGCATCCCCCTTGGCATCCCCCTTTGCCTCCCCTTGGCCTCTCCCTTGGCCTTCCCCCTGGCCTCCCCCTTGGCCTCCCCCTTGGCCTTCCCTTGGTCTTCCCCTTGGCCTCCCCCTTGGCCTCCCCCTTGGCCTCCCCCTTGGCCTACCCCTTGGTCTTCCCCTTGGCCTTCCCTTTGGCCTCCCCCTTGGCCTCCCCCTTGGCCTTCCCTTTGGCCTCCCCCTTGGCCTCCCCTTGGCCTCCCCTTGGCATCCCCCTTGGCATCCCCCTTTGCCTCCCCTTGGCATTCCCCTTGGCCTCCCCCTTGGCCTTCCCCTGGCCTCCCCCTTGGCCTCCCCCTTGGCCTTCCCTTGGTCTTCCCCTTGGCCTCCCCCTTGGCCTCCCCCTTGGCATCCCCCTTGGCCTCCCCTTTGCCTCCCCTTGGCCTCCCCCTTTGCCTCCCCCTTGGCCTCCCCCTTTGCCTCCCCTTGGCCTCCCCCTTGGCCTTCCCCCTGGCCTCCCCCCTTGGCCTCCCCCTTGGCCTCCCCCTTGGCCTCCCCCTTGGCCTTCCCCCTTGGCCTCCCCCTTGGCCTCCCCTTGGCCTCCCCCCTTGGCCTCCCCCTTGGCCTCCCCCTTTGCGAGATCCTAGATGCTCCACTGACTCCGAGGCTGAGTATAGGCCATTGACGACTCCTTTCCACCGGACACGGTTGGCTGGCATTCATGCAGTTATTTCCACCTCGGCCTTCCTCTTTTCCTTTTTTTGCCCTGAGGGTTCCAAGTGAGGGCCTGTCTCGTGATGTATTGTGTTGGCTTCTTGGGAGTAGGACAAGCCAAGCTCCACTTCTTCCTTCTAATTTGATGTTCAATCGGTTCTTGGTTAATTTTTTTCATCTCCTTAGCATTCTCCATAGATACTTGTTTACTTTCATCCTCAAACTCTCTTTCATAACAAACTTCTAAAAATGCCGTAATTGGAATAGTTTGTAAAACAACTGATGGGGGGTAAAAAAAACATTACATACAAAACATTGGAATTGTTGCAACGGGATTTGTCTCAACATACATAATGAATTACTTCGTTATCGCATTTATAAACGTATTAACCATAATTTCTTGTTTACAAAGACACACCAGTGTCCACAGTTTTGCACAGTGATATCTCATTAGCAGACAATAAAGTTCACGTGGGTTCCAATTTATCGACACAAGGAATATCAAGTCGGCGTCACCAATGCGCCCGCCCGACCGAGGAGATAACCGCGGCCCGCAGCAGCTGCGAAGTCGCGGTTTAGGAGTCCACTGTTGAGAACTGCATTGGTGGCCATGTTACCGTTTTGTCTGATTATAAAAAAACGTGACCACTAAAAATTCTGAAACTTTTTCACAGCAACTGCCATCAACTCATTGACATGCTGACCAAGTTTTATCAAAATCACTTACCTCCAGCTCTTTTAAAACGCCCCGACGTGCGATGCCCATCAATTTTGACAAAAATAGCCAAGTATTCATGCGCCCACGTGGCCCATAGCAGAAAAATTCCCATAAATCCCTCCGCCTGTTAAACTCTCAAAAAATGCACCATTTCACAGCCAATAGCTTCTACAAACAAACCTGTGAATATGCCTGCTCAATTGCACTTATGTCACATTATATGAATTCTTTAAATTCACATATCGCAATTTAATACGTCTTACATTCGTGTGAAACAATAAACAGGAAGGTCAACAGTGGTCTTACCCCTTTAGCGGAAAGCGCTGACCAACTTACAGTTCAGCATTTCGGAATCGTAAGTGTGTGGGCGTATGTGAGCGTCAGCGCGCGTGTGTGCGCGTGTGCGCGCGTGTGCGCGTGTGCGCTTGTGCGCGTGCATGGGTGCGGGCGTACGTTTGTGCGTACCTCGTACGTATCTTAGCATGTTGTGTGTGCGTTTTGTGCACGTGCGTGCGGACATTGTGCGTGCGTGAGCGTCGACGTGGGTGAATCCTGTTTCGTGGACCACGTGTAAGCATGCGCGTGTAAGTGTTGAATGGAACTGCGTTTCTTTTAATGCGACACTCGCGACGGTAAATAGGCCCGGCATGTGTCGTGAAATGCACGTCTCGCTGTTGTGCGCTTTGATGTAATTCCCGCGACGACTAACGACCGATCGATGACGCCTCCAGATGCGAAACATGGCCCAGACGGGGTAAGACCACTATTAACTTTCCCATTGGCGACAACGTTAGCGTTTTTTGATGCTGTTCGCAAATTCTTTTTTCATATTCTGAAAATATAGACTGAGGTTTACCATTGGTTTCAATGAGGGAAACAATAATGGTCGTACGCCGGTTGGGTTCAATCGTAATTGTAATTGAGAAATTTTAAATTAATTACAATTATTATTTAATTTTTA
>OY759266.1:17205251-17300251 GCA_963662155.1 Lamellibrachia columna
ACTGAGAAAATAAGTGAATCCTATAAACAAAGAGGCAGACAATGAATGGAATATACCGATATGACTTGTAAGTATTTGGGTTCAGCCTACTGTTACATTTCCCATTGACGACCATGTTAACATTTTGTACGATTATAAGAAAACGGGACCATAAAAAATTCTGGAACTTCTTACCTGCCGTTGTCATCATCTCATTGACATGCTGGTCGAGTTTAGTGAAAGTCTCTTCTAACTCATTTACATTGCCCGTCAATTTTTTTACCAATTTCTGCATGAATTACTACGCAGACGTGCCCTGTGGCGAAAACAATTCCAAAAATCCTTCCGCCTATTGCAATCATCTAAAAATCCACAGTTACATTGCCAACTTGTTCTACCAGCAAACTTGCCAATGTGCCTGGCTCAAATGTAGTTATGTCAGATGATATGACTTTTTTTTAAATAACACATATCAAAAATTAGTGTGCCCTACAGGAAGTCTAACTGAGGCATGATTCCGAGACTAGCTAATGACATCCAGCCGCTGACACCTGCCGAGGACAGCGTGGAAGGCCAAGGTCGTCATCCCCCACATACACGACACCTCACGAAGATCTTAGCATGTACATAATGATAACTCCACAAGAGTGATTTCGTGTAATTTATAAAGCTCCTACCTCGCGATATGCCTTTTATGCGGCTGTGTTTAAGCAGCACATATGTTGAACATTAGGTGAAAGTGAGCTGTGTTACGAAAAACATTGACGGATGATGAAAATTGCACATACACAAAATACGTTTAGTGATGATGGCTGCGCGAAGATGGCACTACATTCATATGTCTTAGATGAATGGACAACGAAACTGATATGGAATAGCCCAACGTGTTTGCGAACAATAAACAGTACCAGGCGGAAACATGCATGCATGAAGGAAAATACACCACACCAATTTGGTTTTATCGCGTCTGAACTCCAACACCTATAACCATGGTAACCGCCTTCCACCTGGACAACAGTAAGGTTATGTCAAACTCGATCGTGCGGGAAAGCGTTCAACCATGAAGCTACTCCGAAATACCTCGACGTAACCTTTGACAGGAGCGTGACCTCTCGGCCGCACCTTCAAAACAGTCGATCTCGAGTTGCGCTCGTTAGAAAACTCTCCAGAACATCATTCGTGAAACCCTCGGATCCGATTCTGTTGCGGAACATTGTGCAATGCATATTCATATGATCTGACAAAATATTCATATTCATATGATCTGACAAAATTCATATGATCTGACATAAAGGCATTTGAGCAAGCACATTGCTAGGTTTGCTGGTAGAAATTGTTGAGAATGAAACGGTGGATTTTTAGATGAGCTTAAAAGGCTGAAGGATATTTGGGATTTTATTTTCAATAGACATGTAAGCGTCGTAATCCATGCACACATTCGTAAACATTGGGTATCGCACATACAGGCATTTTACAAGAGCTAGAAATGTCTAATTTTGATTAAACTCGATCAACATGTCAACGAGATGATGACAGCAGCAGGAATAAAGGTTAAGAATTGTTATATGGTCACGTTTACTTATAATCATTAAATGTTATTTTGGCCACCGACGGGAAAACCAACTGTAGGCTGAACCCTACAAAACATGGACATATATGTATAATCGTTGCGGACTAATATAAACAATACGAAATAAGAAGGCGACACGTTTACCTGATCCAGAATTCTTTGTAATGTTCTAGGCAACGCAACAAAGGTACCTACGTCATGAACGTGATTTATGATGAGGGAAAATAAGTGGTCGTTGCTACGGCGTGGATGTTTTCACGGGGTTATAACATGTTTTCACGGGGTTATAACATGTTTTCACGGGGTTATAACATGTTTTCACGGGGTTATAACATGTTTTCACGGGGTTATAACATGTTTTCACGGGGTTATAACATGTTTTCACGGGGTTATAACATGTAGACTGCATATGAAAGGAGCTAGTCCTGCAGCGCACGTGGTTGATATTTGGTAAGAGTGTGATGATATCATTATCGGCAGCTGGGCTCATCATAGTTCAGACATTAAAATGACACATGGTCGAAACCGATAAATCAAACGTAAAATATACATAAAGGTTTTGTGTTAAACTGACGAGATAATGACCAATACTTTTAATTACAGTTGAACAGATATTTTTTTAGAGAAATATTATAGAACAGGTGGTGGAATGGAAGGCAACTCTATACATCACGTTTGTTGACTTAGAAGCGTTTGACTCAGTGCACCGAGAGAGTCTATGGAAAATCATGGAGAACTATAAAATTCCATTCTTGATAATCCACATGGTTCAGACGTTATACGAAGATAGTGAATGTGCAGTATTAGACGAAGGTGAGGAATCTGAGTGGTTCAAGGTTAAAACTGGAGTTAAACAAGGAGATGTAATGTCTGGATTTATCTTCTAGATGGGCGGGGGAGTTATTTTATATGTTAAAGAATCTATTCAGGCTTATGAAATAAAACTAGAAAGGGAAGCAGATTGCGATGAAGCTGTTTGGTGCAAAATTGTTTCAGGTAATTCAAAATTAACTATTGGATTAGTTTACCGAAGTCCAAACATAAACGAAGAGGACAACACAAAAATAAAAACGCTATAAAGGAAGTTAGTAAAGGGGAATGTATCATAATGGGAGATTTTAACCATGGACACATACAATGGAATTCTCTAGAGAGCACAGGGATTGAGGACCAACAATTTCTATTTTTATTCCAGGATAGCTTTCTTACTCAGCACGTACTAGAACCAACCAGGGGAGAAAATGTATTAGATATAGTTTTGTCATCACAAAAAGAATTAGTGGACAATGTAAAAATATTTGAACCATTGGGTAACAGTGACCATAATCAAATACATTTTGACATCAATGTAAAATCAGAAAGTAAAAATAAGAAAACGTACAAGAGAAACTTCCACAAAGGTAACTACAAAGATATGAGAAAATACTTAGCAAAGCTAGATTGGAATAACATGCTGATGAATAAGACCGCAATTGAATGTTGGAATATTCTAAAATATGAAATTGAGAGTATCATCGATAAATTTGTTCCCTTCCAAAAACAAGGAAAACGGTGTAGAAAGAAACACTTGTCAAAAGAGGCTATTAGAAAAATAATGCTAAAACAAACTATATGGAGGGTTTATAGGCGTACCAGAAAGGACGAAGACTATGCAAAATACAAAGAGGCACTTAATGCAGCTACAACTGAAATCAGACAGTCTAAAAGAAGCGATGAGCAAAAACTAGCATGTAACATAAAAAATGACAGCAAGAGTTTTTATGCATATGTCAGGAGTAAACAAAACGTACAAGACAAGGTTGGACCTCTAGAAGACAGTGCTGGAAATATAATATCACAGGGGTTTTTAATGGCGGAAGACCTAAATGGTTACTTCAGTTCAGTGTTTACCAAAGAAGATATTAGTTCATTACCAGTTGCTGATGCTAAATTTCAGGGGGCTAAATCTGACTATTTAGGTCCGTTAGTTGTAACTCCAGAATTGGTAGCTAAGAAAATAAAGGCAATGAAAGATAACAAATCACCGGGAGTGGATGGGATTCCTCCAAAATTACTAATGGAAACAGTAGAACAAATCAGTATACCACTTGCAAGAGTATTCAACTTGTCATTAAAAGAGGGAGTTGTTCCGTTTGAATGGAAAGAAGCAAACATCATACCATTATTTAAAAAGGGTTCGAGAAATAAGTCAGAGAATTACAGACCAGTGAGTTTAACGTCAGTGATTTGTAAATTATTAGAAAGGTTAATTAAAGACCATATGGTGGAATTCCTCGTTAAGCATAAATTATTAAATTCATCTCAACATGGATTCCTTAAAGCGAGGTCATGCTTAACAAATATGTTATGTTTTCTGGAAGAAATCACTAAGTGGATAGACGTGGGATCGCCAGTAGATATTATCTACTTAGATTTTCAGAAAGCTTTTGACAAATTGCCACATCAAAGATTACTACTTAAATTAAAAGCCCATGGTATCGGGGACAGCATAACTGACTGGATAGAACAATGGCTGACTGACAGAAGACAACGAGTTGTAGTAGATGGAGAAGTTTCAAATTGGAAATCGGTTTTGAGTGGGGTACCTCAAGGATCAGTATTAGGACCTATATTATTCTTAATTTATATCAATGACTTGGACGACAGTATAACAAGTAACGTACTGAAATTTGCGGATGACACAAAACTGTTTAGAAAGGTTAATACTGATGGTGATAAACAACATTTACAAAACGATCTAGACAGATTAGTGAAATGGTCTGAGAAATGGCAGATGTTGTTCAATTTTGGGAAATGTAAATGCCTACATACAGGACATAGGAACTTGAATGTAAACTATAAAATGGGAGATACTGTTCTGGGTACTACTGTAAAAGAAAAGGACTTAGGAGTTACAATAAGTGCTGATATGAAAGTTTCAGAGCAGTGTGGTATTGCAGCTTCAAAGGGTAATCAAATTATTGGATTGATTAGAAGAAACATAACATACAAGGGAAAAAAGTTAATTATACCTCTTTATAAAGCAATAGTTAGACCTCATTTAGAATACTGTATACAAGCATGGAGACCATATCGTAAGAAAGATATAGATACGCTTGAACGCATACAAAGGAGAGCAACTAAAATGATTCCAGAACTGAGAGACCTTAGTTATGAAGAACGCCTGAAAGAATGTGGTTGAACAACTCTAGAGACAAGGAGGTTAAGAGGAGATCAGATTGAAGTTTTTAAGATATTGAATGGGTATGAAAATATTGATAGAAATATGTTTTTCTCACTCAAGAAGGATAGCAGAACTAGAGGACATGAGGTAAAATTAGTAAAGGATCAATGTAGATTGGACATCAGGAAGCACTCGTTCTCACAGAGGACAATAACTGAATGGAACAAATTGTCTACAGATTGTGTAACTGCTAGCAGCGTGAATATGTTTAAAAACAAGGTTGACACATATCTCAGGAGGGCGGGTTATAAGTAGATGAACATTGTTGGACTCTCGATAAGCCAATGGCTTCCTTGTCCACTTGCCATCTGGGCCTTTGGCTTGGATGGCAAATCTTGTTAAATCTTGACTGGATAATGAGAAACACAACAGCAGGAAATAAAACAGGGATAAGATGGAAGTTCACGTCAAAACTTTGGACTTTGCCGATGACATCGCACTCGTGTCATCATGCCACACACACACACACACACACACACACACACACACACACACACACACACACACACACACACACACACACACACACACACACACACACACACACACACACACACACACACACACACACACACATCGCACTCGTGTCATCATGCCACACACACACACATGCAAACAATGGCAAGACAACTGAATCAATTTGCAGCAAGGAAGAAACCTCAAATATTGAGGATAAACAGCAGGTGTAAAACAGAATACTAATTGATGATAAAGAACTAAAGGAAGTGGACAAGTATAACTACCTGGGTGCTAATGTCAGTAAGCAAGGAGGAGGCGGTGATGACATTGTTAACATAATTCGTAAAGGTAGAGTATATCTTTCATGAAGCTAAGGCAAATATGGAATTCAAATATATACACATTGAGATCGAAACTGAGGCTTTTTGACACACTTATTAAACCAGTGTTGTTGTATGGAAGTGAAACATGAAAAATAAACGAAGGCGACAACAGAAAGTAGATACATCTTTGTCAAGTGCTTAAGACGAATCCTACAAATTAGATGGCCATACGTTGTATAAAATCAAGATGTTCTTGCAAAAACAAAATTGAAAGCAATCAACACCGAGGTCAAGTTAAGACGATGGAAATGGGTAGGACATATCCTACAAATGGACAAGAACAGCAAATGTGAGAAGGGGTTGACCTGGACGCCCGAATATAGAAGAAAGGTTGGTCGACCAAAGACAACGTGGCGATCAACTATTGAAAATGAAAGACGCGTACTAGGGTGGAACTGCTGGAAAAAGGCCAGACGTGTAGCAGGTGATAGAGCGAGTTGGAGGACATGCACTTCAGCCTTATGGGCCACTGGACCCGAAGAGGATAGGTGGTGAGGTGACTTCTAATTACAAAACGCCCCCGAAACAAAATCCTTTTAGCAGACCTACGTTTATATATCGCCCCCACAAACGCCCGTTGTTATTAATATATTACCTATGGCAATCCCTAAGCCCGTCGCTCTATCCCTGTCCAGGTCCCTACTGTCGACTGTCATAATACTAAGGATATACAACTGTACCCTGGTCATCACACGGCCCGCGTCCTCCTCCTTCATATTCGAAAATCAGGTTAACAGCTACGAAGACAACAAAGATTGCGGAACTGAACAGACGAACAGGTTTATTGTGTTCAGATGTGTGTGCTTGTTACAGATGTGTGTGCTTGTTACAGATGTGTGTGCTTGTTACAGATGTGTGTGCTTGTTACAGATGTGTGTGCTTGTTACAGATGTGTGTGCTTGTTACAGATTCACTCAGACGCGTGGTGCCCTGCAACCAATCTTCTTGCCTTCAGGACAACTCCGTGTACCTTATGTGTTATCCGTGTTACTTGACAAGGGAAAAAGAAAACGACCAGAGGCTACAGAATGGTGGTTCCTTAGATGTTCAGATTCCAAACATCTTCTGATGCAAGTAGATATCAGACGGACAGGTCATGTGGCTCGTATGGACGAAAACATACTTCCTCAACTAATTCCGTTCGCGCAACGGTCGGAAGAGGTCGCTCCAAGCTTAGATTCAAAGATGGTAAAGCGAAACTATTATTATTGTGTCCAAGTAGTGGCACTCATTTGGCACCCATATATATATATATATATATATATATATATATATATATATATATATATATATATATATATATATATATATATATATATATATATATATATATATATATATATATATAATAATATTTATATATATATATATATATATATATATATATATATATATATATATAAACATATATATATACACATGTATATATAATATATATGTATATTATATACATAATATATTATATACATATATATATATATATATATATATACATATATATATATATATATATACATACATATATATATATATATTTATATATATATATATATATAGATATATATATATATATATATATGTGTGTGTGTGTGTGTGTGTGTGTGTGTGTGTGTGTGTGTGTGTGTGTGTGTGTGTGTGTGTGTGTGTGTGTGTGTGTGTGTGTGTGTGTGTGTGTGTGTGTGTGTGTGTGTGTGTGTGTGTGTGTGTGTGTGTGTGTGTGTGTGTGTGTGTGTGTGTGTGTGTGTGTGTGCTCTTCCTCCTTGTTCCCTGCTGTACAGGGAGATATATATATATATATATATATATATATATATATATATATATATATATATATATATATATCACTCACTCACTGACGGTAAGGAGGCGGGCAGACCGACAGATATGTGCGTATAATATACAATGGAGGGAGTGACAAAGAACGGAAATATAAAGACAGTTAACGAACAAGGCAGCACAAGAAAGATTACATTTTAGGGTGTGTTGTGTAAAAAACAGCTGCAAAAGGTTCTTCACAATATTTCTAGATTAGTAGTAGAGTTAAAATTCGATTCACTCACTCACCCACTCACCCAATCATTCACTAACTCACCAACTCACTCACTCACTCACTCACTCACTCACTCACTCACTCACTCACTCACTCACTCACTCACTCACTCACTCACTCACTCACTCACTCTCTCCCACTGGAGCATAAGGCACCAACAAACCTCCTCCACCCAGCACGGTCTTGGGCGAGCCAGCTGAGTTCAATCCAAGTCTTCCCAGCCAGCTTCATTTCTTCTTCCATGGTTCTTCTCCAGGTGTTCGGTGGTCTGCCTCTTCTACTTTCCAGGTGGTGTCCATTTCAAAGCGGCATGTGGAAGACTATTATGTTCATACCAAAAAAGCATGGCCAAGCCACCTCCACCTTCTCTACTTCACGTCATTGACGATGTTGTTGATGTTGGTGCGTGAGGACACGAGGATTCGTCTGCGGCGCCCTCCCTCAAAACCCAAAACCTCTGAGTCGACTCCCAACCTTCTTGTTGGCCCTGTTAATTACGCGATGTCTTTGCAACACTCGCCTCGTTAGTTGCTTGATATCGCCTAACGCAGCCGGTTCGTTAGCGGGTCGGGAATCTTCTAAGCCATCACATACTGGTGAACAGTGATTAATTCCGACTGGCGCCCAGGGACAGATCAACAGTTGTCAGGGCAGCGGAGAAACGGGACATTCCCAACAAAGCATCAGTCAACGGTAGATATTCATGTTTGTTTCCCCGAGCATTAGATGTTGAGTGGGAAACATTTCCTTGACATTAATCCGCCATAATAAGCCTTCCTTAGTGGCACCCACTCGCCTGTTAAGTATACGTTTAGGAGAAGCGTCGATAACGTTGGAAAGGTTTCAGAAGCAATGTCTCTTCCGCCTTGGTTTGAGCTGAATCTGCGAGGAGGTCACGGGGCCAAAGCACGCATTGAGAACAGTTACTGCTTTTATTGATCTAAAACTGGTGTGACGCTATTTCCACAGCATGTTGCTAAGTGAATCGTCATATTATGGAATAATAATCACTTTGGATCAGAAAAAAGCTATATGACTAACAAATGCAATACGTCTTCAACAATAATAGTTATTTGGCAATAAAAGTGTATGATCTATCACGGATCTATTATTTTCATAAACATTTTTAAATGTAGAGATAAGACCTATCTAAAAAGGTATATCTTAAAAGGACACGGTCTGATCGTTTTTTGTTATAAAGTCATGTTTTATGGTATGCATTCCATAACATATTTAAATGAATTAACTTTGATATAATTAACAACAATCTGCTTAATTCGAATGCGTCGCCCCCCGAATATTGTATTTAGAAAATGTCGTTCATGTCGTTCACATGTGGGCAAACAGAGAGATTATAATACTTGTGTGTGTGTGTGTGTGTGTGTGTGTGTGTGTGTGTGTGTGTGTGTGTGTGTGTGTGTGTGTGTGTGTGTGTATATATATATATATATATATATATATATATATATATATATATATATATATATATATATATATATATATATATATATATATATATATATATATATATATGTATGTATGTATGTATATATATATATATATATATATATATATATATATATATATATATATATATATATATATATATATATATATATATATATATATATATATATATATATATATATGCAAACACACACACATATACCTTATGCTACATAACACGATGGATATTACACTAAAGCGATCAGGCTGTTCATCTTTAAAGGACAGTGATTGCTCTGAGATTATTTCCTTCCTCAGCCAATTCTATGTCGTCGGCAGAAAACGGCTACAGACTGACCACGTCTATTGACCACGTCTATACGTCTATTGATTCACCGCTAAGCAGGTTACATAATTCGATAAGAAGAAGACGATGCCGAGTGCGAGTCTACAGAGCGCGACACTTAACAATAAGAACAAACAAGTTTGGCGCAGAGTGCTTCTTTGGCTCACTTATACTTTGTTGCGTTATCTTCATCTTCATCTGTCCCATAACCGTGGGTGGTCATTGGGACACCTCTGATGATGATCTCACAATTTGTCTCCACCTCTGCTGGTTCCTTGTTGCCACTTGTGTTTCGTGGAAGTCAAGTCCTGTCAATTATGTGATGTTGTCTGCCCCGTTCTGTTTCTGCCTGTCTCTAGTTCTCTTGTCTCTCTTGCAGCGGAGGATGACTTTACTATGCCAGTGGACCTCGTGACGTGGCTACGCCATCATAGCTTGCATCTTCTCACTGCAGACAAGAGATCTCGCGCCTCCGATGTTTGTATTGACATTGGTTCTCCAACCGTGCCAAATATACAACATTTGTTTTGTTGCGGATTCAATCTGTAAATACATTGTTATCGTGCTAACGATGGGCATTAACTTCGAAGTGTTACTTTGGGCGAAATATATAACTTCTGTTCGCGATAATATGGGAAACACAATATACGATTTGTGGAACACGATCACGTCAACGCTGCTGTCTAATCAATTATTTATTCTCAGATCTCTCGCGAAAACCGATCCAGGACTGAAAATGTACTGAATTTACCTGTAATCTACAGCTGACCTTCGTTAAACAATCGCAAGAGCTAATTCGGCTCTACGGGTAAATCAATATAATTCTAATATAAGCCACTAACTAAAATATCACATTAGTTGATAGCTTGATGACGGATTCGACGGAAGTGTTCCTCCGCACCGGTGCGTCGTATAACGCTGTGAAAGTAAACGTCGGAACAACGTCGCGGTACGTCGCCTGAATTACCGAGTCACTATTTACTGTAGGAGGAAACCACATATATCACTCGTAACTCGTACATTCGTGGTGCACTATGTGTTATTGCGGTGCACTATGTGTTATTGCGGTGCACTATGTGTTATTGCGGTGCACTATGTGTTATTGCGGTGCACTATGTGTTATTGCGGTGCACTATGTGTTATTGCGGTGCACTATGTGTTATTGCGGTGCACTATGTGCTATTGCGGTGCACTATATGTTATTACGGTGCACTATGTTTTATTGCGGTGCACTATGTGTTATTGCGGTGCACTATGTGTTATTGCGATGCACTATGTGTTATTGCGTACTCATTGGATGGCGCACCAGGTTTATCCCAATAACACTTTCTGCTGCACTTGTTTACAAAACACAGTAAAGTATACGCAGTGGGTGTAGCTAAATTCACACATGGCACCAACACAACAGTTACGGAATGTCCTGAATGTATTACCATGTTGTCGTCATTAGCTCAATGTGATTAATTAAGATAATGTTATATTCATTTTATTATATACTTACACCGAACGTATTGTCGTTCAGGAACCAAACTCGGTTCACACACCGTGCTTACACGCTGCGTTCAGCAGCGAACTTATGACGCATGCACAACTTAGGTTAGGTGGCTTAGATATTGTTATTTATCATTCAAAAGTTAAACAGTTCCGTCTAACAGAGATGACAGAGAGTAGCGTGTGACTATAATATTCCATTTACACCGAAATACAAGACACGGGTTTAGGATCAGCAATCTCGCACCATAATTGTCCCGATGTGTGTCCATTGTTAGTTTCCGTTTTGTGTTAGTTACGACATAATGTTGTGATTACGTGGGCAAACACAGTTCGCATACAACCCCCGTTCGTTGGGTGATGGTAGGCAGATGATCTAAGGGAGAAAACCGTGGCGGAAAAACCAGAATGGTGTCCCGAAGACGGTCTGATGTCTACCTTGCCATCCTTCGTTCATCCACCCGACCTGCTGCAGCCGAGCCGGTGCCAAGCGCACTGCCCTGCATTCCTCTGGACTCCACCAGAATTGCGGGGGGGGGGGGGGCTCCAGAGACGCAAACCATTGTCTTTTCAGGCAGCAGGATGCAGCTACTGTTTGTTGGATTAGCCCAGATTAAGCACATTGTGGAAATGTCACCTGAAATAAGTAGGGGTGGCTATTGCGATAGCTTCATAACTATCGCGATAGTATCACGGAATAGCGAATAATCAGGCAAATAGTCCCAAACCGTAATTGATGGGAGACGGTATCACGTAGCCATGGAGGTAGTTGTTTTAAAATGCTGAATCCGTGAATTACGCTGCTCTAATCGACCGTTGTTGATGTTAGGTTGGTAAATACATAAAAGTATCCAACATAGTTAGAAAACATGTTTATTTCTATTAATGCAGTAACACAAGTAGCCCTACCGGATTGTTTTGTCAACTGTCGTTACTATCCATAGTTCAGTGTACTACTGTTGATAGTTCAATTTACTATCGATAGTACTGTGTCATCACATCGACTATTTGTGACTTGTGACCTGGAGGCGGCCCACCCACGCAATTAATAAATTACGTGTGACCTGCCGACTCATCCAGCATCAGGCATTTCGGCGTTTCGGCAAGCACCGGCTGCCTTCTCCAGGAACTAAAATCTGGGACGACTTAGTTCTTCTTTTGTTCGCCAGGTGGTATTTAAAGCCGGCTGTCACACGTCTCGATTCAGTGTCGGTGCTATTTTCTGTTCCATATAGACCTCCTTTATCCACGTGGTACTTCGGTTGTAATCAACTTTATACTTGTGATACACAGAAGATCTATATTATATTATTATCGCAACTCGATGAATGGTTTCAAGAATATATC
This sequence comes from Lamellibrachia columna, assembly GCA_963662155.1. Taxonomy (NCBI): domain Eukaryota; kingdom Metazoa; phylum Annelida; class Polychaeta; order Sabellida; family Siboglinidae; genus Lamellibrachia; species Lamellibrachia columna. Next base: position 17,217,546 of record OY759266.1, read on the forward strand.
TGTCGGGTGTCACTCATGCGTTTGCGTATAGTGTTCGCACAGTAATCCGGACTGAATGCTTACCTGTGAAATCGAGTTGGTGTTGGAATGAACAGGTCTGCCACCAGGGGCGAAGTGTAAAGTGCTCAGAACGACTAGATACCGCGCTACACAAGAACGCACCTTTACCAATAAAAAGCCGTAGCTGCCTCGTGGCTGGTGCCGGTCCCAGGGGATGCTACACACCCCATGCTGGGGTGCATGTGTCACCGTCGTGGCCTCAAAGAGGTGGTGGTCGCTATATAAACCTAGTAACACAAAAGGAACCATTACAATGAAAGGAACCATTTCAGCAACCACATAAGATATAATAATAATAATTATTATTATAACACAAATATCGCAGAGAGTGGTTTCTGGTCGATTAAGTAGACAATTGTCCGGTGGTCACTCTCTCATCCTCTACATAATCAAAGGGAATTGTCCAGTGGTCACTCTCTCATCCTCTACATAATCAAAGGGAATTGTCCAGTGGTCACTCTCTCATCCTCTACATAATCAAAGGGAATTGTCCAGTGGTCACTCTCTCATCCTCTACATAATCAAAGGGAATTGTCCAGTGGTCACTCTCTCGTCCTCTACATAATCAAAGGGAATTGTCCAGTGGTCACTCTCTCATCCTCTACATAATCAAAGGGAATTGTCCAGTGGTCACTCTCTCATCCTCTACATAATCAAAGGGAATTGTCCAGTGGTCACTCTCTCATCCTCTACATAATCAAAGGGAATTGTCCAGTGGTCACTCTCTCATCCTCTACATAATCAAAGGGAATTGTCCAGTGGTCACTCTCTCATCCTCTACATAATCAAAGGGAATTGTCCAGTGGTCACTCTCTCGTCCTCTACATAATCAAAGGGAATTGTCCAGTGGTCACTCTCTCATCCTCTACATAATCAAAGGGAATTGTCCAGTGGTCACTCTCTCATCCTCTACATAATCAAAGGGAATTGTCCAGTGGTCACTCTCTCGTCCTCTACATAATCAAAGGGAATTGTCCAGTGGTCACTCTCTCATCCTCTACATAATCAAAGGGAATTGTCCAGTGGTCACTCTCTCATCCTCTACATAATCAAAGGGAATTGTCCAGTGGTCACTCTCTCGTCCTCTACATAATCAAAGGGAATTGTCCAGTGGTCACTCTCTCATCCTCTACATAATCAAAGGGAATTGTCCGGTGGTCACTCTCTCATCCTCTACATAATCAAAGGGAATTGTCCAGTGGTCACTCTCTCATCCTCTACATAATCAAAGGGAATTGTCCAGTGGTCACTCTCTCGTCCTCTACATAATCAAAGGGAATTGTCCAGTGGTCACTCTCTCGTCCTCTACATAATCAAAGGGAATTGTCCAGTGGTCACTCTCTCGTCCTCTACATAATCAAAGGGAATTGTCCGGTGGTCACTCTCTCATCCTCTACATAATCAAAGGGAATTGTCCAGTGGTCACTCTCTCATCCTCTACATAATCAAAGGGAATTGTCCAGTGGTCACTCTCTCGTCCTCTACATAATCAAAGGGAATTGTCCAGTGGTCACTCTCTCGTCCTCTACATAATCAAAGGGAATTGTCCAGTGGTCACTCTCTCATCCTCTACATAATCAAAGGGAATTGTCCAGTGGTCACTCTCTCATCCTCTACATAATCAAAGGGAATTGTCCAGTGGTCACTCTCTCATCCTCTACATAATCAAAGGGAATGCAACGCATAGTTTTTATTTCACATTAGCTATAGTGGTGTGGTCGTTTTTCTTTTGTAAAACCAACACATGTATTTAATAATGAGCGAGTGGTTTTATTTAGCAACAGCAACAATTCTACCTAAGACCAAATCGGCTCGATGCAAAAAACAGCTAAGCCACCTAGCGACTGCTAATTCGATATAATCTAGATTTGGTCCATGGTCAGTTTACTGACCGTATTTGCGTATTTAGGCCTAATTGGACAGCGACTGCGGAGGAAGTTCACAGCCACGCGCCGAGACATCGTTGTAACCCCCTCGAGGCATTGTGCTGGTAAAGGTTATTGAATGAAGATGTGTGGACGCGGCTGTAATGACAGCTGAGAGGTGTTGCCCGATTCTTCGAAACAGTTTCAAGTTGCTGCTTATTACCTCCGGAGAACATATTACAGCCACTTTGAGGATTTATCAAGACTCGCTGTGACGACGGTTCTTTGTGACGGAGTCCGGTGGCGCGCGAGTCATCAATAACTCTTGCGACGCACGGCCGAGTAACGACTCGTTCTAATTGCTGCTTCGATGCGTCGTCCGCGGTGTAACGGCGCAGTCGTTAACCGGTGCAGCAGACTCCGCTTACCAGAATCATGGATAACGGAATCATGGATAACGGAATCATGGGTAACGGAATCATGGGTAACGGAATCATGGGTAACGGAATCATGGGTAACGGAATCATGGGTAACGGAATCGGTCGTTTGGTAGGATGAAATATATTTGCTGCGACAGAATCACTTCCTAGTCCCGTTGTGTCAAAATGCGCCACTTAAGGGATCCGCCGCTTGATAGAATCAAATTGTTCTGTCTCGAAGTTGTTCTATCATAAACAAAGTCCACGGTACAAGACTCCTAGGACAATGTGAAATGAAAACATGTGTTAGAACTGTCAACACTTAGCATTAGGTTGCTACGATCCCATAGAAGGTACTCATTATGTATAGTGTTTCGACAAGTTGTCTACAATATTGCTATTCTGCACCGTATGACTATGTTTTAAAATAGAGTAGCGACGCATCATGGGTCGAGTCGGTCACCCAGTCAGTCGGTTCGTGACTAATAGGTACACTAATTGTACAGTTATATATTGGCTCAATGAAAAGTTGGATGTGGTGTGTGTGCGTGCTTGTGTGTGCGTGCGTGCGTGCGTGCGTATGAGAGAGAGTGTGTGTGTTTGTGTTTGTGTTTGTGTGCGTGTGCGTGTGCGTGTGCGTGCGCGTGCGCGTGCGAGTGCGCGTGCGTGTGCGTGTGCGTGTGCGTGTGCGTGTGTACGTGTGTGTCTGTCTTTTTGTGTGTGCGTGCGTCTGTGCGTCGTGCGCATGTGCGTGCGTGCGCCTACATGTTTGTTACTTTTACTAGAAATCACGCCTGTACATAGTTAGTGTATAAACAACTCGACGTAATTAGACTACGTCTTCCTAAGACCTTTAGCCTAACTACGACACCATAGAGATCTGTCTGCCAGACACCACGTCATTCCTTGTTAAGTCAACAAGAAACGAATTTAGATATTTTAGATGTTTTCCGTATAACCTTGTCTCGGCGTCAGAACTCCGCGGTGGCGTCAGACAAACGTGTTATCGCCGAGTAGACGTGACACAAGCGACAACATCAAGAGTTCCTGTTTTGATATCTAGACTAAAGATGACGTCCCGTCGGGTTTCTCTGAAATGTATTTTCGTAAAGTAATTCGGTGTTGTTGATACTATTCATGAAGGTTTTGGTAAACAAAAACTGATGCGAATTACAATTAGAACATCAGAAAGAGAATGAAACTGCAATAAAGTTAATACATTTTGAAAGCATTGTTAAAATTAATGTTAATAATAATAATAGCTATACAGAACAAGATAATAAATATCTCTTTGACGCGCCAAATGTGAAATTGTCGCTGTTTATTGTCAAAAGATTGCTAAAAATTGTGTAGACACATCACGTCGTACTATTAAACTCTGAATCGGAATCTGGTATACTTACTGACAAACTGAAACTGGCCAAAAACGTCATCAGTTCATTTAGCCCGACGCGAATCAGGTTCGTGGATGCTCAGATGTGCATGGCGTGAATAGTTGAAGCCGTATATGCGCAGTTGCTTTTATAATATAGCGTTAAAATCATCGTAATATCGGGTAACCTGCGACAGTGAATAGCCTGGTGTGTCTAGAGCCGGACCAGTTTTGCCCTTTATCCATTTTCACCGGATCCGGTCAAAAACATTGCAATAGTGTCTCCGATGATTTCACCAAAACTAAATATAAAACATGTACAAACTAGCTAGCATGTCGTAGTGGATAACATATCAGTTCTATTTTTAGCGAAATGAGTCTGATACGAGACAAGCGAAACAATCCTATTGAGGATGGACGAAGTAATGTGGACGATGCGTCGCGTGTTTACTCTATACGCGGTCGATCCAGCCGGGCAGCGCGGTCGTGTAAATAGCAACTCGTGTTACTTTTCGATTGACCTCGGAGTAGAGAGGAATGCAAACGCCTGCTCTATTAAGTAATTGAAACCACGTGGTCTGTAACTGTGAACTCCGCCAACGGATTCTCACACCAGTTACCCCAGCCACCCCAGCCACACCAGTTACCCCAGCCACCCCAGCCACCCCAGCCACCCCAGCCACCCCAGCCACCCCAGCCACACCAGTTACCCCAGCCACCCCAGCCACCCTAGCCACCCCAGTCACCCCAGCCACCCCAGCCACCCCAGTCACCCCAGCCACCCCAGCCACCCCAGCCACACCAGCCACCCCAGCCACCCCAGTTACCCCAGCCACCCCAGCCACCCTAGCCACCCCAGCCACCCCAGCCACACCAGTTACCCCAGCCACCCCAGCCACCCTAGCCACCCCAGTCACCCCAGCCACCCCAGCCACCCCAGCCACCCCAGCCACACCAGCCACCCCAGCCACCCCAGTTACCCCAGCCACCCCAGTTACCCCAGCCATCCTAGCCACCCCAGCCACCTCAAATGTGCATGTATTAATTTTAACAAAAACAAAACATAAATGTCTTCTAACTTGGGAGTATCACTATCAGTAATAAAGTCGTATTTTGTTAGGCTAATACATTTTTGTCTCAGCACTGTATAAACTATGGTGTTTTGTTAGTAAATACATTCAATACAGTAGTAAGTAAAGTATTGTGTTTTGTAATCTATTTCACATGGGCAGCCAAGTCACATGGGCAGCCAAGTCACATGGGCAGCCAAGTCACATGGGCAGCCAAGTCACAAGTTACCAAGCGATAAGTGTTTTGCTATGATTTTTTACATAGCCCGTCCACTGAGTTCTGACGTCTTGTTAACTTGCTAATACACCTTTGCAATACTTGGCCGCTAACAAAATTAATATAGTATATTTTGTAACATTTAATAATATTAAGACAAGTTGTTGAGATGTATTGTGCATTTTATATTCGACACTATATATACAACTTATCAAAATAATCACTTATTATAATACTCAGCTTTCCCTCCATTTTGAGACTAATACAATTTAAATGCTACTTTGATATTATTTTGGTTGCATTTGTACAGAACGTGTCGACTTCTATCGTCAAATGAAGTGCGATGTAATAGCATTTTCTTGACCAGCAAACTTGAAAGAGGCGTAGCAGTGCTGTCAAAAGTGGTCCGGCCCGATGAACTGCGAAGCAGCGAGCGAGGCGCGTTGCGTCGAACGCGTCGTATCCCCCCTGCGTGGGATAGGGATTTGTGTATCCCCCTGCGTGGGATAGGGATTTGTGTATCCCCCCTGCGTGGGATAGGGATTTGTGTATCCCCCTGCGTGGGATAGGGATTTGTGTATCCCCCCTGCCCGACTTGGGAGATTTTGATAATGTGCAACCAAAATGGTAAATTTGTTGGTCTTACAAATAAGCGTATCGTTGCCACCCCATTTATAAAACACGCTATTCTGATATATTGCTCTCATCAAGATCTGCAAACGCCATTGAAATATGAACACGAACTCCGTAGGCACAACAGTCACTCCCGCTCACAACAGTCACTCCCGCCCACAACAGTCACTCCCGCTCACAACAGTCACTCCCGCCCACAACAGTCACTCCCGCTCACAACAGTCACTCCCGCTCACAACAGTCACTCCCGCCCACAACAGTCACTCCCGCTCACAACAGTCACTCCCGCTCACAACAGTCACTCCCGCTCACAAATAGCAGCAAATGAGAGTGTTCTGCAAACAGCTAGCAATTTCTCGCAATATTTTAATGTCCTTGACCTGCGACATGTTATTTTGTATCTCGGAACTTGTGCATTGCTTGATTAACATTATGGGACGGCATGTGACAGGATACAGTGGTCCGGCCTGTACGACATGTGACAGGATACAGTGGTCCGGCCTGTACGACATGTGACAGGATACAGTGGTCCGGCCTGTACGACCGAAGTGGTTCCTACACTCTTGCTGTATTGCGTAACGTAATGATGCATACTTGTGTTGTAATCTCACAGCTGTTGTAGCATTGTTTATAGATACAAACATATAATCTTCTTACCTGAAGGTAGACAATGACCGTAGATAAAATATACAGAAAAGAAAGACGTGCCATAGAATTAAATACGGTCACATCGTATGGAAATACAGAATTATTTGCGTTCAGTGGTGGGCTATGGAATGGCTCTCCAGATGACGCGATGTCTGGGAGATGAAGGTGCTTTCTTGATCCAAAACATCCTTTCACCACGACGAAAGTTCACCAGCAATTCGTCAATTATTCGTTTACTCGATACGATTGATGCACTCGTGGTGCCGAGAGAAGGTTATTCACTTGGCTGTCTCTGATTACGGAAGAAGTCATTGAAAGGCGGTGGCCTGAGAGGATTCTGTTGCTATTTCTTTTTGATATCCTACCGACGATGGTAGGGAGATGAACGTCAATTATCGGTGGCCGCAGCCCGTGAATGAAATGCCAACTAACGCATAATCACGCCAAGCCACTCGTTGAAGATTCGAAGTGCCCAGTGGCTGCAGTGAGGTGATTCACGGTGCTAATGTGGGAATTACCGATCCGTAACGACCCCGCTGTCTTGCAACGACCCCGCTGTCTCGTAACGACCCCGCTGTCTCGTAACGACCCCGCTGTCTCGCAGTCCTAAGACCTTGCGAAAGCCTACGTGTTGCTTCATGACTGTCAAGTGCGTGTGTGTGTGTACGTGCGTGCGTGCGTGCGTGCGTGCGAACGTGCGTGTGAAGAGGGAGGGCAGGAGGAAAGAAGGGAGTGAGAGGGAGGGAGGGAAGTGAGGAAGGGATGGAGGTTAGAAGGGAGAATGGGAGGGAGGAAGGTTAGAAGGGAGGGAGGGACTGGGGAAGGGAGGGAGGGGAGGAAAGGATGGGGAGGGAGGATTGGAGGAAGGGAGGTAGGGAGGAAGTAAGGGGGAGTAGAAGGAGGGAAGGGAGTGAGGGAGGGGAGGAAGCGAGGCAGGAAGGAAGGGAGGAAGAGAGGAAGGGAGGTAGGGAAGAAGGGAACAAGTGAGGAAGGGAGAAAGTGAGGAAGGGAGATAAGCTTTTAGAATATGTTACTTACAAACGAGGGTGTAACTCTTTCGACACCCTATACTCGCGTGCAATGTGGATACACTTGGCAGTGTGCGCACAGTGCATATATATATCGATGAGTCAATGGCTTCCTTGTCCACTTGCTATCTGGGTGGACATATTGGATGACAATCTTGTTAAATCTTCTTATCATAAATAATAGACGCGTTTGAACTACTATTAATGTATTGTGTTTGAGGGTATTGGTGTAACCATGACACCACGCGCAACAACAATACACACGTAACGACCACACCTTGTGACATTGTGCACATAGTTGTGTGCTACACACAGTAGCTACGTGTAGTATGGTAGATATATCCCAAAATCACCGTATGCGTGACATTTATCATGATATGATATATGGCGCCACTGTTGGGGAGTGTGGATCAGTCCACGTTGGAGTTTATAGTACTACACCAGAGCTTAACTGTAAAAAGCGGCGCTCCGCGATACGATTGACTCGGATGAAACCATCCGATTGCATAGCAAACGATCAAATCGTAGCGTGTGCCATCCCATACGATTCTCTCGGATAAGAGTCACTCGATTCCGAGTTTAGGACGCGCTCTAAATTTGCTCCGATTCTATCGGACGAGCAGTGGGATTGGCCAATCAGAGCACATCACGGTTGACCTCCCGACCTCCTTGGGAAAATGGCGGAAGCTTCGATTCGGCTATCATCCTCACTTCAATTACTGATCGAGCGTTAGCATGAACAACTCGCTGTGGAATGTGGCCAGCCCATTGTACAAAGACAGAAACAATGCTCGCGAGAAGCAATTCTCCAGGAAGCCGACCAGTGATGCACGTCTGAGAAAATGACGTGTTGAGTAAATACCGATCGACACATCAGACCAGTCGTCACTCTTTTTTTAGTTTTGACGCTGTAATTTTAGTATCAACTTGAGACATGCAAATGGGCGTTTTGTCTAAATGAATACTGCTACTAATATGTAACATTCGCGACGCTGAAATTCTCTTCCTCTACGCTTTCGTCGGAGCTACACTGATTGGATCCCGCCATTTTGTCGACTGTGGTAGACAACAAACTACGTGACCTTCACCTTTGACGTCGTGCAATGTGACCGAACCGACTGACGCGTAACGGGTGTCTTCTTGTCCGTACGGCTCGATTTCCTCGTACGAGTTTCCTCGTACGATGAGGTCGGCTCGGTTACATCGTATCGTGGCCTTAAGTTTCACCCGTCAGTCACGGTCGGACATCTCGGTGAACCGCATTGGCCAATGATGTGTATTTGATCTAAGCATCTCATCATCAAATCACCACTGGCGTAGAATGCCATCGCGGCACACCAGGGAAGGCCGGCAGGTGAACGCACGAAGTTATCTCACGCATCCTATTCCCATATGTTCACTCGTCGGTCAACACAGCTGTGGTCCGTGAAGTGGGGCTTTCGCAGGCCTTTCGATGACGTCAACAGATGTGCATCAGATTCAAGCAAGATTCAAGCGAACCAATGAAAAGATTGCGTTTTACGTCTCGAAACGGATGAGCAATTACCGGCGGTGTGAATACCCTGGCGTCAGTTCCTCTTTGAACGCTGCATTCCGAATGTAACAGCGAAGCGAGAGGTCCTGTCTGGCCCAGTCGTTGAGTCGGCTCTTTCGAATATTTCGAGGGCATTCTTGGGTCGGTCCGACAGCCGGTGGAGTCGCCGAGTAGGGGTGTGACGTCTGGCGCCAGGTACACGCGCGTGTGCGTCGGTATGTCAAGCAGAATCAACAGGCAGCGAAACAAATGTTGACCAAGCTTGGAAAATGCCGCTGACCCGTGGTCGATCGCGGTGCTGGTCGGTGTACGTAATACATAATACGTGTGTTGAGATATCGGTGCCGAATCAGTGCGCAATCGGTGCACAATCGATGCGCAATCGGAACCCAATCGGTGCGCCATAGGCGCGCAATCGGTGCCCAATAAGTGCGGAGTCGGTGTGCAATCGGTGGGCAATCGGAGCCCAATCGGTGCCCAATTGGAGCCCAATCGGTGCCCATAAGTGTGTCCGTGTACACGCACGCAGTAACTCGCGAACGCACACATATGTGCGTACATACATGCATCGGCGTATTCAACGTTTTAACGAAATTATAAAAAAAATCAATCCAAAGCAAAGAAACCAAGACAGCAAGTGACAAGGAAGCCATTGACTTACTGAGAAGGCGACATATTCATCACTGTGTAACCCGTCCTTCTGAGATATTTGTCAATTTCGTTTTTGAACAGATTCATACTGAGAGCATTTACACAATCAGTAGATAATGTGTTCCATTCATTTATCGTCGGCTGCGATAGCGAAAACTACTGCTATCTCATCTACACTATCGGGGACGGCATGGCGTAAAACGTAGCCTGTAAAATATGTCGCTTGCGCGCATGCGTCGAAACACCGATTTCAACAACGCATTTTACAATGTAACGCAATAATGCGAATGGGCGCCTTGACATACAAAACTAGACAGGGAACCTGCAATATTTGCGTCGCCTTCGAAGTAATAGCATCGAGACACAGCCATTGTAAAACTTGTTGGTATAACTAGTAACCAGGCACCTGACATAATAGAGCACCTATGCGTGCGTATGACGTGCGTGCGTGCAATCATGCATGCGTGCGTGTATGTATGTATGTATGTATGTATGTATGTATGTATGTATGTATGTATGTATGTATGTATGTATGTATGCATGTATGTAAGTATGCATGTATGTATGTATGTATGTATGTATGTATGTATGTATGTATGTATGTATGTATGTATGTATGTAATTATGTAATTATGTATGTATACACACGCACGCACGAACGCACACACACATGCACGCACGCACGCACGCACGCACGCACGCACGCACGCACGCACGCACGCACACACACACACACGCATGCACGCACACACACACACTGTCTCTGTTCGGACGTTCCACGTGACGTGTATGACTATCAATTAGACATAACAATTATGTCAGTTTCATAAAGTTGTTCTAGTTTGCAGCGTCCTCATGTATTGTAAGCACGCAAGGACAAGCACGCAAGGACACAGACACGTGATGTCTGAACACATAAACTATCTTTATTACAGATATATTTTAGAATGCATGCATTGTGGTATTGTCATGGTAATCGTTTATTCCTAGAAATGGATCCGAAATGTGCAGTACTAACACTCGAGACGAACGGCTTAAAAGCCACATTAAAGCAAGGTGCAATGGCAGATGCTAAATATGCCATTTTCCTTACTTCTGCGTTTCCGGTTGAATGCTCATTGCTCATGCATATTTAGCATGTGTTCCAGGTACGTCTAAGCAAAGTCGTTGCTCATGCGAGGTCGGGATCTGCCGGCTGTTGCGGCTTAAAGCGTTGACCCTTCACGCGTGAGATCTCTAGCCTGCTTCTCCACTGATATCGGAAGTAAACATCCCGCACAGTGCCGTGTATAGTTAATTAGGGATCTAACAACTGCTATGTAATGATTACCTTTGTACAGGGATGGATGAAATATTATTTTTATTTGTATTTTCGCAAATGAAAAATAAAAAAAATTAGTTTTAATCTAAAACACTTTGTAGAATTATTGTTTTTTAATACATTTTTTAGCGCAAAATTTATTTAAGAAATACCTTTCAAAACTACTTTTACACAAATACTGTTTCATGGGCTTTCAACAACAGCTACAGCCACATTTGACCGGAGATTGCGATTCGGTTTTGAATGAGAGATTATGCATGTGTTTTCACGAAGCTCAACCGTTGTCAATTTAACAACGCACATTATTTCGTTGTCATTGCTAAGTTTTCATGTGACAAAATACGTTGCTTAGAATTAAGTATGACGGGGGATATGTTTAGTTGGCATCCAACTGTGTACGCAGTTGTAGCGGTCATTTTGAAGTTGAACATATTTTCTTATGCAACCCTTTAATTTCTTCCATGGTTGGAGTCTTTCTTCCATGGTTGGAGTCTTTCTTCAATCACGCCTGAGTAGGAGATTTGTCAGCCGTGTAGGTCGTGTCTAGGCCTGTCCACCCAGAAATTGTTGCTTCCGCTATCTGTGTGGTTCGCCAGTATCTACCATTGGATCGTGTGTGTCGAATACCTCCTGCGGGCATCCTCGAAGCGGAGCGTTGAGTGACCCGTATCTTTCTTAGTGTCGACATCCTCTCATCTGTGAGAACACGTCCACCTTGCTCCCCGCGGACACGTCCAAACGAACGTTCGTCACGGATCGAGCTTCGCGAACGCGTTGCTCTCGCAAACACGTCGCGCGAGCTGGTGTACACGCTGCCAGCACCCAACTTGTACGCACACTTTGTGTCGACAATTCTATTACTGATAATGACATTAGAACCACTCTGATCCGCGTCGGACCCAACCCCAACGGCCACACAGTGCATTCAATCCGTCCAACACATAAGCCAGATCAATATCTTAGAGAGATGCGCGCGAACCTCGGCGTTGTTCTTTCAATCACGGACATCCTGATGTTGTCGCCGCCATCTGCTCGACAAAGCGCGTTTGATGGGGTCTTACGCCGGGACTAAGTTCTGTGGAAGATATCGAAGAAATTCGATCCTCGTTCATTTGACAAGCAACGACGTGTTATCTGATGGCGTGGTTAGGCGAAAGGTCCTCGGAACACGCAGTCTTACGTAGAGTTCTTTCACTATAGCTATGTACTTTCCGGTCCAAGTAACACACATGCGCACATGCACACACGCACCACGCATACACGCATACACGCATACACGCATACACGCACACACGCACACACGCACACACGCACACACGCACACACGCACACACGCACACACGCACCACGCATACACGCACGCACACACAATGTATATAGTTGCATCTGTGTTATTTCAATGATGTTCTTAGCAATACTCAAAACATTTCGCACGAACGCTATTACATGTTCCAGTGTTTTTGTTACGATTTCTGCAATCCCACTTGTGGTCATTGCAAATGCCCCTTTGTTGACAGAGAAATACAGTTTCACTGCACTGGATGCTAGAATTGACATTGCGTAATTTGTTATTAAACTGTCTGTGCACACGCACAACCTGGTTATTGGTATCCGTAATCTTCACAGTCTGGGCTAAATTACACCTTATAGATACACTATTGCAAATGTTACATTAGGTCGTCTATGCTCCACCATTCTGGTAGTTAAGTAGAGTTAATTCGGTCATGCGACTCACACGTTACCATAACTACTCGTTATGTGATACAATATTAAACATAATAAATGTGCCCTGCTGATGTTGTAATATCGGCAATATAAACATGCATTTTGGCTAAACACCGAACAGGCAGCTCCTTGCGGAATGATCAACCATCAAACAAAACATTCATAATCTTCGGACTTTTGATTATATCAAATCAAAGCGTACAACCTGTAAGGCGCCGCTGCAATAGTCATGGCGCCGTATTTAAAAGTTCTGGCAAAAAGGTGGCTCTTCGGATGAGCCTTAACAACAACATGCGACATTACTGTTGATGTTCGGTGTTGTGTAGCAAGTTCCACAGTGTCAAGGCTTGATTGCAGGACGCGAACCAGATTGAGCTCGCTAGACCGCAGAGATCGGGTAGGCTGCGTCGAGTGATGCAGTTAGCGATGTAGTTCGATTGAGTGTTCGAAGTACGAGTCGTTCTGTTATCGGCAGCCAGTGCAGCGATCCGTGGCAGAATGTTGTGGTGCAATCCACCACGCATAGTTCTCTGTCTGGAGTCGTTCTACTGGCAGCCGATAGAGCTACGCATTGCCAACGTCTAGTCTGCTAGTAACGGACGCGCGCACAACTAGTTCTGTTGCTACAGGGGTTAGTTAGCGCCTAATCCTTGCGATATTGCGTAGATGGTAAATACCAGATTTTCACACCACTGTGACATGGGACGCCATTGTCATTGCCACGTCGAACTAGACGTCAAGGTTCGGCATATCGTGAGACCAGACTATCGGCCAGACGATCGCGGATGCGTGTTGCCGGTAGCTCGATTTCTTCAGTTGTTCGGCGGAACCGAATTTTCGTCATTCAATTTAAAGACGTTGCAGCTCATCCACATCTTTGTGACACACGCCTCGATACGCGTGATAGCCGCAGGGGTGTCCACGTGGAGAGGCTACGAGGATATGTATAGATATGTATCGTCGATGGTACACCGAACTATCGATAGTAACGACAGTTGGCAAACGATTCAACATGGCTACTTATGTCACTGTAATGCAAATAATTTTTTTTCTCAACAATATTGGATAATTTTATTTATCGACCTGACATCAACAATCGTCTATTAGAGCAACGTCATTTACGGATTCAGCAGTTTAATCAACTACCTCCAAAGCTACGCGATATTTTTATTACGGCTCGGGACTGTTTTCCTGGTTATTCGCTAGTGCACGATACTATCGCAATATCATCGTGAGAGTGGCGCAACAGTTGTACAACTATCGCATTACTATCGCAATAACAAAACTATACCCGATAGTCACCCCTACTCGGTGCCGCGCTGCGCAACTATCGCAGTACTATTGCAATAACAAAACTATACCCGATAGTCACCCCTACTCGGTGCCGCGCTGCGCAACTATCGCAATACTATTGCAATAACAAAAATATCCCCGATAGTCACCCCTACTCGATGCCGCGCTGCGCAACTATCGCAATACTATTGCAATAACAAAACTGTACCCGATAGTCACCCCTACTCGGTGCCGCGCTGCGCAACTATCGCAATACTATTGCAATAACAAAACTATCCCCGATAGTCACCCCTACTCGGTGCCGCGCTGCGCAACTATCGCAATACTATTGCAATAACAAAACTGTACCCGATAGTCACCCCTACTCGGTGCCGCGTTGCGCAACTATCGCAATACTATTGCAATAACAAAACTATACCCGATAGTCACTCCTATACTCGGTGCCGCGCTGCGCAACTATCGCAGTACTATTGCAATAACAAAACTATACCCGATAGTCACTCCTATACTCGGTGCCGCGCTGCGCAACTATCGCAGTACTATTGCAATAACAAAACTATACCCAATAGTCACCCCTACTCGGTGCCGCGCTGCGCAACTGGCGCACTGAACCTTCGTGGACTTCATCTGCAACAAGACGGACGGATGATGTAGCGACGCGGGTGTGGACGGAAGTCTGTCACTCAGCGATGACTTGGACCGTTCGGTAGCATCAAGTGCATCGATGCATCAAGCAGCACGATAACAATCACGTTGTGATTGTCCATTGTGAGCAGACTATTGTTCTGCACGCACTCAACTGAACACTGTGATTACAGGCGGATTAGTAGACCACGCAGATATTGTGAACTGACACGTTGCATCAACAGTTCCGTTGTCTGGGAAAATAGGACAGATTCGTCACTGGCTCGGTTTCTTGAGTACTGGCCTAACGTGCTCAACGAGATACTACGTGATACTACGTGATACTACGTGATACTACGTGATACTACGTGATACTACGTGATACTACGAGATACTACGCCAGTTCCCAGACAATGGTCAGTAATTGCTGTAAGAAGAGCTACCACGACGTGCACACATTCTGGGAGAAGCCAAATCAGAATGGAATTAAGTTCACATTATTTCACCGGCGATGACCGTAACAGGATGCCGATTTACGATACAATGGCGGCCTCAAACACTGTCATTTATCGACCTGGCGGGGCATTCCCATCGACATAGCTGCCATTCTGAGTAAGTTATGAAGAACGCCTGAAAGAATGTGGTTTAACAACTCTAGAGACAAGGAGGTTAAGAGGAGATCAGATTGAAGTTTTTAAGATATTGAATGGGTATGAAAATATTGATAGAAATATGTTTTTCTCACTCAAGAAGGATAGCAGAACTAGAGGACATGAGGTAAAATTAGTAAAGGATCAATGTAGATTGGACATCAGGAAGCACTCGTTCTCACAGAGGACAATAAATGAATGGAACAAATTGTCTACAGATTGTGTAACTGCTAGCAGCGTGAATATGTTTAAAAACAAGGTTGACACATATCTCAGGAGGGCGGGTTATAAGTAGATGAACATTGTTGGACTCTCGATAAGCCAATGGCTTCCTTGTCCACTTGCCATCTGGGCCTTTGGCTTGGATGGCAAATCTTGTTAAAGTTCGGAACGAATTCGCGAGACCATTTCCCAGAAAAGAATACGAGAAACGCCTTATCAGTGTAAAATAACTCACATGACGGACGCGATGTAGGCCTGTATCATTGTCGGCGAGTAGCAGCTTGATGACGACCTGCGACAGTTGCCTTTGGTCGCCCGATGCATCAGTGATTTGACTCGAGTGGTGCTCCAGTTTTGTACGATGCACAGTCGATGTGACGACCTGGCGCACGGATGCACGCACGCACGCACGCACGCACGCACGCACGCGCACACACACGCACACACACGCACACACAATTGTATTAATCTTTTGTGGATCGTGTAAAAGTGTAGCGCGGTGGTACGCCTCTACACTAAATTCCACCACTTGCAGATGTTAGGATACGGCAATCGCAAAAATCACCACGTCAGTGTCGGTATTAGCAGTTCTATAGAACAATTTTCGATGATCCTGTCTGATTAGAAGGAGCTACTGATCTATCCCACCAAAAGAGCTTTTACCCCACTCTCATGTTGCTGTGAAGCGAACATGAATAATTCTTACTGACAAACATTGCAGTTGGCTTTATTTTGTTCAACATGAAAGCTGTTATTTTGTTCACCATGAAAGCTGTTATTCTTTCCGTTTTACTAAATCAGACGACGTTTGGGTCGGTTTATCTTGTTTGAGACATTTCTCTTCAAGACGCGCCTCTGCTGCCTAGTTTTTTTATACTGTTGACTAAGCATTGTTCCCATGCGATATCATTCAGTTGGTGCGTTTTCGAGATGCAATCAAATATATAGAATAAAGACCCTTTATTCATATACATCATAAAAACAGTAAATGGCGTAATTAGACCAATACGAACCACAGTTTCAAGGATGTCACATCGGTCGCTTTCCGGTGGGCACCTCCGTGGTGAGCTATGTAAACTCAGTTGTATGTGAAGCGCCTGGACGCGTGCTGAGCAGCTTGTCGTACGTTCCCGGTGTCCGCTCTCAGCCTCAGCCGCCGGCTAGCTCAGTCCTCGAGGCTGAAGTGAGACGTGTACGTGTACGTGTACGTGCACGTACACGTGCACGTACAAGCCTTCCTTGTTGATGCAATGTCTGACTATAGACAATATCATAACTTAGCCTCGAACAGGCACTCATG
Organism: Lamellibrachia columna; assembly: GCA_963662155.1. NCBI lineage: Eukaryota > Metazoa > Annelida > Polychaeta > Sabellida > Siboglinidae > Lamellibrachia > Lamellibrachia columna. The sequence goes on from OY759266.1 coordinate 17,234,178, forward strand.
GTGCGGGGCACCGTGTCGCCCCAGACTAATAGTCCATGAGCCAGACACGATTTTACTCTAAAATTCCCACTATGATGTTTAGTTACACCAATGTGTAACGTATTTTAAAATGTGTGATGGACATTTCAGATGAATGCCTATTTGGACGCCATCTTTAAACATGGCTGTCTTTTTCAAACGTAAATCATGTTATTCAAAACAAATGCTCTATGGCAAAATCTAGTTGTTAGATCTTAAAGTTGTTCAGCTTAGAATTATGAGAATACCAGTACTCATCTAAGCCATCTCTATACATGTTTGATTTAACAAGATTGCCATCCAAGGCAAAGGCCCAGATGGCAAGTGGACAAGGAAGCCATTGGCTTATCGAGAGTCCAACATTTTTAATCTATGTGTAATCCGCCCCCCTGAGATATGTGTCAACCTTCTTTTTAACATATTCACGCTGCTAGCAGTTACACAATCTGTAGATAATTTGTTCCATTCATTGATTGTCCTCTGTGAGAACGAGTACTTTCCGATATCCAATCTACACTGATCGTTTACTAATGTTACCTCACGTCCTCAAGTTCTATTATCTTTCTTGAGTGAGAAAAAAATATTTCTATCAATATTTCCATACCCATTCAATATCTTAAAAAACATAAATTTGATCTCCTCTTAACCGCCTTGTCTCTTGGGTTGTTAAACCACATTGTTTCAGTCGTTCTTCATATCTAAGGTCTCTCAGTTCTGGAATCATTGACGTTGCTCTCCTCTGTATTGTTTCAAGCGTATCTATGTCCTTCTTACGATATGATCTCCAAGCTTGTATACAGTACTTTAAATGAGGCCTAACTATTGCTTTATGCAGAGGTATAACTAGCTTTTTCGCCTTGTATGTTATATTTCTCCTAATCAACCAAACAATTTGATTACCCTCTGAAGCTGCAATACCACACTGCTCTGAAACTTTCATATCACCTTTTATTGCTATTCCTAAGTCCTTTTCTTTTACAGTACTACCCAGAACAGTATTTCCCATTTTATAGTTTACATCGATGTTCCCATGTCCTGCATGTAGGCATTTACATTTCCAAAAATTTAACAACAACTGCCATTTCTCAGACCATTTCACTAATCTGTCTAGATCGTTTGTAAATGTTGTTTATCACGATCATTGTTAACCTTTAACCTATATATATATATATATATATATATATATATATATATATATATATATATATATATATATATATATATGTATATATATATATTTATATATATATATATATATATATATATATATATATATATATATATATATATATATATATGTATATATATATATATATATGTATATATATATATATATATATATATATATATATGTATATATATATATATGTATATATATATATATATATATATATATATATATATATATATATATATATATATGTATATATATATATATATATATATATATATATATATGTATATATATATATATAAATATATATATATATATATATATATATATATATATACATATATTATTATATATATATATGTATATATATATATTTATATATATATATAATATATATATATATATATATATATATATATATATATATATATATATATATATATTAACAATAATAAAGGTCCTTAATACTGATCCTTGTGGTACCCCACTCAAAACTGATTTCCAGTTTGACACCTCCCCATCTACTACAACACGCTGCCGTCTGTTAGTCAGCCATTGAAATACTCGCCATATACTACCTATATGTGCATTCAGGTTCATGTGTACTGCGGCTGTGTGCAGTAGGCTGATCGACACAAAAACGTTACCCATATGTGGCCCGGATGCAGGAGTATTGCCACACAGTCCATAGTGAACTCTTTACGACAAAACGATTTGCATGACATTTTGTGCGAATACGCAAACTTACATATACTACCCAACTGTCGTATAAAAAACTAAAAACCCAAGTCATGTGTAAGACTTATCAATGAAATAAAATACTACACTAAAACATAAAACTGCCAAAGTAACACCAATTTATAAAAAAGGTGACGAAACCGAATTATGCAACTACAGACCAATATCAATCTTACCTGCAACTTCAAAAGTAATCGAAACAATTATTTACAAACAGCTGGATTCTTTCTTAAAAAGACACAAACTTATGTACGATAAGTAGCGCTCTATGTCACTAACACAAGCTATAGTTTGACGATACAAGTATCATGCCGGCTGGCCACGATTTTAACCCAAAACAGGCCAAGTGTAAGTCAGGAATATGTGTGCATAAGTCATCGCTCACAGCAACACCAAAAGTTCCGGGACAGGTGTTCATACGCGTACTGTGCATTAGGAGGGGTGGCACAGTTAAGCTAGGGGCAATCATCAGGATGATCTGGCTCCGTCTACTTCTGGAATCCCTTCACCGCAAGCTGCTGCAAAGCTTCGTTTGTCTTACAAAACCTCGTCAACAAAGCCCTCGACAATGGCATCAGGCCCGACCGCTCTCCGAACATCTTCGCGGTGCTAGACATGAAGTTACAGATGATATGAAAATTGGAAATCATGTGCACAATTTTTCCGTCTCGTGCTTCCATGATATTTCAGTATACTTCTGTGAAAATTGCTTGACCAACGTCACCACAAGGTTCTCAGGCTGAAGCGAGGACATTATTGTCAAAGCATTGGTGACAATTTCTTGGACAGTAGACATTAGTGTCATGACACGTAGCCCACGATATCTTCCTCCACCTCAACATGGTTCATTGTGATGATGTTGAAAACCGCGCACGAGCGTTTTACTGATCAGACCGGCCGAACAAAAGGAGTATTCTCGTCCTACATGTGCCATTGACACTGAATCTTCAATACCAGACAAATCAGCTGGTTTGAGTTTAGACGGAACTTCTCTTTTCCCAATTATGTACACTGGAAATAATTCAGCGTCTTTTCTGTTTTAGCAACGACATAGGTGGGCTGTGGCGTCATACACAGCAGCGACTTCGATTGGATAATGCTGCCATTGACTCGATTTGATGTTCTTCCTCAACTGAGCGATTCCACTTGCCCGTCTATATTGCCGAGCGCCAACACAATTAGGGCGGAATTATACTCATTCGAAGGAAGTGGAACATTTTCACTGTAAACACTTGCTATTTTGTCAATGCACAGCGATGTGGGTAGGCTTCTTCCAGGCTGAACACGAACACCCATTGCCGAGTCGATTCACGATTCTGATCACTTCACAATTTCATTTTGATAGCCCAGGGAAGTAATTAAGACACACACGGTTGTGACAACATACTGGGCTATCAACCATTCCAGTATCGATACGCGAGGCGTGCCACACTCACTTGCACCGAGTAAGTCTCGATCTCGATCTTAGGATTACTTACTTACGATTACTTACGATTACTTACGATTACTTACGATTACTTACGATTACTTACGATTACTTACGATTACTTACGATTACTTACGATTACTTACGATTACTTACGATTACTTACGATTACTTACGATTACTTACGATTACTTACGATTACTTACGATTACCACGGAAACAAATTATACCGTTAAAGTTCATTATTGCGACGTTCGGGATTTTGTTGAAGCCGAAGCCTGGAGGTGCCGTGTCCGTGGTTCACCGGAGAGCGATCATCTCCCGACATCCGACAAACGATTCACCAACTGCAGTAAATAAGGACGGTGAAAATCATTGGCATACGCATAACTTAAATAGAGCCCACTGGAGTCGCTTGTAAAAACGGTGTGTTCGGACCATGTGGGCGAAAATGGTTTGTAAACTATCAGATGTTACTCCAGGCGTCAATGTTAAGTCAAAGTCTGGGTTTGGATGGGACACTGTGGAGATAGCTGAGGACCCGTGGGCAACGTTGTGTGCGATGGCTTTGCTAGAGCTATGAGCTCTCTACGTGTCTTTAACCAGGTTTCTACCTCAATCCTGGCTTTCTCAACACTGGTAAACGAAGCAGTAATAGTGACCGGCCAAGGCTAAGGGTAAGAACCGTCAACGAGTTAAAAAAACAACCAGAAAAAACAGCGGACGTTCAAGCAACATTATCAACAACAACGTACAGTAACAACCCATAGACGACAGCAACAATCACTACTGCACAACAACAATAAACAACAACATAGGACAACAACAAATAAACAACAGCAACAATCATTACTGCACAACAACAATAAACAACAACATAGGGCAACAACCCATAGACGACATCAGCAATCACTACTGCACAACAACAATAAACAACAACATAGGGCAACAACCCATAGACGACATCAGCAATCACTACTGCACAACAACAATAAACAACAACATAGGGCAACAACCCATAGACGACATCAGCAATCACTACTGCACAACAACAATAAAAAACAACATAGGGCAACAACACATAAACGACATCAGCGATCACTACTGCACAACAACAATAAACAACAACATATGGCAACAACACATAAACGACATCAGCAATCACTACTGCACAACAACAATAAACAACAACAACATAGGGCAACAACACATAAACGACATCAGCAATCACTACTGCACAACAACAATAAACAACAACAACATAGGGCAACAACACATAAACGACATCAGCAGTCACTACTGCACAACAACAATAAACAACAACATAGGGCAACAACACATAAACGACATCAAACATCACTACTGCACAACAACAATAAACAACAGCATAGGGCAACAACACATAAACGACATCAAACATCACTACTGCACAACAACAATAAACAACAGCACAGGGCAACAACACATAAACGACATCAGCAATCACTACTGCACAACAACAATAAACAACAACATAAAGCAACAACCGGAAGACGACAGCAGCAGTCACTACTGCACAACAACAATAAACAACAACATAGGGCAACAACACAAACGATATCAAAAATCACTACTGTACAACAACAATAAACAACAACATAGGGCAACAACACATAAACGACATCAGCAATCACTACTGCGCAACAACAATAAACAACAACATAGGGCAACAACCCGTAGAAGACAGCAGCAGTCACTATTGCACAACAACAATAAACAACAACATAGGGCAACAACACATAAACGACATCAGCAATCACTACTGCACAACAACAATAAACAACAACATAGGGCAACAACCCGTAGAAGACAGCAGCAGTCACTACTGCACAACAACAGTAAACAACAACATAGGGCAACAACACATAGACGACATCATCATCTTGTGCAGCATCTTTTCAAAATGGCCTATCCTCCTTAGCTTCTTGGCACCTCCATCCATCGGTTGACGACTTTTTGCATTGTACATGATCACGAGAATGCCTAATCCTTTGGTTTTGTTGCGCCACTGAGCTCGGATTTTCCGAGGATATTGGCGCCAAAGAAGTCTTTTTATTATTATTATTATTATTAGCAATCACAAAACCAAGCCGCTTGGGCGACGCATCTGCAACAGCGTCGACCAAAGCAACTGCTCTAGAGAGTCAGCTACGTAGAGAGTCAGCTACGTAGAGAGTCAGCTACGTAGAGAGTCAGCTACGTAGAGAGTCAGCTACCTAGAGAGTCAGCTACGTAGAGAGCCAGTTACGTAGAGAGTCAGCTACGTAGAGAGTCAGCTACGTAGAGAGTCAGCTACGACATCACTGCCGCACACACAGCCGCCTCGGCGACTCTCACGCGCCCGACGGGGAAGCAGCTCCTGCCGCGGGAGTTAGAATCTGTGGGTTAGAGATAGAGACCACCACTCTTTGAGTCCACGACCGGTTACAGATGTGTGAGATATGGCATAGACACCTGGCAGAAGGAACCATCGTCTCTTCCGAGAAACACAGGCCAGTTGGGGTGGACCAAGCTTCAAAACGGCGGTAGGTGGAATCGAACCACCGTCCTCTCGATCGACAGTCGGGTGCTCCAACCATTAGACCACCACTCGCAGAGTATCAATATCACGTGTATTTGACCACCGCGCCGTGTTCCAGCCACTGGTAGAATTTGATCCGTTGACCATAAGACTAATAAGATCAAGAGCGACTCAAGAACAACACAAACAGCGCCTGGACCCTCGAGGTGGATCCCATTTCAGTGTCCCGTCGTTTGCATCCCGCTGACACTTACCAACGGGGCTGACGTTCACATAAGCCATTAAATGCACGTAGCGTTGTTCGTCAGCGCAAGCGCACAGTCCATGGAGATGTGTGAGTTGAGAATCGATTATTTTTATCGGGTCTCTACTTCATTTCAGCGGGACTAGTGAAAGTATAATGACTGTTTAACACGTCCATGTATGGGAATCGTCTAATTGAGTGTGGCGACTGACATTTAAACCAGTTAAGTGTGTATGTGCTTGTTGTCATCTGCTACACGATTCCCAACCGATTAGCATGGGGCCACAATGTGACCAGCACCACGGTGTCTTATCTGTGGTGAGGCTATCTACCGCCAAGGAATCTTTGCACCGGCACGTCCCATTCAGCCTCGGGGACTGAGCTAGCCGGCGGCTGAAACTGAGAGCAAACATACTGAAGGGCTTGTACGACAAGCTGCTCAGAACGCGTCCAGGCGCCTCACTTACAACTGCGTTAACATACTGCTTCACTGGTGTGACCAACGGAAACCGACGGCCGTGACAAAAAGTGTGGTTACTATTGACCTAATTACGCCAGCAACTGCTCTAAAATATGATATAATATGAATATAGCTGTATCCAATAAAATTATATGATCGCATCTCGTGTGTGAACAGAGTTTAGTAAACAATTAGTAAAACGAGGCAGAAGGGACGCGTCTCCACGCGACGAATCTCAAGCAAGACAGGCTGACTTAAACCTTCTCTGACATCTTTAGAAGGAACGAATAACAATTTTCATGTTTCCTGTAAGAAACATAAAGCAAACTGAAATGTACATCAGTAGGAATTATGCGTGTTCACTTCACAGCAAAATGAGAGTGGGATAAAAGCAAAGCGAGAGTGCGGTAAAAGTTCTTTGGACAAGAGAGACAGCTGTTCCTTCAGCCAGACAGGGTCATGTGTAATTGCTCTTTAGAAGTATTAATAGTCTCACTTGAATACGGCTATTTTCGTGCCACGAATGCATTTTAGTTCACACAAACACGATCAGACCTATCCGATCACCTAGTATGGTGTGATCGTGACATAAAAACGCATATCTAATGACATTTTCAGTAAAGCAGATATCTGAAAGAATTAGTCAATAATATAGTTTTACTGTACCTACTTTTTGCAGGTTGAAATCATCTATAAGAAATGCCCGGTGACAACACGAAAAACGGTTTTGAGCAGGCATTTTTAATGTCTTAAGTTACGACATATTTGACCAATAATGCGAATTATAAGACGTCAATCTAAGTGGCAAACCTATTTACATTACAACATTTACATGACGTGACATCGTCTCTTAGATAACATGCCGTTGCTTGTGAAGTCAACGCGTCTACGCAACAACGCGTTTCCCGTAGATGTCCAATGACGTCTGCCAGATAGCAAATCGTTATTGTCAATGCAACGAGGAAAGAAGTTCCTACATGTCTTCCATAAAACCTAGTCTCGCCATAAGAACTCTGCGGTGGCGTTAGGCTAACGAATTATCGCCAAGTAGATGTGACACAAACATCAAGATTTCCGTGTTCGATAGAACAACAGAGAAGTTTGCGGGCGTCTCTGTAATATATTGATCTGGTTTATGTGCTGGACGGATTGAATGGAACTGCGTTGCCGTCGGGAGTTAGGGACAACGCGGCCCAGAGTAGTTCTAATGATGAAATCAGTAATAGAATTATCGTCGCTAAGTGTGCGGACAAGTTTGGTCATAATTACATGTATCGGCCGGGTCCCTTGTTCGGAGTGCCTGGTGAACGCGTTCCAGGTCATGGTAGTTCACAACAGTATGAACGAAATGTGAGCTCGCGAGCTGATTTTACCGTTAAAGTGATCACGTTTCTATATGCAAGCGTACGCGATCATGCCTCTCCATTTAACGCGACCACGGGTGTCTTCAAACAGTTATATTGTGTTCTTTCCTAGCCAGGCTGCTAGACCATCGATGATTGTAATTATTTGCTGGACTCTGTTTCTTTCCTCTCAATATTTCCCGTTGTTACTATAATTGTTAACATTTTATATTTCTTACCACGTGGCCTATGCATTCTGCTTGTGTTTTCTTGATTCTGCACGAGGTCTTCGTTTTACTGTTTGTTGTGCTACGAATGTCTTCATTTTCGTTTCTGTCCATGATACTCTGAACTGTCTTCTCGAGAACCACGTCTATGTTGCTTCTGGGTATTTTTTTAAAGTTTTTATATCTGGTTTTAAGATGGTTTTGCGCGTGTCCTTAGCATGAGGAAAGGCGCAACATTGCAATGGTCGTTGCCAAAGCCAACCTACCAAGCATTCTGGCACTCCATAAAGCGAACATGCAACTTCCCTTTTGACATTTGTCTGCAGGAAAGTCTGCAGGAGAGATGTAAAAGTATTCCACCATTCGACACAGCCATCACCGGGAGGTGACGGCGGGCCACAGAGACAACTGGAGACACACGGTGTAGGTGGACACGCGTAGACACGACTCACACGGCCGTCACGTCTCCAACTCTCCAGGCGCGATTGACCGAACACTCCAACCCACGGACAGAAATTTAAATGCTGTTATAAATGAACTGCTTAACTCAAAGTGACCGTTGCAATTCCATCGTCTTGCCCGTGTGGCCCGTGTTGCTCGTGTGGCCCGTGTGGCCCGTGTGGCCCGTGTGGCCCGTGTGGCCCGTGTGGCCCGTGTGGTCCGTGTGGCCCGTGTTGCCCGTGTTGCCCGTGTTGCCCGTGTTGCTCGTGTTGCCCGAGTGGCCCGTGTGGCCCGTGTGGCCCGTGTGGCCTGTGTGGCCCGCGTGGCCCGGAGCCGTTAACAACACACCCGTCGTCGTACTACTTTCTCTGCAATATTTCAACCGATACATTTCGTGAAAACATATCTATAATATCGCTCCAATTTTGTGATGTCGAAAGATTTCAAACTACTTGACTGTTTAATACGATTTAACAACATTTGACAAGATTGTCATCCAAAACAAAGCAAGTGGACCAGAACGCCGTTGGCTTATTGAGAGTCAAACGACGTGACTTATTGTTATTGTCTTGTTGTGAGACGTCGTGTAGAATGGGGACAACAGTTTTGTGTTATTCGAGTAGGCTCACTACCCGACGGAACCACACACAACACAAAGTCGTAGTGTGGTGCCTGCATTGTGATATAGGCACAACGCATTGAGTAGGACGTTGGGCAAACATGCTGCCAATACACACGCACGCACGCACGCACGCACGCACGCACGCACGCACGCACGCACGCACGCACGCACGCACGCACGCACGCACACACACGGCGTTGCACGTTTTGGTAGGGCAATACCTTTGGCAATTACAACTGCCTGCCCCAACGAACATATGTTGTACGAGCCATCCCCACGGGCTCTTAGGCATGCCTACACCATTTCAGTCCCATACGTGCCTACACCATTTCAGTCCCATACATGCCTACACCATTTCAGTCCCATACATGCCTACACCATTTCAGTCCCATACATGCCTACACCATTTCAGTCCCATACATGCCTACACCATTTCAGTCCCATACATGCCTACACCATTTCAGTCCCATACATGCCTACACCATTTCAGTCCCATACGTGCCTACACCATTTCAGTCCCATACATGCCTACACCATTTCAGTCCCATACATGCCTACACAATTTCAGTCCCATGCATGCGTAACTGACTGACATATGATGGAACACAGAGACACAACCACAAGGTACTTTACAGTAATATATGTTAACCCTACACACGTTGTCGCACGTTGTCGCACGTTGTTGCACGTTACCGCGTGCTTGCACACCGATACACTTCTGGTCGCCGATTCGTACATACTACACATGTATGTACACGCACACTGACCAGCATCGTGGTCGACCAGGGGTCAGTGGCGTTCGCCGGGCCTGGTCAACATCGTTTCACATCGATACCCCAGCAATATGTTATCGTCTTGAACATGTGTAACTTGTGTTGCTAATGTTGAAGATGTGTGCCGGCTGATGTGTGCCGGCTGATGTGTGCCGGCTGTCGTCAATCAGACCGAGTCGATACATTCACACATCACCCAGCAAATACACGGACTGGCCGCTTGACGCACTGAATCTACGGTTTCTCTACTGTCCGCTGACGCAGCTTCTGTACCTGCGACACGGATGTGATGAGTGGCAATCGAGTTTCACTGTTGATTGTGTTATACTATAACATCCTAGCAGCATCCGCTTAACGGATAACATATAGCCACTTAGCGATATCACTTAATAACATACTGTGTGATTAAGATGCAATAAGTTAATATCATATTATGTAATTAATATGCAATTACTTAATATCGTAAATTATTGTGTAATGAATCTAGACGCGTAATGTTACACAAACAGATACAGGGCGGGAATGACGTCACATTGTGGGGCGTGGTGGCGCCGTGGCGCCGTGGCGCGGTGACGCGGTGGCGCCGTGGTGAGTTGGAATGAACACATCTGCCAGGGGATGAAATTGGAATGAACAAGTCTGCCAGGGGATGAAGTTGGAATGAACGCGTCTGCCAGGGGATGAAGTTGGAATGAACGCGTCTGCCAGGGGATGAAGTTGGAATGAACACGTCTGCCAGGGGATGAAGTTGGAATGAACACGTCTGCCAGGGGATGAAGTGTCAAACGGTCTGAACGGTGCTACGGACTGGATACTTTTTATTTTGAGATTTTATTTATTGGATTGACGATTTTAAACGCAGTATTGCGGTATATTTTCGATCCACGGAGGAGTCCGGCCAAGTAGCGGGGGATGTTGGTATGAATGTTGGACTAAACATGAAACATAATTTAATGCGTTAGCGACTATTTCAATATACCTACGATTGTCATCAAAACTCGATAGTTCGAACGTGTTTGGCCGAGGCGACATTATCTTAACGATATTAAGTCTACAATGCAAATAATAACACCGTCATCAAGTATTTACTATATCTACCGATGTAATTCTCCTCATGACGTCGAACATTTACGTAGACCCGTCTTCGGTTGGAAGCTTGGCTTTTATCATGACGCAGTGGTCTGCGTATATGTTTTTCTTTTCTTGTATAGGCTTACATCCATGACGTAATCAGTTATCAACACGCCTTGCGGTTTTTTGCGGATGAACGAAAGCGCGATATGCGCGTTGCATTCTGGGATTCAGAAACGATCAGTCACAATCGAAGTACACAAATTGATAGGCAGAATTCTGTAGTCTGCGTATTTCTATAACGCACATACGTTGTAAATATCGTCTATATGGTTTAACATATGTCATGCGTATAGTTATTCAAATGTATTTAAACAAATAAAAATGTGTTATTTCATCATAAATGTCCCTGTGTGCATCATTCATCCAATTCAGCATTGTCCACTATACAACTTTGCCCCCAATTCAGATCTGCGCGCAATTACATTTTGTGTACAGTATAAATAAAAGCACACGAACAAGTACGACATATTCGCCGTGTTGCCAAGATTGTGTCCGTAACGCAACAAATAGGTAACAACATTATTGGTTCCGCGTGTGTCTACCGAAAATTGTTGAACACATATTTGTCTGATTCATCACCCAGCTAAAAACTTCCTTACGTCTGTGTTCTGTCTTCTTCCAAGGACACGTTTAAAGGAGATGGGCAAGACTGGTGCAGTAAGCTAAAAAGCCTCTTGTTAATGCACAGTTTACCGTTTATAATAACCACTTTTGATAATAACTCACAATTGCATTAACATTATATCTACGTAACCTTTAATAAACCATTACATATACTAATATTTTAATTCTTATCACATAAACAACGAAAATGCATTTTTATGCAAACACGGTTCTAGCATTAATATTTTTATTATAATCTTGCTTACTTGCTTAATCCACTCCGTGTGCACAGACACAACAGGTAGACTAGATACATCTCTACTTCTGCAGCTTGTCTGGCAGCCTGGGCCCAGTTGAGATGCATTTCCTCTAATTCCCCCTCCATAGTTCTCTTCCATGTTGTTTTTGCTCGTCTTCTTTTTAACTTTCTTCCATCCATCTCAAAGCTAGTTTAGCATTATTGTCATCCTCTTTTCATAACACGTGACCGATCTATCTCCATCTTCTTGTGGTGACCAAGACAATCGTGTTAACCTCGGCAGTGAGTTTCGGCATTTCTTTGCTGGAAATCTTTGGAGGCAAGACTATTCGAGATATGTTTCGAAGGTATTTCGTGTAGAAGGTTGAACGTTGTCTAACAGTGATTCTCCATAGATGTTTCAGATTCTCTGGTCACGTTCATTCGATTCTCGATGCCAACGGCTCCCTCGTCTCTGCACACGATACTTCCCAGGCAGATGAAGGCATGTGTGATTTCCAGCTCGTCATTATCAAGAGGTACTGATGCAGGTTTCTGTGGTTCAGCCCCATCACCTTAGATTTCTTTCTGTTGATCTTGAGCCCTGTCCTCTGACTGTCCTTGGGTGCACCCTTCTTATTATTGGTTCTTATTATATCTTTATTATTATATCTTTATTATTACATCTTTATTATTATATCTTTATTATCTTATTTATGGCCTGAAGCAACATCAAATACATTTTCTTCGTGAACGTGATGTATTATGAGTGAGTGTTTTAATCGTAGTGTTTTCAACGTACGTTGCAAACACGTACGTTGAAAACACGTACGCTGAAAACACGTACGCTGAAAACACGTACGCTGAAAACACGTACGCTGAAAACACGTACGCTGAAAACACGTACGCTGAAAACACGTACGCTGAAAACACGTACGCTGAAAACACGTACGCTGAAAACACGTACGCTGAAAACACGTACGCTGAAAACACTACCGTAATTTAGTATTTTCAACTTCCTACTGTGGATCACGTCCCCAGGTGTAGTACTGTCCTTTTAGCTGATTGGTTATACGGGGAACAAAACACACACTAGTGTGATTGACTCTCAAAACCACATCGCTAAATCCTCTACCCGCCCGTCATATGTACATACATTTTTGTGTCAACGGCGGTTGTTCGTGCACGCACCGAGAATCTGTTCGCGTTCACCCGGAATCGCCAGGGTCGTTTCGGCGTTGCCGATATGTTATCCGCGGCACGTAATGCCCGGTAGCGCAAATACAAGGCAAGCCGCCTGTTCCCGACAAGCAATAAATCACTCGTATTGGCGCAGACGGGCAATCAATAGGGATCGGTCTGGTGTACCTGCAGCCCAACAGCTGGGCCGAGGAAGCTGTCGAAGATTAGGTTGTAGGTTCGGTATCCACGTGATGTTCCCGTTGAAAGCGCCCAACGTGGACAAGCAGGACTCACAAGAGGTCGTGTTGTCAGAGGTTCCCGGCACCGGCCCCGCGCCCCGGGGGCAGGGCGGCGACTCACGAATTGACTTGGGACAGTTATGATTGGGATGTTTTAGGCGGTCGACAACGATTTCCACAAGTCGCGTATTGATATGTGCTGATATTGCACTACAAATGATGATGAGTTCACAACAGAAATGTATGCCAACTAAACGCACGCACGCGCACACGCACACGCACACGCACACGCACACGCACACGCACACGCACACGCACACGCACACTCACCTCACACTCACACTCACACGCACACGCACGCACGCATGCATGCACGCACACACACACAGCTAATGATTATGGGTCGTGGGTGCCTGGCCACTAGTATTCATGCAAATCGAGTTATATTGAAAACATCTGCAAACATTTATTCCAGGTGTTGAGAGGGCAATTAATGTAAAATTAATGTCAACATGTCAGTATTGGCAGCGTAGTAGATGGATAGCAAAACAACAAATCACGATTTACTCAAGAATATTTTAGAAGACGAAACACAGACAATTGTTGCGCTTTGTGTGATTAGCCATTACTGATGTCGTGGCTGTTTTTTTAAATTCTCAAATCTCTAGTCAGTCACAGGAGGTGGTACCAAGCTCCGTTGTGGTCATGGGTAACCTTCTTCTCCACGAGGAGTAGAATAGCGCAGAATGACGATCCGACAAAAATATAAATGTTCAGATAAGATAAGCAGAATGATCTGATAAAAAGAGCAGAAACATCGGACAACAAGAGCAACATGATCCCACAAGAGGAACATAATGGTCTGATACGAAGACAAAATGTTGAGGAGCATAATGATCTGACAAAATGAGCAAAATGTTCTGACAAGAGAATCAGGATGTTCTCGCAAGAGAAGCAGGATGATCTCACAAGAGAAGCAGGATGATCTCACAAGAGAAGCAGGATGTTCTCACAAGAGAAGCAGGATGATCTCACAAGAGAAGCAGGATGATCTCACAAGAGAAGCAGGATGTTCTCACAAGAGAAGCAGGATGATCTCACAAGAGAAGCAGGATGTTCTCACAAGAGAATCAGGATGTTCTCACAAGAGAAGCAGGATGATCTCACAAGAGAAGCAGGATGTTCTCACAAGAGAAGCAGGATGATCTCACAAGAGAAGCAGGATGTTCTCACAAGAGAAGCAGGATGATCTCACAAGAGAAGCAGGATGTTCTCACAAGAGAATCAGGATGTTCTCACAAGAGAAGCAGGATGATCTCACAAGAGAAGCAGGATGTTCTCACAAGAGAATCAGGATGTTCTCACAAGAGAAGCAGGATGATCTCACAAGAGAAGCAGGATGTTCTCACAAGAGAATCAGGATGTTCTCACAAGAGAAGCAGGATGATCTCACAAGAGAAGCAGGATGATCTGACAAAAGGAGCAACAGCAGGAACATAATGGTATATGATCTGGCAAGAGGAGATTAATTATAACATACCGTACTTTAATGTCTCGGATCAGCGAGACAATAACCTCTGGACATTACTGAATGAAACCGCAGTGTCCACTTGGCCGTACGTAGTCTTCTGGTCAGCGTGCCTTGATCTCATTCCCGGCCAGGTTTCGCGTCGACTCTAGCTGTGTGGGCTCAGCGTGCGTGAGTGTTGCAAGATGTACACTTGACGAAGAACACATTCAGACCATTTGGGAAATTTACGACCATTTCTCGTGACGCATTTCCCTCGGGGGCGCAGACACCTTTTAGTGCAGGTGGGCATTCCGTAGACGTACGTGCATAATCAAATCCATGGTGATCTATATTGCACTGGTTCTGCTACACCGACCACTGACCAATGTCACGTACATATTTTGTTGGCGAAAAATCTTTGCTCAATAATGAGAAACGCTTACCTCCGACACATCCCTTAGCAACAAAATCTATAGAATGTTTTTAAAATATTCTATAGAATTCCTGTGGAGACAATTGTAAAGAATTCAGAATTTTTTTTTTACAGAATATTCCCTAGAATTTTTTGATAGAATATTCTATAGGATTTATGCAGACATTTCTATTGAATTCGTAGTGTTCATTAGTCTTCAATGCAATATTCTATAGGCTTTTTTTGGACATTTCTATTGAATTCGTAGTATTCATTAGTTTTCAATACAATATTCTACTATGCTCTGTATAATTCTATAAACTTCCATACACATATATAGAACATTTAAGTAGACGAAAACTTATTCTATAGAATCTGTTTTATTCTATATTTTTCAGTGCACAATTCTACTATACTCTGTAGATGTAGATTTATGTAGATTTGTATAGATTTGTATAGATTTGTATAGATTTGTATAGATTTGTATAGATTTCTATAGATTTCTATAGATTGTTTATAGAATTCTAGTGTTTTGCTAAGGGATCTCATGAATGCATCAGACCCGTGTTGGCCTGGATGATTTTTTGCAGCCCTTGTAACTGTGTGACTGTAAAACACATTGTCGTTAGTCGGCTAATGAATCTTGGCCAACAAAATATCTGTCTATGTACGAAGCTAAAATGGCGATCCTAGCTGTATATTATGCGGCATTTTCATGGCCGAATCGCCGTCTTTTTGATAGCTCAAACGCATATTTTCGAGAGAAAAAAACAAAGCGAATTGGCGGAGGCGTTACAAATAACGCTCACCTATCTAACACAACAGGCAAGGCTATTTTGAATCCAATGTGTAATCCAGGATACGTTTGCGTTGAGATTTACGCTCATTAAACCGATAATATTTTGCGGCAACGCTTCAAAGGGGGTCAAACCAATAAACCATTCCACCGTTCCTCATTCTAAGCCAGGGGAAGTATCGTTGCTATAGTACATCTGTCACTGTACGCTTACTGCCGGCTGGTCTCACACGATGCAAGAGTTCTTGTAAATAATTTGGCTATATGTAGTCTATTCATAGCTCATTTGATCAAAAACGGACATTGCGAAAACCGACCCCTGTCTTGACTAGTGTCAGACGGAGTACAACGGCTGAACAAAACAGAAGTAATCACGATTGTAGCGGGCTTGCTTCCTTCAAACATTCTGAAAGTGTTTTTAATCTTTGCATAATCCGGGCTTCTACCTTTCCTTCCATTACATGTTAGATTACATAGACATCACATAGATATTACAGTAAGCCTATTCGTTCAACTGGTCACTTTCTTCGAAACTGTCCTTCTATTGGCAACATCTCATGATATTTCTAAGCCCATTTTGTTAGTAACATTTTAAGGTAACAATTGAAATTGCCTGCGCGATTCTGACAACGATTTTCCAATAGTTTCTTACGTGATTGTGGCAACGATGGATATACAAATCTCTGTCTGCCCGGTGGGTGTAAAATTAATCCATGTTTACTTCGGCGTTTCACACGAAACACACAAGCAGTAACCTACGCTAGCGTTACCAAAATATACAACTGGGTGCCTCTGCGATATAGACAAAGATTAATTAGCACATAAGATGCATCAAAAGTTGTTCAGACGATGCTGGCAATACTGCTACTGCTACTGCTACTGTTACTGTTACTGCTACTGCTACTGCTACTGTTACTGTTACTGCTACTGCTACTGTTACTGCTACTGCTACTGCTACTGTTACTGCTACTGTTACTGCTACTGCTACTGCTACTGCTACTGCTACTGCTACTGCTACTGCTACTGTTACTGCTACTGCTACTGTTACTGTTACTGCTACTGTTACTGTTACTGCTACTGCTACTGCTACTGTTACTGTTACTGCTACTGCTACTGCTACTGCTACTGCTACTGTTACTGTTACTGCTACTGCTACTGCTACTGTTACTGTTACTGCTACTGCTACTGCTACTGCTACTGCTACTGCTACTGCTACTGCTACTACTACTACTACTACTACTACTACTACTACTACTCCTACTACTACTACTACTACTACTACTACTACTACTACTACTACTACTACTCCTACTACTACTACTACTACTACTACTACTACTACTACTACTACTACTACTACTACTACTACTACTACTACTACTCCTATACTACTACTACTACTACTACTACTACTACTACTCCTATACTACTACTACTACTACTAATAATAATAATAATAATATATAAATACACTGTATGTAGTTGCATTAGGCTAAATGCGTTCGACCCAAGTATATATCAACTGTTGCTTACACGATCGTGACACACCGTGGCAAATATAGGCCTGTATAATATTATCAATACTACGCAATCTCGGCAACATTGCGTCATGAGGTGCCTCGCAATCGTGATAATCATGCTTCGGCAGTCGCCTGGTCGATCGTGCTACAGTTTACCCAATACGTACCTATCCGGTCGAAACAGAACTTTATCAACAGTTGCCCACACGATCGTGACAAAACTATATTAATTGTTTCGATTGCGATACAGATGCGATGCAAATGATATCCTACGTCATAGTGTCTACGATGTACCGAGTTTTTATGAATTAATTTACTACTGTTACATTAACGTGTATATCGTTATACCAGGAGAAGCTATTAAAGATTGCAAATCACAAGTGATATGACATACACACGCACACACACGCATACCCGCACGCGTACGCGCACACACACACACGCGCACGCGTACGCGCACGCGCACACATACACACAAAGAAAAAAGAAAATGCTCGTATCAAACCAAAATGTCAAAAATTATAGTGATGATGATGATTATTTTAATATTGGATTACACAACATTTGGCAGTGAATCGGCTGCAACTTCCCCATTTACATCATCCCGGTTAGCAACATCCTTGATTGCAACTTCCCTTATTGCAACTTTAATAAATGCAAGTTCCCTGCTTGCAACCTCCCTGTTTATAATTTCTATGCTTATAACCTTCCTGCTTTCATCTTCCCTGTTTGCAAGTCTATGTTTGTAACTTCCCTGCTTGTAATTTCACTACTTGCAACTTCCCTGCTTGTAATTTCCCTATTTGCAACTTTCCTGCTAGAAACTTCCATGCTTGTAACTGCCCTGTTTGCAACTTCACTGCTAGCAACTTTATGCATACATCTTCTCTGTGTACAACTAGTATGTATATCAAACTACGTATTACGTCCGTAATCAAGACCATAGCGTTCCGACTGCAATCCGTTATCTCGCCAGCTTGCAGTCGTTCCTAGAAAGGGCCTTCCATGACTTAACTTATGGGTTCATAACAAAGTTGTCTCTGTCAACGCGACCGCAAATGCGTCAGCAATTACCTACACTATACTGACAAACATGCATCAATAACTGCAAGACGACAGTGACAAATCTGAATCAATTGTTGCCTACGCCTTCATGAAACAGGTGAAACGAAATAGTCGACAACGTGACGGTAACAAAGACGTGTTCATCGTTGTCCTTGCTACAGAGACTGAGATGAATCGGTAGTTTCTTTCTGATAAAGATAGTCAATTGTTTTATATATGATAGTAACAAAGGTGCACAAATAATTGTTTATGCGGTCATGACACATCGTGCATTAATAATTTCCTGCACGATCGTGACAAAAATGTATACAGTGTAGTACACACGATCGTGCCAACAATGTATACAGTATAGTACACACGATCGTGACAACTATATATACAGTGTAGTACAAACGATCGTGACAACAATGTATACAGTGTAGTACAAACGATCGTGACAACAATGTATACAGTGTAGTACACACGATCGTGACAACAATGTATACAGTGTAGTACACACGATCGTGACAACAATGTATATAGTATAGTACACACGATCGTGACAACAATGTATACAGTATAGTACACAGGATCGTGACAACAATGTATACAGTGTAGTACACAGGATAGTGACAACAATGTATACAGTGTAGTACAAACGATCGTGACAACAATATATACAATGTAGTACAAACGATCGTGACAACAATGTATACAGTATAGTACAAACGATCGTGACAACAATGTATACAGTGTAGTACAAACGATCGTGACAACAATATATACAGTGTAGTACAAACGATCGTGACAACAATGTATACAGTATAGTACAAACGATCGTGACAACAATGTATACAGTGTAGTACAAACGATCGTGACAACAATGTATACAGTATAGTACACATGATCGTGACAACAATGTATACAGTGTAGTACAAACGATCGTGACAACTATGTATACAGTGTAGTACAAACGATCGTGACAACAATGTATACAGTGTAGTACAAACGATCGTGACAACAATGTATACAGTGTAGTACACACGATCGTGACAACAATGTATACAGTGTAGTACAAACGATCGTGACAACAATGTATACAGTATAGTACACAGGATCGTGACAACAATGTATACAGTGTAGTACACAGGATAGTGACAACAATGTATACAGTGTAGTACAAACGATCGTGACAACAATATATACAGTGTAGTACAAACGATCATGACAACAATGTATACAGTATAGTACAAACGATCGTGACAACAATGTATACAGTGTAGTACAAACGATCGTGACAACAATGTATACAGTATAGTACACACGATCGTGACAACAATGTATACAGTGTAGTACAAACGATCGTGACAACAATGTATACAGTGTAGTTCAAACGATCGTGACAACAATGTATACAGTGTAGTACAAACGATCGTGACAACAATGTATACAGTGTAGTACAAACGATCGTGACAACAATGTATACAGTATAGTACAAACGATCGTGACAACAATGTATACAGTGTAGTACAAACGATCGTGACAACAATGTATACAGTGTAGTACAAACGATCGTGACAACAATGTATACAGTATAGTACACATGATCGTGACAACAATGTATACAGTGTAGTACAAACGATCGTGACAACTATGTATACAGTGTAGTACAAACGATCGTGACAACAATGTATACAGTGTAGTACAAACGATCGTGACAACAATGTATACAGTGTAGTACACACGATCGTGACAACAATGTATACAGTGTAGTACACACGATCGTGACAACAATGTATACAGTGTAGTACAAACGATCGTGACAACAATGTATACAGTGTAGTACACACGATCGTGAAAACAATGTATACAGTGTAGTACACACGATCGTGACAACAATGTATATAGTATAGTACACACGATCGTGACAACAATGTATACAGTGTAGTACAAACGATCGTGACAACAATGTATACAGTATAGTACACAGGATCGTGACAACAATGTATACAGTGTAGTACACAGGATAGTGACAACAATGTATACAGTGTAGTACAAACGATCGTGACAACAATATATACAGTGTAGTACAAACGATCGTGACAACAATGTATACAGTATAGTACAAACGATCGTGACAACAATGTATACAGTATAGTACACACGATCGTGACAACAATGTATACAGTGTAGTACAAACGATCGTGACAACAATGTATACAGTGTAGTTCAAACGATCGTGACAACAATGTATACAGTGTAGTACAAACGATCGTGACAACAATGTATACAGTGTAGTATAAACGATCGTGACAACAATGTATACAGTATAGTACAAACGATCGTGACAACAATGTATACAGTGTAGTACAAACGATCGTGACAACAATGTATACAGTATAGTACACACGATCGTGACAACAATGTATACAGTGTAGTACACTCGATCGTGACAACAATGTATACAGTGTAGTACAAACGATCTTGACAACAATGTATACAGTGTAGTACAAACGATCGTGACAACAATGTATACAGTGTAGTACAAACGATCGTGACAACAATGTATACAGTATAGTACAAACGATCGTGACAACAATGTATGCAGTGTAGTACAAACGATCGTGACAACAATGTATACAGTATAGTACACACGATCGTGACAACAATGTATACAGTGTAGTACACAGGATCGTGACAACAATGTATACAGTGTAGTACAAACGATCGTGACAACAATGTATACAGTGTAGTTAACACGATCGTGTTATAACAGTGCATTTATAAATGCTAATGCGATAGATACATAATATTATGTAAATCAATTACCATTTACGGATCACGACACCATCAATATTATTGGTACACCTCGTAGGCAATCCACGAGGTGAGGCAAAGATGTAACAATTGTCCACGCGATCGCTACAAATGCGTATAAATAGCTACTTTCACGATCATCACAATGATGTGTTGGTAATTACCAACATAATCGTTACCAATTGTGTATCGGCAGTGACTTACAGGATCATCACAATAATGTGTTAATAATTACCCACATAATTGATTGTGTATCAGCAGTAGTATATGCGATGGAAACAAAATATATTTACAGCTTAGACATTGCTTACTTTACAAGAAACTTGGTTCTCCTCTGAACATTTCAGCCGTGTATCTTGGGCCTTCGTCAGCTAACTAGCTTCGCTATTTATAGTTGTCCATGCGGTATTGATTAAGCTGTATAAATAGTTGCCAATTATATCATGACTAAGCGTGTGTAAATACCACCTAAGAGATGGCGACAACAACTACGCATCAATAGCAGCGTGTGCGTTGATTCTGTATTCTGCTACATTCATATTGAAAGAGGTTTCTTACCCTCCAGAACACTTGTTGTGCTTAACGGAACTTCCGGAGACATCATTATCCCTTCATCAACGTTAGACTGAGCTGTTACCCGGTGTCATGTGACTGGTTGTTGGTTGTCACGTGACAGCAGTTCCATGAATATATCTGGAATGTTGTTGCC
This sequence comes from Lamellibrachia columna, assembly GCA_963662155.1. Taxonomy (NCBI): domain Eukaryota; kingdom Metazoa; phylum Annelida; class Polychaeta; order Sabellida; family Siboglinidae; genus Lamellibrachia; species Lamellibrachia columna. Next base: position 17,256,408 of record OY759266.1, read on the forward strand.
GTCGTCCCCGTTGAACTAGGGATATCTCTCCTTAACTTAACTAGGGATATCTCTCCTTAACTTAACTAGGGATATCTCTCCTTAACTTCGATAGTCTCGTTTATCTTTCTCCACCAGAAGTTGTCCTCTCTGGCTATCAATGTCGCATCACTGGCCGTGATGTTATGACCTTGGTTGACCTGATGGTCCAAAGAGGACGCTATTGAATTGCTGTCATATGTGTACATAAATATGTATCATGTATGTATGTATTTATGTATGTATGCATGCATGCATGCGTGAATGTGTATATGCGTGTGTATATGTGTGCATGTGTATGTAGTATGTATGTATGTATGTATGTATGTATGTATGTATGTATGTATGTATGTATGTATGTATGTATGTATGTATGTATGTATGTACGTACGTATGTATGTATGTATTTATGTATGTATGTATGTATGTATATATGTATGGATGGGTGGATGCATGTGTGTATGCATGTGTGCATGTATGCATGTATGCATGTATGCATTTTTTAATATATACGCATGTATTCGCGAATGCATACGTGTATGGCGCTCGACTGTTTTGTATAAAACATGAATAATTTGACCGTGAAAGTTCTGCTTCCAAGACTTCAACCACATTCAGGAAGGTGTATCAATGCAAATCAATAAGAGCCGCCGCGCGCCGTAAATAGTGAGGCGAACTACTGGTCGATTGACACTGATGTGTACAACTCAACTAAATGCAAAACGCACGACATTATGAAAGCAACGCTTTATTTTAAATTAATTTCTTCTACATAGAAATATGCACTGTTGGTTCTTGGCTGTTTCTAAACCGCTCTCTTGTATGCATTTGCGTGTTTCGTCACCACCATCGCGTCAGCTAACAGCCCTTTGCGATCTCAACTCCCTTTCCGATCCGATCGTCCGCGTCATCAGTGCGGTAAGTGGGAGCCCTGGAAACATTATGCGTTTTTGTATAACGGGGCAACGTAACCCGATCTACACGGAACGTAGATTAATATGCGTATCATAGCACTAGCGAATGGTCAGAATGCTACATTGGCAGTCCATTCAGCTAGGTGGTTGTTCTAGTTGATGTCACATGATTGATTTACCATGTGATATCTGACTGGGAAAGCTTCGTCATGTTTTTCGTACGATAGCACGCAGAGTGCTCGCTTAAACTCACAGTTTCCGCTACAGTAAGCACTTAGATAAACGAAATGGGTGATCAGTCGAAGACAGATGTATGTACAATGTTGTTGATATGTTTGATTCAACCATAATTTGAACGTAAAATAGATTTTACCGCGATTGAGTCTGTCTGGTCGGTGTCTCCCTAACAGATCGACAGGGCCCCAATTGAATAAACACAAACTCTCGCTGCGAGATCTGGATCTTGAAGGGAGTCGAGATCTGGATCTTGAAGGGAGTGGAGATCGGGGTCTTGAAGGGAGTGGAGATCTGGATCTTCAAGGGAGTGGAGATCGGGGTCTTGAAGGGAGTGGAGATCTGGATCTTGAAGGGAGTCGAGATCTGGATCTTGAGGGGAGTGGAGATCGGGGTCTTGAAGGGAGTGGAGATCTGGATCTTCAAGGGAGTCGAGATCGGGGTCTTGAAGGGAGTGGAGATCTGGATCTTGAAGGGAGTCGAGATCTGGATCTTGAAGGGAGTGGAGATCGGGGTCTTGAAGGGAGTGGAGATCGGGGTCTTGAAGGGAGTGGAGATCGGGGTCTTGAAGGGTGTGGAGATCGGGGTCTTGAAGGGAGTCGAGATCGGGGTCTTGAAGGGAGTGGAGATCTGGATCTTGACGGGAGTGGAGATCGGGGTCTTGAAGGGAGTGGAGATCTGGATATTGAAGGGAGTGGAGATCGGAATCTTGAAGGGAGTAGAGATCGGGGTCTTGAAGGGAGTGGAGATCGGGGTCTTGAAGGGAGTGGAGATCGGGGTCTTGAAGGTAGTGGAGATCGGGGTCTTGAAGGGAGTTGAGATCGGGGTCTTGAAGGGAGTGGAGATCGGGGTCTTGAAGGGAGTTGAGATCGGGGTCTTGAAGGGAGTGGAGATCGGGGTCTTGAAGGGAGTGGAGATCGGGGTCTTGAAGGGAGTGGAGATCGGGGTCTTGAATTGAGTGGAGATCGGAGCGCTTGCAAAAACTCCTTAATTATTATGACGTGACGTTTCCTGTACGATCCTGTTACTCTGTTTACTGTTTGAGGTGTCGTGCTCCCGATTGTCTTGGCAGTTACATGCAGGATGTAGGGGATTGCATTTGTCTGTGAAATAAAATATCTTTACTTGAGATAGCTATGCTGAAACGGAGACAGATACTTTTCGAATCGGAATCGACTATAGTTACTATGATTCGTTTAAACATTCCCTATTTGTCCCGATGTAATCGTAAAACCTTTTACTAAAGCTGCACAGTCGAATCAGCCGATCCCCAATAAGGTGTACGGGGAGAGACAGGCTGGCGCGGTGATGTCTCCCAACAGCCACCAAGTGCCTTTCCTTGGATCGTCGTAATACTGGGGCTGCGGTAGAACCTGCGTTGGGAGACCACTATCGGGAGAAAACCAGTGTTGAGAGGTCACTTCCTTCGCTTGGCCCTCTTTTCAATGGACTTTTCAATGGACTTGTGAAAGACCAAAACCAAAGGTAAATATAGGATGACAAACATTCAACAGTTACACTCGTGTTTAATTTCTAACAAAACGTCGTGATCACGAGCTTGAAGCTTGAGTTTAAAATAGGAGTAGATTCGATTTGGGTATAAGAAACATAATATTATGTTTCTTATTGGGTATAAGAAACATAATATTATGTTTCTTATTGGGTATAAGAAACATAATATTATGTTTCTTATTGGGTATAAGAAACATAATATTATGTTTCTTATTGGGTATAAGAAACGTAATACTATGTTTCTTATTGGGTATAAGAAACATAATATTATGTTTCTTATTGGGTATAAGAAACATAATACTATGTTTCTTATTAGGTATAAGAAACATAATAAATCCATGCGAGTACATACGCACGCACGCACGCACGCACGCACGCACGCACGCACGCACGCACGCACGCACGCACGCACGCACGCACGCACGCACGCACGCACGCACGCACACACGTTGTTGTATCACAATACGCTCGTCCGACCTCCCTGCCCTTTGCACGCCGACGAGTAGATTGTCTGTATGTTGATTAGGATACGATTTTGCTCATCGTTATGCAATTATGCACAAATTGGCCAAAGGAGCAAGTAGGCGAGGCGACGCGTAATGGCGGCGAGCGGGGATTCAAGTAATGCATGTGTGATTACGCTTTCGCAGTTCGCTCACGCAAGCGAAGAGACGCGACATTTAACCAGCGCACATTGCGTTCTGCCTGTTCCATTTACACGGTGCCACAGCCTTCATTTATAGTCAGACGCATCGCAGACGTTGTCTTGGCGATCCCGCCGATACTTCAATGCCAGCTACGAATGCCAAACGTTGTTGGTTGCGTACGGTTGGATGCGACCAATAGTGAAAGGAATCGGTTGGTTTCCTTGGAAATATTGGTAGCGGCAAGTCAATTTGCGAAGCGTTTCAAATAGGTAATAAGCCGACCAAAGCCAAATCTGGTGATATACTAAAGCTATCAGTGATCGCCAAGGATCGTATGTTAGAAGAAAATCAAACCTACAGCGTGACAAAAATACAAATTAATATAACACATTTGCTTCACATGTTGCGTGATCGCCGGGTAGTTTCCGATGGATATCTCTAATATCATTAATTTGGTTCATGCTTGTATTCCAAAAGTAAAAACATAAACAACCTTATTGGTTGATGAACAGCTGTTGATAAATAGCTGACCGGCTTTCATACGCTATTCGGTAGAAGGCGGTTATTACCGGTATAATTAAGGTTTGCAGCACACACAAATAGATTGCGTGTCAATTTGTTTTTCATTATTGCTAAGATAATGAAAATATGCGTGAGATGTTTAGACCTTTGCCGTGAGTTCGTGACATTTAAAACTCCATCTTCAACTAATCTAGTATATCGCGAATCCGGTTCGATGATGTCTTAATATCTAGCGTAAGTGACATCCGCTGTCGATTTAATAAAAAAGTGCAGATTTTTTTTTAAATCTTCGAAAGAATTTACTTTAGTCGTTAAATCTGGTAAGGCTCAAAATAGTGGATATCCAAAACGGTAAACATTTTATGGGGTCAAAGTTGGTCATGGGTGTGACTTCCATCCTCTTGCAGATCACATGAAAAAGTTATGAAATTTCACCAAGGGTGAAATTCGTGAGTTTTCAGGGCTTCCATTTTCACTTCAGTAAATGCTAGATCAAGCATTAAGTAATTTAATAGTTTGTCTGGTTATTTAAAAAACTACCTAAAAAAGCACAAACGAGCTGGCATGTCGTAGTGGACACTAGATAAATTTGAATTTTCGCAAAATGAATTTGAAATGAGACGAGCAAAAACATTTATATGAGGAGGGACCTTTAATGCAAAACCATGAGTTTCTCGGCTTATGCGTTGACGTTGACAGGTGTGATAGTCAAACTAACAGACTAATACAAATTGATTCGCATTCAAAATTGCTGCAGAGCCGATGCCGACGTGGTCAAACGTGAAAAGTCAACCGGAGACGGCTGTCTGATCGAGCAGGCGAGCCGTCAACGGATGACACGCTGCTGCTGCTGCTGCTGCTGCTGCTGCTGCTGCTGCTGCTGCTGCTGCTGCCTTTTCTTCTGCTGCGGCTGCTGCTTATGCTGCTGCTGCTGTTGCTGTTTCTGCGGTTGCTGCTGTTTATGCTGTTGCTGCTGTTTATGCTGTTGCTGCTGCTGCTGTTCCTGCTGTTGTTGTTGCTGCTGCTGCTGCTGCTGGTGCTGCTGCTGCTGCTGCTGCTGCTGGTGCTGCTGGTGCTGGTGCTGGTGCTGGTGCTGGTGCTGGTGCTGGTGCTGGTGCTGGTGCTGCTGCTGCTGCTAAACCTAGCCCGTTTCACGAACCGCGCTCTCTGCCGCTGTCGATCAGATTCCGCTCAAGGTGTGACGTGGAACAGTCTGGCTAATTTCGCTCGAAGGGCGAAGACAAGCGAATTACGTCAACGGAGGTTTCCGTCGCGGCTTTGACGCGGTTTATTTACGCCTTGTGTGGGCACTCCGTCGTGCGATCGCACTGGGTCGCAGACCACATCATTCGCTTTACGAATACGGAATTTCCTTGAGATGCGATGCCATCCATGCGTTAAGGATATGTGGGTCGATAAGTAAGCCACACGAATACTATCAGAACAGCTTGTGACTTGTTACTAGACTCTAAATAGCTACCTTTTAGATACTCGAATATTAGCTCGACGGACCTTTTGGGACCCTAATTATCAATTCTTCAGCATCAGTCAGAACATCTGGCGCAGAAAGTGAAGCGATTGAAATACGGCAGACGCGCCCAGGTAGAAACGCAGCTGGGGATTACAACCTTCCCACGAATTTAATGGAATTGCCATCGTTTAACAAACACCATATGACACAATAAAGCAGTTAAGACTGACTCTGACGAAAGGACCAATAAGGTCCGTAAGGTCCGTCGAGATGACTCTCGAGACTCTGGTAGCTACCATTAAATTAATATACAGAAACATGGCCTTTTCAACCAAACGACACCGATACGTTCAAATATGATATATGATATTATATTTGGAGAATGTTACATCTTGTTTCTTGCTTCACGTACATACGTAATCATGGCGTCAGCATTCAACACAATATGATAACCAACATCGCGATATTACCAAAGTATTAACAAACTCGCCACCAGTGGCGCCACTCGCCATTTCGCCAATGTCACAACTTACATTTGATGTGCAGATTCTACACATCTTTGTTTCACATGGTAAACTCATAATGTTTATCAAGGAATCTGCCAATTTAAATGGCATACAATTGTAGGTCGAATTATGTTGAAAAGCTAACGATAACGTCCGTTAGGGAATGAAACTATTTTACGTTTCTCGTGTGTACAACGTAACAAGTTGTAAACAGCAATGGCGTTGCCATGCCTACCAATAATTATAACCATGTTGTGGCAGTGTTGATACGGTGGGTGGCGACACTGTTGGGGAGTGTGAATTAATAATGACGTGTTTCCCTTATATAGATATACATCATATAAACAAACGTAATACGCTGATAGAATACGTATTTACAATTGTTTCGTAAAACCTAACATGGTACGATCTAACTCGCCGTTTAGACTCATTTCTGGAACAGGGGATACAACGATCATTACTATGACGAAAGAGTTCATTCCTGATTAATGTACATTTCCTTAACATTATGCCGAACGTGTAATACGTACCGAGCACATAATCCTAGGAAAACAACAACATTTGCAAAACAAGATTGGTCATTGTCATGTATACCGACTCATGTTGACGATATTGCTAACAGAAAACACCTATTATCAACACATTTTATGGGCGGTATAGTTATGGATCGCTGCCGCGGAATTATCGGTATTTAGCGACGTTTGTAGCGACGTTTGATGTTGCGTTGATCCTACTTGGACCACGAGTTGACCGTTGTTAGTTATACGACCAGCACGAAATGTGACCACTGGGATAACAGAACATTATTTGTTTCGTGTCTCGCGTAATATCACGTCATCGTTTCGCGCCTATAGTCACCCAACCGCCGGCAAATTGTAAGATTGCTGACTGGCTGGTCTTGGAACTGGCCAAGCTGCAACACGCGGACACGTCAATACGCAAGGATGTCACGTAACAGGTCCTCGACGTCGCTGCATTGCGGGTAATTACGAAGGTCACAACACCTGGATACAATGTCACGAAACGTGCGTCGACGCAAGTACATCCACCGGCGCGACCGAGACGCGTGCTCGAACGCTGCGTAGTCATTTCCGTGTGAACGCCAATCTGATGAGATGCGATTCGACGTTGCGATGTAACGTGTGCGCGCGTAACGAGCTTTGTCACCGGTGCGGCAGGAGCGGTTAGTTAATTTATCTAGCTAACTCTTCACACACCCACCTTAGTGTCTGTGTTGAAGGACACACGCAGCACGTGTCACAATCGTCACCGTCGTCGTCAATATTGTCAACATTGAAGCGTTCATGCAGTATCCAACTCCAATATTCGCATCGATATTCGCACCGATTCCAATTCGCATCGACAATTATACACATTAGTGTCAGTTGACAAAGTCAACGGCTCAGAAACGGACATCAATAATACGCACAGACGGACACCAATCACAAGCACAAGCGTGTTACTTCGTGTCGCACAGGTGTTCGTTTCTAGTTTACTCACACGAGTGATGCACTTGTGACTACGTCAGAGGCAACGTTGATTTCTGTACCGCAATATTTACCGAAGCGAGTCCAGTTGTGTCGCTATATTTACAGATCCGACGCCTTCGCCCGCGATCACACGCTCGTCTCATGCACGATGGACACAGGCTTGTCGCCGTTCGTGAAACTACACATTGTCCGCGGGCCACCGACCGTAGTGGCGGCCAAAGTCGTAGGAGGTGGAGTGCTGACGTTGCCGTGGCAGTGCAGCGCACGAGCGAACCCCTTGCGGAAGTTGGCCGACAGGAACGCGTAGATGACCGGATTCATGCTCGAGTTGGCGTACGACAGCGCATGCGCGCCGATCCGGAAGTAGTAGAAGGCGTACGTGTGGCGCCACGTAGAAGGCGAATAGTTGGTCCACAGCCAGACGACGTGCGACGGGAGCCAGCAGAAGCAGAAGACCGAGACGACGACGATGACGAGACGCGTGACCTTCCGCTTCACCCTCAGCCGCTGGTTGTGTCCCCGGCCGCCGCGTCGCCCGATGGCGTCCAACGGTTCCCGGATGAGCCACAACTGGCGGATCATCAGCGAACTAAGCACGAAGATGGCGACAAGAGGAATGACGTAGCCGATGATGAAAAGAACGAGGTAGTACGTGGCTCGGTTCCGCACGGCGCCACCCCAGTCGTCGGCGCAGATCGCGACCGGTTCCGGTCCGATGTGCCGGTAGACTCGCACCGTGTAGAGGATCGGCCAGGGCAGCGCGACCAGCACGGACACCAGCCAGATGATGACAGTCGACGCCAGCGCCATGCCGGGCGTCCGCAGGTGTTTCGTCTCGAGCGGGTAGCCGACAGCTAGAAAGCGGTCCAACGCCATGATGATGAGGGTCAGTATACTGGCGACCATGCTGGCGTACTGGATCAGGTGGACGAACTTGCACATAAACTCACCGAACGGCCAGTTTCCGGACGAGTAGATGACGGCGTGGAACGGCACGCAGAAGACAAGGAACAGCACGTCGGCGACAGCCAGGTTCAGGATGAACAGACTTGTCGTGTTGCGTCGGTAGTCGCCGTTCTTCAGCACGACGACAAGGACAAGACTGTTGCCGATGCACCCAAGCACGACGACGATCCCGAACAGCGCTGGCACGATGTAGCGCTCCGAGCCGGGCACGCAACACGCCGGCTCCCCAAGCCAGTGGGTCTCGTTCGACTCGGTGAAGTTCGACTCGACATATCCGAGTATGGCCTGCGCGACTGTCCGATTCGCAATCGAATACGCATCCATGTTCCCGGTATAAATCAAAGTGCTGTCGTCGCCGATGCGGTGCGCTTACTTATAAACAAATGTCGTCTTCTAATTTCAATTAGGCGCTCTCCGCTATCGCCCATTGGTCGGCGACGCGAGAAGGCCGCCTGTCAATCAATACGCCGGCGATGGATCAGAGGCTGGCCTTCCGACCGACTGATCAATTAGCGACGGGCGGTTGGCGGTTTCCTGCTCCGCGCGGCGTAAGGTGAGCGTGGCGATAGAAACGCGCATTCGAATGCACGGCTGAATTACAGTCTGGGTGTACGTTATCAAGTAAACAAGATAACATAATTATTTTGCTTTTGGATGAAATATGTGCTACGTTTCTTATGGAAACCACACGTTACGGATAATTACAGAAGTTTATTAACCAGGAAGTCTTGTACCGGTTTATATATATATATATATATATATATATATATATATATATATATATATATATATATATATATATATATATATATATATATATATCCATATATTTAATCTACAGCCATTACAAAATAAAAACAGTTAACAAAACAAGTATATTTCCACACGGTAGGCACATTTGGGAGTAGGCAGACTCGTCCGCCCCACTCTTGGTCTCTGGGGCGGGCGTCCGTGGCGGGATTTACGTAAGCGCCGATTTGGTGTTTCCGTAGCCAAATAATATAACAGCTTAGCTATCCCAGTCCGCCCTGGTCCGCTGTTCCAGCATGCAATATAACAGCTTAGCTATCCCAGTCCGCCCTGGTCCGCTGTTCCAGCATGCAATATAACAGCTTAGCTATCCCAGTCCGCCCTGGTCCGCTATTCCAGCATGCACTATAACAGCTTAGCTATCCCAGTCCGCCCTGGTCCGCTGTTCCAGCATGCAATATAACAGCTTAGCTATCCCAGTCCGCCCTGGTCCGCTATTCCAGCATGCAATATAACAGCTTAGCTATCCCAGTCCGCCCTGGTCCGCTGTTCCAGCATGCAATATAACAGCTTAGCTATCCTAGTCCGCCCTGGTCCGCTATTCCAGCATGCAATATAACAGCTTAGCTATCCCAGTCCGCCCTGGTCCGCTGTTCCAGCATGCAATATAACAGCTTAGCTATCCCAGTCCGCCCTGGTCCGCTGTTCCAGCATGCAATATAACAGCTTAGCTATCCCAGTCCGCCCTGGTCCGCTGTTCCAGCATGCAATATAACAGCTTAGCTATCCCAGTCCACCCTGGTCCGCTGTTCCAGCATGCAATATAACAGCTTAGCTATCCCAGTTCGCCCTGGTCCGCTGTTCCAGCATGCAATATAACAGCTTAGCTATCCCAGTCCGCCCTGGTCCGCTATTCCAGCATGCAATATAACAGCTTAGCTATCCCAGTCCGCCCTGGTCCGCTGTTCCAGCATGCAATATAACAGCTTAGCTATCCCAGTCCGCCCTGGTCCGCTGTTCCAGCATGCAATATAACAGCTTAGCTATCCCAGTCCGCCCTGGTCCGCTGTTCCAGCATGCAATATAACAGCTTAGCTATCCCAGTCCGCCCTGGTCCGCTGTTCCAGCATGCAATATAACAGCTTAGCTATCCCAGTCCGCCCTGGTCCGCTGTTCCAGCATGCAATATAACAGCTTAGCTATCCCAGTCCGCCCTGGTCCGCTGTTCCAGCATGCAATATGTAAACATGCAATTCGACCCGAATCGTTCATTTAGTTTTAAATGCTGATTCACTAAAACACATTTCGTCGGTCAAGCTTTTAGAATATATATATATATATATATATATATATATATATATATATATATATATATATATATATATATATATATATCCCCGCGTTGGTCAGGCTGATTTCCGGTGTGTGGTTGGGTAAACAAAATGTGCATTTTGAGTTATTCTAACTGGAGTTCAGAGGCATGACTAAGGAATAATATACTGAAACAACAAAACTGATCGTAACTAGGTTATTGTTATACACTAGATGGCGAATTGGTCTAATCCAGTGCATTCTGGGATCGCGGTCGACTTGATATACATGTAATACGGTGAGGCTAATATTTTATTTGTATTCTAGAAGCTATGCTAATACGATGTTTTCTGTGATATCGTTCATTGTTCGTCCATTAAGATAAAATGCTACCATATATCTATAATCACAGATCATGACATAACATAGCACAAGATAGTTACGTTATTGGCAGTTAAGTTCTACACACTCCTCCGATAATGTATGGCTTATGCAATGTCCGCGTATAGGACAGTACAACGTAATCACAAACTATTTAGCAATTTTTTTCTAAGGTGGATTACGCATTCTCGAACGCCTCAGTAGGATTGTACTGACCGTAGGAATAAAATCTACTTTCTTATCTGACAGCTGCATCGCAGCTCACCATCGCAGCTCACCATCGCAGCTCACCATCGCAGCTCACCATCGCAGCTCACCATCGCAGCTCACCATCGCAGCTCACCATCGCAGCTCACCATCGCAGCTCACCATCGGGGCTAGTCACTTTTTAGTAAAGTGAAACTAAAGTCATGGTTGTGGGCCTATGCACCTATAAAAGTTAATAACACATAACCATTTGCAACTATAATCAAGACAAATATCACGCCAGTGGTTTACTAGGAAAACCTTGTTGAATACACGGCATCTTTATTTCATGGGCCGCGCCATACTGTTAGATAACCGGGCGCTTGTAGTCTAGCAATATTCGCTCACCAAATGGAAATCTTTTGCAAACACCTATACTTGTCAATAGGATATAGTCATGCTGTTTGCGTATAAACTAATGCAACCTATTTTGCCCTTTGTTTACTAAAAAAAAGTTTTCTTTGCTTCGGCCCTTCGTTCTCGGTCGAAAACACTTAACGCCTCGCAGCGGAAGTCTAGCTGCATCAGTTTCCTAGAACTGCCAGTAGCTCATTGGGCGCCCTGTCCAACATGTCAGCCGCCATGAGAACTGAGATTTGACCAGAATCTCTCACTTTTTGAACACAGTCTGAGAAACCTGCTAGCGTGATATTCTTGTAGTTGATTAGTTTTTAGGTGCATTGCCCCCAAAACAATGAATTTTGTTTCGCTTTAAGCTGACACGCACTAACCCGCTATATACGTATTCCATGACACAAAATCTGTATACTGTCAATACGAAACAGAAGAAATGTGTTCCAAATAATTGATTGTGCGTAAGTTTATCGTCTAATATTGTCTGCAGTTTACTGCCAAACCGCCATACTGAGTGAATGACGTCACATGATTTTGCGGGTTTTATCACCAAAATATAATAATTTTATATTTATACATTATTGTGAAATAACTTTAGTGATATACATATAAGAATGATCGTAGACATGACACACGTGTGGTTACTGAGTGCATTTACTGTTTTTAATAAGATTCCAATGCTACGTTTTCGACGGTCTGGATTAATGCCTTTACGTGGAACCGAAAGGCTTAGCCTCTTGCATAACGTAGGATAACACTGGCATGTTGCCGGCGAGCAGTCAGTTGCTGGCATATGAATTTCCGTAGAGCCAAATGTTAGAAATGTCTCTGCACACACAGCCTCTAGCATAAACTAATTGGCTCTTATTAAGCGTCGGCTATTCCGACATCGTTTGCTTGCAACGACTACGAAATTGGCGCTTGATAAGACCTATCACAACAATGCAACCGGAAGTTGAACTGCCCAAATTAGCGGGTTGCGACATCGAAGCATCGGAACGCAATGGATATCCGTGAAACTAGCATTTATCTGCAAGCATTGCGTGTTTTGTTAACCAGCAATAACCGTTATTGTCGACACGCAATTTGATACAATAATTCGAATGAAGAACAGTCGATCGACGGATGATCATTAAAACGTCCATATGAGGTTCACAGATCTTATACAGGTCAGCCCGAAATGTACTATTTACACGCATTTTTCACCTTAAACCCATGTTATATACATGGGTTTAAGCCCACGTATATTTTCTATGTGATATAGGGAATGGTTTCATTTTATTCCCAGTGTGAAAAATATGACAATGCAATAATCCATGGTAAAATTAATGACAAATAAAAGGGATCTAGAGAATCCTCCAAGATTCGTCGCTCGCGAGGAGCCACCGACTATGATAAATAAATATATTCCCTCATTGTATATACTAATAATGCAATGTAGACAGATAATGCCATGTAAAAATTATATTCGAGTCGAGACATTCAAATTAAACAGATAATGGTCATTCTATAAAAACGAATTATCATTTTTAATTTATATTATATATCATGATTTGACGATAACAACTATCAAACTATATTATGTAGTTTTACATTACATCGATTTTCACAGTCGGTGTCTCCGACGATTCTAGGACATAACCCCCTCCCCGGGACATATCTCCCGGACAATCTACCCGACCAATATCCACCGGACAAATTCCCCCCTATGACAATATCCCACATTCTCGAGCAACGGTAAAACAATATTCATATTTATTACGCACTCTAATGTGCACGTAGTCCACACGGCGTTACGACAGGCCTACTTAGAGTCTAACATTGAAAGGACTACCGCGGTGATAGTCCACACGGCGTTACGACAGGCATACTTAGAGTCTAACATTGAAAGGACTACCGCGGTGATAGTCCACACGGCGTTACGACAGGCCTACTTAGAGTCTAACATTGAAAGGACTACCGCAGTGATAGTCCACACGGCGTTACGACAGGCATACTTAGAGTCTAACATTGAAAGGTCTACCGCGGAGATAGTCCACACGGCGTTACGACAGGCGTACTTAGAGTCTAACATTGAAAGGACTACCGCGGTGATAGTCCACACGGCGTTACGACAGGCATACTTAGAGTCTAACATTGAAAGGACTACCGCGGTGATAGTCCACACGGCGTTACGACAGGCGTACTTAGAGTCTAAAATTGAATGGACTACCGCGGTGATAGTCCACACGGCGTTACGACAGGCATACTTAGAGTCTAACATTGAGAGGGCTACCGCGGTGATAGTCCACACGGCGTTAGGACAGGCACAATTAGAGTCTAACATTGAGAGGACTACCGCGGTGATAGTCCACACGGCGTTACGACAGGCGTACTTAGAGTCTAACATTGAAATGACTACCGCGGTGATAGTCCACACGGCGTTGCGACAGGCACAATTAGAGTCTAACATTGAGAGGACTACCGCGGTGATAGTTCACACGGCGTTACGACAGGCGTACTTAGAGTCTAACATTGAAAGGACTACCGCGGTGATAGTCCACACGGCGTTACGACAGGCATACTTAGAGTCTAACATTGAGAGGACTACCGCGGTGATAGTCCACACGGCGTTAGGACAGGCACAATTAGAGTCTAATATTGAAAGGACTACCGCGGTGATAGTCCACACGGCGTTACGACAGGCATACTTAGAGTCTAACATTGAGAGGACTACCGCGGTGATAGTCCACACGGCGTTAGGACAGGCACAATTAGAGTCTAATATTGAGAGGACTACCGCGGTGATAGTCCACACGGCGTTACGACAGGCGTACTTAGAGTCTAACATTGAAAGGACTACCGCGGTGATAGTCCACACGGCATTACGACAGGCATACTTAGAGTCTAACATTGAGAGGACTACCGCGGTGATAGTCCACACGGCGTTAGGACAGGCACAATTAGAGTCTAACATTGAGAGGACTACCGCGGTGATAGTCCACACGGCGTTACGACAGGCACACTTAGAGTCTAACATTGAGAGGACTACCGCGGTGATAGTCCACACGGCGTTAGGACAGGCTCACTTAGATTCTAACATTGAGAGGACTACCGCGTTGATAGTTCACACGGCGTTACGACAGGCACACTTAGAGTCTAACATTGAGAGGACTACCGCGGTGATAGTCCACGCGGCGTTACGACAGGCACACTTAGAGTCTAACATTGAGAGGACTACAGCGGTGATAGTCCACGCGGCGTTACGACAGGCACACTTAGAGTTTAACATTGAGAGGACTACCGCGGTGATAGTCCACGCGGCGTTAGGACAGGCACACTTAGAGTCTAACATTGAGAGGACTACCGCGGTGATAGTCCACACGGCGTTACGACAGGCGTACTTAAAGGCTAACATTGAGAGGACTACCGCGGTGATAGTCCACACGGCGTTACGACAGGCACACTTAGAGTCTAACATTGAGAGGACTACCGCGGTGATAGTCCACGCGGCGTTACGACAGGCACACTTAGAGTCTAACATTGAGAGGACTACCGCGGTGATAGTCCACACGGCGTTAAGACAGGCACACTTAGAGTATAACATTGAGAGGACTACCGCGGTGATAGTCCACACGGCGTTAGGACAGGCACACTTAGAGTCTAACATTGAGAGGACTACCGCGGTGATAGTCCACACGGCGTTAGGACAGGCACACTTAGAGTCTAACATTGAGAGGACTACCGCGGTGATAGTCCACACGGCGTTACGACAGGCGTACTTAGAGGCTAACATTGAGAGGACTACCGCGGTGATTGTCCACACGGCGTTACGACAGGCACACTTAGAGTCTAACATTGAGAGGACTACCGCGGTGATAGTCCACGCGGCGTTACGACAGGCACACTTAGAGTCTAACATTGAGAGGACTACCGCGGTGATAGTCCACACGGCGTTATGACAGGCACAATTAGAGTCTAACATTGAGAGGACTACCGCGGTGATAGTCCACACGGCGTTAAGACAGGCACACTTAGAGTCTAACATTGAGAGGACTACCGCGGTGATAGTCCACACGGCGTTAGGACAGGCACAATTAGAGTCTAACATTGAGAGGACTACCGCGGTGATAGTCCACACGGCGTTACGACAGGCGTACTTAGAGTCTAACATTGAAAGGACTATCGCGGAGATAGTCCACGCGGCGTTACGACAGGCACACTTAGAGTCTAACATTGAAAGGACTATCGCGGAGATAGTCCACGCGGCGTTACGACAGGCATACTTAGAGTCTAACATTGAAAGGACTACCGCGGAGATAGTCCACACGGCGTTACGACAGGCACACTTAGAGTCTAACATTGAAAGGACTACCGCGGAGATAGTCCACACGGCGTTACGACAGGCACACTTAGAGTCTAACATTGAAAGGACTACCGCGGAGATAGTCCACGCGGCGTTACGACAGGCACACTTAGAGTCTAACATCGAAAGGACTATCGCGGAGATAGTCCATGTTGTTTCGCTCAGCATAATGACCCACACGTCTCGCAATGCGCTGACTACAGTCAGCCTACTTCTATATGCTGATATTGTTAGAGAAAGAAACTTAATAAGCTAGGTATGTTGTAAAACTACATTATACAATAACATTTATCTATACATTAAAACGCTAGCTTTGTGTGCAGTCTGGCAGTCTGGCAGTCTCTCCTCTCCTCATTTCGTTATTTTGTCTGTGGGTGATATTACCGAAGGGTGATATTCTATTGTTCGGGGGATTATGCCCTGATGCCGTCTCTGACGTGGCCGGCTGCACCGAGAGACGAGAAGCAACAACACACCTACATTTCAGCAGCTCGTCTCTTCGCAATTGTACCGTTGGCTACAGGCGTGTCGTGCCACATCAGGTCGGCTGTTCACACCGATCTACCAGCGTTTCAGGTGTTGTTCTTGGCAGACGTTTGATGGGCCGTGGTGCCAGTCTCCCAACCGAAGCATCGTTTATAACGGACACCATAGGTGTGAGGAATGCAGTAACTGTAGTTTCGTTGAACTGGGACGATTCATTCATAACGTTGCACTGTACAAGCTGTTTTCTGATGTTGCTAGAGTTCACACTTGTATATCACAGTGTGTTGCTTCGGTTTTAACCTGGAACATCACCGAAGCGAGCTTATTGGCAACAGCTAATGAGTTTCTTGAAACAAAGGAGCTATAATTATTGACTACCCGTTAATACTTTATTGGTTATTCCTGTCAAACATTATTTATTGATTAGCCGTTACGTCATAATGTGTGGCTGTTGTAGTCTTTATTAGAAATATTGGTTTTAAACAGTGAACAAACAATTAGTTACACCAACATTAATTATGTTTGCACTGATGGACGTTTATAGCGAGTCGCTGTTCTGTTTTATCTTTGCTGAAGTGAATTAACTAGATGTGTGCTTTTCATGTTGTTTTATGTATTTAGCCAAATGCAGACACAAAGTCCGTGATGATGAAATCTCATTATCTTAGTCCAACGTGAAACTGGTCCTCGTTTCGCGGAATATCCCTGGTGTCACTGACTGAAATCAGCCTGGTCATATTCAGCTTTCGACTGATGCCAAAGAACAGGGCGGAGTCAAAATGTAGAGATCAAAGGGCATAGCCAATAATGGAAAAAATCTAAATTTTCAACAGTACCATTTTGTCCTAACAACCTTATTGTTATGAAACCTGGAAAACAAGCCAAACAGTTGAACAGAAACTAGCAAGTTTCCAGAACAAATGCTTGCGCAGGCTTTTGAAAATCAAACGGAATACGTTTCACAATAACCAGGAAGTCCAACGAGCAAATACAAATCGAGTTAAAAATATTGAAAAGAAGATGGAGGTGTTTGGTCCATGTTCTTGGAATGCCGCCACCGAGAACATCAAAGCAGACGTGGTACTGGAAACCAGCTGGGAAAAGAAAAGGAGGACGCCCAAAAGAAACGCACCAACCAACCGTCAAGAGAAGCACAAACCCTGAAACGTAAGACAGATGACTTGGAAAGAATGGCTGCCGATAAGACTGGATGGCGCCAGTTGCTCTCTGCCTTGTGTAGCAACGGCAGAGCGAGTAAGAGATTGTGGCGTGGACAAGAATCTGGCGGACTTTGCAGGAGAACTGGAGCCGGTTACGGACTGCCTTGACGCAACTGCTCGCAACTCGAGGCGAGCTACCAACATCAAGGAGTCTGATCTCGGCAGCATCAACATCCTCATGGGCAAGCCTGCAGCGTTCCTCGGCAAGAGAGAAACCACAATTAATTCTCGCTCGGGCCACATTTGTGTAACGTTTTCAAGGATACGTTTAAATGTGTTCCTACAATCAGCATGATTGCATTATTAAGACAGGCCGACCGTTGGTCTAGCTCCAGTCGCTGACGCACGCGTAGGAACACCATCGTCAGTCAACCACAATTGACTTCGATCATTGTCATTGACCTCTCAAAATTCGCGCCACTTTATTTTATTTGTCTTGCTCTCGTCCAGTTGAATGTCACGTACTCTCTGATTTTGGTCACGTACGAACGACAAGCGAACCAGATATTCGACGATTGCATTAATACATTCACTTCTTCTATAACTATTATTGTCGAGTTGTGCCAGTTTTTGGTCAAGCCGCGGTCAAGTGTCACGCCGAGGTCAAGTGTCACGCCGCGTTCAAATGTCACGCCGGTCAAGTGTCATGCCGGGACAAAGCTCAAGCATGACGTTATATGTTCTGTTCCATTCAGGGTTGGATAAAGCATATCGCCATTTATCAAGTACATGTACCTCGACACGATTCAAGTACCACTACAAGAGTATGTACAAGCACAACTACGTTACATGAACTCAAGTACATTTAGTCGTAATGATACAAAATATGACGTGTTATTCAGTTGTCAGATCTTTATATCCACGTCGAGTAACTCTTCGTTGTTTATTCTTTCTGTCCGGTGTCATTCAGTTGTCAGATCTTTATATCCACGTCGAGTAACTCTTCATTGTTTATTCTTTCTGTCCGGTGTATTTGTTCAATCTTTCTCCCTGCCCACGCAGTACAGCTTTATAAGCGTTTGATGTCTCCTTCCTAATAGCCACGTCTCCGCAGCATTCGTAACTATATCCAATGCTAACTGTACAAACTTATTTAATGTTTCTTTCTTCAGGCTTTTTTTCATTATCATTTGTGAAGGCGAATTTAAAAATCCCTCCTGCGCAGTGCTTGAATGTGCGCCGTTGGTTTAATAAGAGAGTGCGCACCTTTGTTAAAACCACGAAATAATTTACATCGCGAAAGTGTGAATAGCATTTCACAGTATAAACAGCCGGATTAATGTTCGCTTAATTTTGACCGGGTCCTGTCAAAAATATTATAAAAGTTTCTCCGATGATTTTATAAAAACTCAATAAAACTTTTTCACGGACGAGCTCCCGTGTCGTAGCGGATACTAGATAAGTTTGGTTTATCGCGAAATAATTATAAAACGAGAGTGAACACATTGAACTGGGGAAGGGTATTTAAATCAGGGTGAAAATAAGCCCTTATTCAACTATGCAGGGACAATTGCCAGCATATGTAAGTTGGTTTTGTCGGTGGCTGGTAATTCGCCGCCAAGCAGGGATCTAATTGGCGTTGAGTAATTGGTGCCTTCGCCAGTGTTTGCGGGGCTGATACTGGAGAGATGGAAGGAAAAACCGACAGGACCCCTCGAGCGCCGCCCTAGGCCCCATGCTGCAACGTCTTAAAGCACGACGTGTGGTGTAGGCGTGGATCGGTCTCGCAGCCTCCTCATCTTCGCTCCCGCGAACCGTTCTACGTGTGCAACCACCGACGCTTTATTCCTGGGTCAACTGTCGGTGCAGGGCCTTCAAACCACTACGGTAGTGCTTTGAACCTAGGTTGAAAACACTTAGGTCAGGTTGAAAATAAGTCGACATTCAGATTCAAAACACAATCGTAGCGTATTTTAGGAGTTTTGTTATGTGCTTACTACACCGGCAGGTGTATGTCGACGGAACACAGTATATGTTTGTTGACTGTGTGGAGCGACGATTATGCATCCAGTACCAATAGTCTGTTTTCTTACAGAAGAAGGAAATAACACGCGTGTTTATTATAAGCCCCGATTTTCAATTGATAATCTTGAATTGTTGAAGTATAGTATTTATTATTATTTATATTATTATATGCATAAAACAGTGGAGGTTGCGATAGTAATGGCCGAACTGACCGTGTGCGTGTGCGCGTGCGCGTGCGCGTGCGCGTGCGCGTGCGCGTGCGCGTGCGCGTGCGCGTGCGCGTGCGCGTGTGCGTGTGCGTGTGCGTGTGCGTGTGCGTGTGCGTGTGCGTGTGCGTGTGCGTGTGCGTGTGCGTGTGCGTGTGCGTGTGCGTGTGCGTGTGCGTGTGCGTGTGCGTGTGCGTGTGCGTGTGCGTGTGCGTGTGCGTGTGCGTGTGCGTGTGCGTGTGCGTGTGCGTGTGCGTGTGCGTGTGCGTGTGCGTGTGCGTGTGCGTGTGCGTGTGCGTGTGCGTGTGCGTGTGCGTGTGCGTGTGCGTGTGCGTGTGCGTTTGCGTGTGCGTGTGCGTGTGCGTGTGCGTGTGCGTGTGCGTGCGTGCTTCTACAACCTTAATCCGTGAATGTGCGTCTATGTGCGTGTTGTAGTGTGCTTTGGGAAACACACATATTTTGATAATTATGTTTTCATAATTATTTTATCGACTGAAATATGTTTAACCGACATCTTGATACCTACACATTTATGCGGTGAATTTAGACATATTTTTATTTAGTATTACTGTCATTTACTCTTGAGTTGTGCCCATTATTTGTTGCTGCTATTATTATTATTATTAATAATAGTATTATTGTATTAATGGTGACATGATCGATGGGACAATTACTTCTGTTATTACTATTATTGTATTGATGGTGACATGATAAATGGTACAGTAACTTGTGTTATTAAATTTTCTATTAAAGCAAATTGACCATTTCGCGGTGTTTTTAATATCTACGTCACATCACGACCTTCATGCAAGTTAGACGATATCAAATATTCAACACATGCATCAATAAATCAAGGCATGCCCGTCTCATCAATTTTGCGATTTGCGACATTTATTGGTCACGCAGCGGTCAAGTGCCAGTTGGTCACCTGAAGCGGTATTGCGGTCACCGTCAACAATACGTCAAGCCTGCATCATTCTGTGTGAATGACTGGCGCATTTCAACAAGACGACGTGTGTCGCATGCGACAATTCAATATTTTCTCACTGGGATGTCTACGATACAAAGGCACCTGTTCGCGAGACGGCATTGCTTCCTAACTCATTCTAGTCTTATTGATCGCGTCTGAGGCGAGATTTCTCTCATGTACGCTCCAAACACTGTCCGTCGGCAACTTTCTTCACCAGGGTAGACTGCCCTAAAAACTTCCACATGATAGCCGTTTTTGTCTGACATTCTACTGACAAATGATAAACCGCCCAAATGATAAACCGCCCGCCCGCCCGCCCGCCCGCCCGCCCGCCCGCCCGCCCGCCCGCCCGCCCGCCCGCCCGCCCGCCCGCCCGCCCGCCCGCCCGCCCGCCCGCCCGCCCGCCCGCCCGCCCGCCCGCCCGCCCGCCCGCCCGCCCGCCCGCCCGCCCGCCCGCCCGCCCGCCCGCCCGCCCGCCCGCCCGCCCGCCCGCCCGCCCGCCCGCCCGCCCGCCCGCCCGCCCGCCCGCCCGCCCGCCCGCCCGCCCGCCCGCCCGCCCGCCCGCCCGCCCGCCAACTGCTAGACAATGTACAATTCAGTACACACAAAAGCGAGATGAAGTAATCCTGTGTAAACCTTGTCAAGGCATGTCGTCGCATGGTTATTGAACCGTGTCGTCAAGAAAAAACCCATAACACAACAGGTTAAAACAAATCCATCGGGAGGATGGAAGTCAAACATATCTCATCCGATGAATTTGATTTCAGGTTTGAGAGACCTTAGTCTTGAAGAAAGCTTAAAAATATATGGTTTGACAACCCCAGAGACAAAGGTGTTAAGAGAAGATCAAATTGAAGTATATCAGATATTGAATGAACATGAAAATGTTGAAATATGTTGAAATATCTTTTTCCACCAATATTGAAAAACTCAAGACCTTCAGTAATGTTGGTGAATGAACAGAGCGTATTATATATATCAGAAAGTACTCATTCTCACAGAGGACAATAAATGAATGGAATAGATTATCTACAGATTGTGTAACTGCTAGCAGCGTGATTGTTTAAAAACAAAATAGACACCTATCTCAGAAGTACGGGTGGTTCCGCATATATATATATATATATATATATATATATATATATATATATATATATATATATATATATATATATATATCTATCTGTATATGTATATGTGTATATATAAATGTATATGCATATGAATATGTATATATGTATATATATATATATATATATATATATATATATATATATATATATATATATATATATATATATATATATATATATATATATATATATATATATATATATATATATATATATATATATATATATATATATATATATATATATATATATATATATATATATATATACACATATACATATATATGGCAATCTGGTTAACTCTTATTGAATCTTGAATCACGAACACGATGTTGTATGCATGGCACTCAGATGGAATTATTCTGAACATGCGTGCGGAACCACTGTTCTAGAAGAGTCCCATCGGTTCAACCTGGACACACTCTGGAAGACCGATTTCCGGCTGGCGTTGTTGTGTGTGGAATCGGTATGTGACCCGCCAGGTGTGACCTCTAGCGTTGAGTGCAACCCGTTTGCAGCGTGATTTTTTATGTTGACTTTTAGTGGATTACAGGTGACCCTCCCACACGTCGACACGAACATGCACGAACATGTGTACGAACTAATGTGAAAGTGCGTCTACGTATGAGGGTCACCTGTTATCCACTGAACGGCCAATGAACTAAACGAACCAAACGCAAGCGACGCGCGACTTACGTAAGGCGTAACACACAACGTAAGGCGTAACACACAACGTAAGGCGTAACACACAACGTAAGGCGTAACACACAACAAAGCAACCAGAGCGTAAATGGTCAGATCCAGGGTCTGACGTCACAATCCTAATTCGCCTTAGCAACCATGATTACACGCACGCACGCTCGCACGCACAAAAACATCTGCCAGATCAAGCTGTCCCACGCTGTGTTATCGCAAACTACTTTATTGTTGTCGCAAAGACAACTGTTTGGGCCAGAAATGCAACGAAAGGCACGACGGAATGTCCGATCGCTTTGCGGCGGCCATGTTTGTTTTGACCGACCTGGTTGCTAGGCAACACGTAGTGCATCTGATGATTGTCCTAATGCGTTGGTCGCAACAAAAACGCCTTCAACGTGCTGAAGATACAGATGAGCCGGTAGACGAACACACAACACACAACACACAACACACAACACACAATACACAAAACACAGCACACAGCACACAACACACAACATAAAGCACACAACACACAACACACAGCACACAACACACAGCACACAACACACAGCACACAACATAATGCACACAACACACAACACACAACACACAACACACAACACACAACACACAACACACAACACACAACACACAACACACAACACACAACACACAGCACACAGCACACAACATAATGCACACAACACACAACACACAACACACAACACACAACACACAGCACACAACACACAACACACAACACAAAACATAAAGCACACAACACACAGCACACAACGCACAGTACCCAACACACAACACGCAACATAATGCACACAGCATACAACATAATGCACATAACACACAGCACACAGCACACAACACAAAGCACACAGCACACAGCACACAACACAAAGCACACAGCACACAACACACAACGCGCAACACGCAGCACACAACACACAGCACACAGCACACAGCACACAGCACACAGCACACAACACAAAGCACACAGCACACAACACACAACGCACAGCACACAGCACGTGACACGCAACGCGCAACACGCAGCACACAACACACAGCACACAGCACACAACATACAACATACAACACACAGCACACAACACACAACACAAAACACACAACATACAACACACAGCACACAACACAAAACACACAACATACAACACACAGCGCACAACACAAAACACACAACTTACAACACACAGCACACAACACAAAACACACAACATACAACACACAGCGCACAACACAAAACACACAACATACAACACACTGCACACAACACAAAACACACAACATGCAACACACAGCGCACAACACAAAACACACAATATACACCACACAGCGCACAACACACAGCGCACATTACACAGCATTTTTCGAGAAAAAAAACTCAAGACATATCTATTCCAAATTGCATTTCCACCATAAATGAGATAGCGAGCGGGACCAAGTTTTGAATCACTTTTCTTCGCTGCGCCATAGGAACATCATCCGAGCTTCTGAATTTATTCCCACCCACCCTACCGATGTATTTGTACTTCTGTGTCGATACGCTTTCTAAACTTGCATATTACGTGTCAACATGTCTAGATATCGAATTGATCTGAATGTTGTATGGGGGGTTTATTCCCCCACTTTTGTGTATATCATTGTAAATACTCTAGCTAGCACTATATACATATAATTATGTATGCTTGTCTGCACATAGGTATTTTTTCCCTCTTTGTATGCTGTCGCTTTGTTTAAGAGCAGCAAGGGTTTTTTTCACCATAAATGTTCGGTTGTCCCTCGTTCTGATACTGACTTTTGCGTGTCCCTGTTCACGATTATGCTTAATGATTCTGTTTTGTTGCGCCTCTGAGTTCAGGTTCGTGAGAATATAGGCGCCATAGAAGTTAATTATTATTTTATTATTATAAGTGGTAATAGCATATGTAGTAAGGGACATGGTAGGTATTGGATGTTGTCTCCAATTGATAACATTAACTGGAACAGAATTGATTTGAAGGAATTCCCACTAGACCATTCGCTAGTTTGAACTTCATACAGAGTTTAGCATATTCGTCCTAGATTTATGTAAACAAAGCATAGAACTGTGTTCACACATACTTAGGGCGGATCGCTAAAAAGGATAACCTACTCGTTGTTTCATTTATCCGTTTTAAATGTGTGTTGTTCAGGCAAAATAAGTTTCTGTCTTTGTCGGTCGTGATTCTGGAAACCAGCCTAACACCAAAGAGCAATTCAAGAAAATGTATTTTCATTGAACGTCCAACCAGCGACGGTCGCTCCACAGCAAAATTAAAGGGAAATTGCCCGTATGTAGGTATAAGTTCTACATTCTCGTAATATTATTGGCTAACACTGTAAATGACAAATGCACGTTTCAATGGGTCGATATGCCTGGGACAGTGATGTACTCAGCAGCTGCTGGCTTAAGAGAATGGTATCATATAACTGTTAAGGAAACTCCCGTGTTTGGACAGTCGAATTAGGACGGCTTGAGCTTAATTTTGGACCGGTCTAACGTCAGGAAGACTAAACTCTTAAAAGTCAATGAACACTGGCCTGCTACAAAACATCAATAGTAATTATGTAAATAAAATAAATAAAAACCAGTAGAGAAAGAAGGACACTATCAGACGTAACAACAATCTCCTAGGCTAACTAAACAAACCTCCATATTTGACAATATGAATTCAGCGGTGTAACCTTTGCGCATGCTTTAAGACACTGCATTATATTCAACTATGTGCACGGTGAGTTCAATGGCCAAAACCGTTCCACTCCCACAGACATTCTGATCAGCCCCTGCTTTATCCCCTGATAGTTTGCACGGATTCTCCGGGTGCTTATCATGGCTCATCTCTAGGTACCAGGTTCCTGTTTTCAGATCGCATGCTCCTAGATTCAACATGTTAAATCATTGTAATAAACAAAACTGGGCCTGGTTCGACGGGTAGCCATCCACGGTTGGATCAACTTCTTCTCGCGACTACTTTTCTAGAAGCAAAAAGGTCAATTCAGATTCAAATGGCGCAAGAAGTAACGCTGCACTGTTCAAATATATCCCAGATGCAGCATACCACAATCGAATCTTGTTTTTCTAGTTGGAACAACATAATTCAGAATTCACCAGGAAACACTATTTCGATTATAACGGTAAAACAAATAATCCATGCGTTGTAAACAGGAGTGCATATTCCGTCCTACTGGCTCTGCCAAACATATGGCCCTTTGCACTACTCGATATCATTCCTATCTAACTGTAATATGTATACAGGTAAATGTCCCTTTACAATATTGTACCTTTTGTTGCCGTTTATTGTTGTTGTTTGTACTGTTGACATCCTTCTGTCCCGAGTACATAATGGTTTGCGCCGTGGTGGTCAACTCTGTGTTGTTCATCGCCTGTTGGGGCTAGAGTTCCACTCTGGCACGACAGTTTCTGTCGCCAGGTGGGGCTAGAGTTCCACTCTGGCACGACAGTTTCTGTCGCCAGGTGGGGCTAGAGTTCCACTCTGGTACGACAGTTTCTGTCGCACTTGCTGCAGGTGAAGGCAGTCGGCTGAAAAGGTGCAGGATTTGCAAACCTCCATTTTCTGTGGTCCCTCTTCTCAGTCAATCGTGTGAATCATTTCTCTCCTCTTCTAATGCCCTTCTGAACAGTCAGCCTCCAATAGCCTCGGTCATCGGCGGCTGAATCCTGTTTTTTGCAATTTAGAGTGTGCCTTTGTGTCCTGTCCCCGTACTAGAAATGTACTATACTAAAACGCCCATGTTAGGAACCTGCATCGATGTTTCTAGAAAAAACACACAATCGCATCTCTGCGCAATTGCCGATCTCAGTGGATGTCCCACGGTGTAAGATCATTGATTGATGTACTGCGCTATGTACGATGCTTCGTTTTTTCAGATTCATCATATCTTGATCTACTAGAATCCAACATCTAGCATTGAACATGTTTGTTCAGAACACACGGCAGAAATATCGCCATGATGTCATATTTGAATAGTTGGTTTAAATGCGAATCGTGATGTATGGGAGACCGATTGCACATACCGTATAGAATGCTCGTTATTGAAGCTTACCAAGTCATCGTTTCGACATTTTTGACTGTAATGTGCACGTAGGTTTCTCAAAAAGCTTCATAATTGTAATTCGGTAATTTTTTTAACCTACGCTAAGCGAACTATAGAACCCATGTTCAAAACACTACAGAACCTATGTTCAAAACACTACAGTGCCCGTGTTCAAAACACTACAGTGCCCATGTTCAAAACACTACAGTGCCCATGTTCAAAACACTACAGTGCCCATGTTCAAAATACTACAGTGCCCATGTTCAAAACCGAACTTTTATACCATAAAATCATGGTCGGGTTTGTCTTGAAATCATGTTATATGGGTTCAACTATATGTATTCTAACTGCTTGACCGCATAAATGTGTCTTAATCAGGCTTGGGTTCAAATAATTGTTATCTGTCTATGAATATCGATGATCTGCTTTCAACAGTGTTTTCCAACAACATGACGAGACGTTTTTAAACCTAGGTTGAAACACTATTTATTGATAGAGTGTTTGAACCTCTACCGGAGTGCTCTGAACATGGGGGTGTTTTGAAAATCGGCGAACGATACATCACGCGCTTCATGTGGAACTTGGCAAGCTTCATACATCGGCTGGTAACGGCGTTAGAGCACATGTCTTGGTTGACCTCGCCTGCCATTGCTGAGCGCGATACTGACAGTTACGAATAGTACCACCGGCAAGGCTACGTGTATAAACGTCTCATTCCAATTCAACAGCCAGATTTAATCTGACATTACAGAACTAGTCCGAAAACTAGAGCCAAACACCACAGCCCGGACCACATCTGTTTGGTTGGCGTTTGTGCAGTCAAGTCTCGTTTACCCGTTCTTCGATAATCCGATTTTCTTAATCCGCATGCTTTTATGTGGGAGAAATGTCAATAAACCGTGAATTGCTTCAATATTCCGTTTTATCGTGTTTCCCTTTCCGCAGGTCGCTTTGGGAAAACAGTAAACCGGACAACGCTGTGATGTAATTTTCTTAACCGGGTTGTTTTTTTTATAGATCACGTCAGACGCACCGAATCGGACAAGTAATTGTCTCGGTGAGTTCTTTCTTCAGTGTCCCATCAGTTACTGAAGATCAATAAAATATTAACGCTGTAGAAATGCCATGATACATGATACATCACACGTGTGTTACTAATAGTTGTAGATTGGGCGATCATAGGTTGTTTCACCACCCCACGCGCTTCGTTAATCCAGTAATCAAAGTAACGAAATTGTGTAGATAATCGAGACCTGACGTATTTCTAAAATGTCGTCATGCGATTCAGTTTTACAGACATTCGATTGTGTATGAGACACGATGACACACCGTGGAATAAGTGTCAGGCGGTTACCGCGGCAGAAAGATAATGCGCTTGTCATGTCTAGTGCAAACGCACGACACTGAGGTTTTGACATGCGATCTCTCTGATAACATGCAAAGTCGAGCATTTCGCAAGTGTCGCTATGCGATATTAATCTTAGGCAGGAAAATGTAACGTGTCGTTAATTTATACTATCGCTGTGATGTCACATCTGAACCGCTAGGTTTAGTACGAAGCGTGATGTATGTGTGACCGATTGCACAGAACGCATAGAATACTCGTCATTGAAGCTTACCAGGTGATCGTTTCGACATTTTTGACTGGAATGTGCGCGTGAGTTTCTCGGAAACCGACGTAGTTGTAATTCGAAACGAGTGAAGCGGACAACCCATCAGATTGTTCCATCGTCACGCAGTCACACCTGTCGCGACAAATATGGTTACTGATAGACAACATTTTCATCCACCGTGAATACTGCTGACTTTTTTGAACTGACTGCCATTGGCTTATCGAGAGTCCAACAATGTTCATCTACTTATAACCCGCCCTCCTGAGATATGTGTCAACCTTGTTTTTAAACATATTCACGCTGCTAGCAGTTACACAATCTGTAGACAATTTGTTCCATTCATTTATTGTTCTCTGTGAGAACGAGTGCTTGCTGGTGTCCAATCTACATTGATCCTTTACTAATTTTACCTCATGTCCTCTAGTTCTGCTATCCTTCTTGAGTGAGAAAAACATATTTCTATCAATATTGTCATACCCATTCAATATCTTAAAAACTTTAATCTGATCTCCTCTTAACCTCCTTGTCTCTAGAGTTGTTAAACCACATTCTTTCAGGCGTTCTTCATAACTAAGGTCTCTCAGTTCAGGAATCATTTTAGTTGCTCTCCTTTGTATGCGTTCAAGCGTATCTATATCCTTCTTACGAAATGGTCTCCATGCTTGTATACAGTATTCTAAATGAGGTCTAACTATTGCTTTATACAGAGGTATAATTAATTTTTTTCCCTTGTATGTTATGTTTCTTCTAATCAATCCAAGAATTTTATTACCCTTTGAAGCTGCAATTCCACTCTGCTCTGAAACTTTCATATCAGCGCTTATTGTAACTCCTAATTCCTTTTCTTTTACAGTAGTACCCAGAACAGTATCTCCCGTGTTATAGTTTACATCCAAGTTCCCATGTCCTGTATGTGGGCATTTACATTTCCCAAAATTTAACAACATCTGCCATTTATCAGACCATTTCACTAATCTGTCTAGATCGTTTTGTAAATGTTGTTTATCACCATCAGTATTAACCTTTCTAAACAGTTTTGTGTCATCCGCAAATTTCAGTACGTTACTTGTCGTCCAAGTCATTGATATATATTAAGAATAATATAGGTCCTAATATTGATCCTTGAGCTACCCCACTCAAAACCGATTTCCAATTTGAAACTTCTCCATCTACTACAACTTGTTGTCTTCTGTCAGTCAGCCATTGTTCTATCCAGTCAGTTATGCTATCCCCGATACCATGGGCTTTTAATTTAAGTAGTAATCTTTGATGTGGCACTTTGTCAAAAGCTTTCTGAAAATATAAGTAGATAATATCTACTGGCGATCCCACGTCTATCCACTTAGTGATTTCTTCCAAAAAATATAACAGATTTGTTAAGCACGACCTCGCTTTAAGGATAGATAGTCAGATTTAGCCTCCTGAAATTTAGCATCAGCAACTGGTAATGAACTAATATTTTGTTTGGTAAACACTGAACTGAAGTAACCATTTAGGTCTTCCGCCATTAAAAACCCCTGTGATATTATATTTCCAGCACCTTATATTATATTTCCAGCACCAGGTCCAACCTTGTCTTATACGTTTTGTTTACTCCTGACATATGCATAAAAACTCTTGCTGTCATTTTTTATGTTACATGCCAGTTTTTGCTCATAGCTTCTTTTAGATTGTCTTATTTCAGTTGTAGCTGCATTAAGTGCCTCTTTGTAATTTGCATAGTCGTCTTCCTTTCTGGTACGCCTATAAACCCTCCACATAGTTTGTTTTAACACTATTTTTCTAATAGCCTCTTTTGACAAGTGTTTCTTTCTACACCGTTTTCCTTGTTTTTAGAAAGGAACAAATTTATCGATGATACTCTCAATTTCATATTTTAGAATATTCCAACATTCAATTGCGGTCTTATTCATCAGCATGTTATTCTAATCTAGCTTTGCTAAGTATTTTCTCATATCTTTGTAGTTACCTTTGTGGAAGTTTCTCTTGTACGTTTTCTTAGTTTTACTCTATTATTTTACATTGATGTCAAAATGTATTTGATTATGGTCACTGTTACCCAATGGTTCAAGTATTTTTACATTGTCCACTAATTCTTTTTGTGATGACAAAACTATATCTAATACATTTTCTCCCCTGGTTGGTTCTAGCACATGCTGAGTAAGGAAGCTATCCTGGATTAAAAATATAAATTGTTGGTCCTCACTCCCTGTGCTCTCTAGAGAATTCCATTGTATGTGTCCATGGTTAAAATCTCCCATTATGATACATTCCCCTTTACTAACTTCCTTTATAGCGTTTTTTATTTTTGTGTTGTCCTCTTCGTTTATGTTTGAACTTCGGTAAACTAATCCAATAGTTAATTTTGAATTTCCTGAAACAATTTTGCACCAAACAGCTTCATCGCAATCTGCTTCCCTTTCTAGTTTTATTTCATAAGCCTGGATAGATTCTTTAAAATATAAAATACCCCCCTCCCCTTCTTCCTATTCGATCTTTCCTAAATTTCCTAAATTACGTATCCTGTCAGTCCTAATTCAGCATCTGTTATGTCTATGTTGACCCATGATTCAGTTATACCAATTATGTGAGGGTCAATATCTTCTACCATAATGTTTAATTCGTTTTTCTTATTTACTATGCTCCTTGCATTTAAACATACGCATCTATAACCTGTTTCAGAGATTTGTTCGGATGTTTTTCGGACGATTTTTACCTCTGATATATCATTTAATCCCCATTTTATCTCGACGTTTCTTTGTAGTATTCAGCCATTCACCAATTACCTCTCGAAAACCGGTCAGTCAACTAGTTCCACTACTGTCTAGTCAAGTACTCATTTATGCAACCGAATGAACTAGACAATGATTACCTTGCATTTATCTGAGTAGTGACCAGTTGCGAATCAGTTACGATTCGGCCAGACACCATTAAGTGACCACACATATTTTGCGCAGATTCTCGCTTAAAAACAGTGGCGTCTCGCTATACAGAACATGCTGGGGCTCGGTCAAACTCTTCCAAGTATCCGATATTCCTTGTCAAGGGTACATAAACCAGTGCAGGGCCTAACGGGGATGTTAAAGTTGTTCCTCTTACGCGATTGTTCCTTGTAATGTGAGTTGAACTTCACACACGAACTATATACAAGTGAGCTTGGGAATTCTTCGTTCTATGGTGTTGCTTCGAGCACACCTGTTCAACACCCAGGTACATGAAGCCAAGCATTCTTAGTACATCCGTCCTTATGTGCAAGACGTCCATGCTGTCGTCGTCAAGAGTATATGACAAGGTCGACTCAGTTCGTTTAGCCATACAAGGCTTGTTCACGATAATAACGGCAATTTGGTCGGGGTTTAGGTATTTGCGAGCATAATTTTCTTCGAACTAACTGAATTCATATAATGAGAGACACATTAGCTGAATGACAATCTGGAGACCGGTAGTATTGTTGTGGTGATTGACCAGATTAGCATTCCAGTTGGGCGACATAAACAGTTAGTTTCCAATGACTATCATCGAGTTACTTTCATTCCTTCGTAAAAGTTGCGATTTTCTTTATTTGTTTAACAGCACACTAAACATCCAGCACACTAAACATCCAGCACACTAAACATCCAGCACACTAAACATCCAGCACACTAAACATCCAACACACTAAACATCCAGCACACTAAACATCCACATGTATGAAAATCACACGAGAACGCGAAGTTATCGTGTTTGTTTTTAAGTAAAGTTCGGAGAAACCTTGAACCCCGTCTGCGTTCGTGTGCCCCAAAATATATTCAACAATCAACGAAAGTTTTAGTAGTTGTTACTAAACATTGGCGAATGAACCGCTATAGTAATACACGGCCATATGGACTACGTTTGTGTAGCTGCGCTATGTTCAGTCCGTACACTTTGCCTGTCTACGATATACCTTAGCTTCTAACAGAGCAACAGGAACAGGTACTGTCTTTCTCAGCGGTTCCAAATCGGAGAGGTCAGGAAGGGAGTTTGATATGTTGAGGCGCCGGGTTTTTCTTGACCTATCGCATGACTGTTCAATCAGTCATGCGATAGGTGGGATACTAAGCCTACCCTATAATAAACAACATCCATTGCAAACGATGCACTAACTTATTGATTGAGTGACTGTGGATAAGTATCTTACTGTGGCACACTTGCATCATATTTTCACTGTGAATTGTTCATAATCGCTTACTTTGGTTATTAATGGTACCTTTGCGTTACAATTCACTTGTTTGTAAACTTGCCTTATAGTTTTCATTAGTAATTGAAAAAAAAGAACTATGCGCAATTCTATTTCTTTCAGAACACGTTTGCCCTTTAGAATTTTGACAGGAATAGGTAAAAAATAATGTAATAGTTTGTTTGATGATCTCAGCAAAACTAATTCACTTAAAAACTAGTAAATTTTTTCACGAAATGAGGCCGAAAGGAAAAGAGCAAAACAAAATCGAACCGAGGAGTATTCTATAATACATCTGCAAATATTCTACAAAATGCGTATTCCGTCCCAAAACAGCGTAGCATATTTCCGAAAATGCGCGTATCACGAACATTCTACTGAATAAATGTTTATCGATCAAGATAAATACTAACAGTTTTGTAGGGAAAAAACAAAAAGGTAAACGTAAAAAAAATATTTCTAGGTTCCTTTTCGTCTCATGTCTTGGTAAAGGGGAGTTATAAAACCGACAGATGCGTCGCTGTTCTTTTGCGATGAGGTTTTTCGCCAGAAAACGTATGCTGCCTTTTTCGTACCAATTTTCCGCGAAAGTCCGGTAATCCATTTCGAGGAAGCTGGCTTGTTAACAGCCGTAGTTAATTGAGCTGTCGGTACAAATATATCAAGTTTCTACATTTCTGGCATCCATCTTTGTGTCGTAAAATAATATCGTGCACACGGCGGCGTCTGATCGCTTGACAGTGACGCAGGCGTAATGCGTCGGGCGAATAACGCAGATTGTAAAACAAAGAGCTATTCATCTGTTCGTACGACGGTGTTGTCTGGTACCCACGACCAATTGGGTTTATGGTCGTAGACGAGTTGTAACAGACGGGTGCGGAGTTATAAAACGTGGCATCTCGAACACTATATTTAATGTATTGAATGCAACAACGTATTGATCCGACCAGTCTCTAAAAACATTTCACACAATGGTTCTTTTTATGTACGTACGTGGGTCTGTGTGCGTGCGTGCGTGCGTGCGTGCGTGCGTGCGTACTTGTATGAAGTGTGTGTGCATGCGTGTGCATACGTGTTCGTGTGCGTGTTTGCTATGAACCTCATGTATTAGACAGTTGATACTTGTGGGAAAGTAACGGACGTTTCAGGAAAAAGGTTATGTAATCCCCGGTCATAGTTGACGCAATTCATGTTTACGATGGATGCTTAGGTGTGGGCTGCTTGATCAGTTGATACGTGTAGACACACGCACACGGTCACGCACACGCACACACCCCCCACACACAGACACCCACACACGCACGCACCCCCCACACACAGACACCCACACACGCACGCACAAACACACACACACACACACACACACACACACACACACACACACACCCGCGCGCGCGCACGCACGCACGCACGCACGCACGCACGCATACACACAACCATTTACGCGCACGCACGCACGCACGCACGCACGCACGCGCACGCACCGGCACAGCGACTAAAATATTTGTCTGACTCACTCATGAATTAGTGTCGGCTTCGTAAGGGCGCGTATACCTTACTTACAAAGCAGTCCGACACAGCCCGACTCGCTAAAACGATAAAAAAAACGTGTTTATCGCGTTTTTGCCCAGCTTAAGTTAAAGGCGTGTTCTTGTACAACATATAACGAGACTTCAAGATCATACGCTTTACCCTGGCAGTCCTGTTCAGGTAGACGGCGTGCAACAATTATTATGTGTAGCAACGTTCTGAAGAGTGGAACAATGTGTGCACAATGAGCCTGTTTTCACTGTTTCTAAGTTTCACAGAAAACTTAAAAAACTGTCTTTCTAGCTGGCGTCCCCCAATAGTCAGCTCCGGAACATAGTCCGTCATCGGCGCCCTCTTGGGGAAACAACGACAACGAAACCATATTTTAAAGGTAAATTCCACTTTTGTATGACTTGCTACGAATTAAAAACATTACTAAATAATCCGTATAATCTTCTAAACACCATTACTCAATTTGGTGAATGTTTAATAACACACATATTAGTTTGTTGTATATGAAAATAGGTTTATTAAATATTGCAAGTTTTATTTAACGAATGTTGTACAAATTATATGAATAATACTATATTGTAAACAAAAGTGTGTTTAATTTGTCTTAATCTGAATGAATCAGGAAACGAAAGAAAGCACAACTGATACCTTTATCAGATGTGACGTTGTACTTAAGTTTGTCTCTAAATGGGTCCTGGAAATCGCATGCGATTTCGTTGCGCCTTTGGTGTGACATATTTTGCATGGTACATATATAAATAAATACACTTTGTAGCCAGAGCGAGAGTAACGATTTTATAAGACCTTGACGTGACGTGACGTGACGTGACGTGACGTGACGACAAAAGATCAAATATGGCGCGAAGCAGCGGAAGGAAATAGAAATTGAACCGATATAAAAAAATGCAGATTATGTTAGCGTAAAACATCCGATGCCCACCACATAAACTATTTTCATATTTGTGCATATTAAACATTGCCTTGATGTAGGCGCGATGTGCATAAGTACTTATGTGCAAACAATATTGCATAAGTGAATCATTCGAATGATTCCTAGAAAACGCTCCGGAAAGGTAGCATTCTCTGTCGGAGTGTCGCTAGCCGGCAGTTTGTAAGTGGCAGTTGATATATTGTCCACACAACAAGAAGTGCACAAAGACAACCTTTTCCCCAAATAGCCGAATAGGGCTATTATTGATCTCCCCCCACTAAAGCCAATGGCAATAGTCAGCGAGACAATTCCACCCTGTGCGCAATATTACGACCCGGTTTTAATATAATCTGTACATTTTAATAGTTGTCTTGTCTTCAGTAGCGTTTTCTTCAAACCCTACGATGTTGATACTCCCGCCGTTGTCGCGCAATCAGCCGGAGTACACCGAGAACCCTTTCATCGCTGACACGTGCATACGCATATATAACAGTGCTTAGTTTGGCTTTTTAATACAAAGACAGTATTTGTTTTGTCATACCTTACAATGTTGCAGAAGATATGTCACAGACGTAGGGCCTACGTGCATACTGTGGTACAACGAAAAAACAATAAGATACCCAGACTGATTGCAAGTACTCTTAACATTTTAAAGTCAGAAGAACAGGCAATGGTAGGGAAGCTAACCAAGTATAGTATTGATCAACTTACAAATTCTGATTAGCTTATTTAAATTATGATTGTTAAACAACACATATGACGTCTGAGCATTAACACGAACAATAACGTTAATTAATAGGTAGAATGATACGTATTTGATGTGTGTGAGTGTCCTTGTATTTGATGTATGTGAGTGTCCATGTATTTGATATATGTGAGTGTCCATGTATTTGATGTATGTGAGTGTCCATGTATTTGATGTATGTGAGTGTCCATGTATTTGATGTATGTGAGTGTCCATGTATTTGATGTATGTGAGTGTCCATGTATTTGATGTATGTGAGTGTCCATGTATTTGATGTATGTGAGTGTCCATTTATTTGATGTATGTGAGTGTCCATGTATTTGATGTATGTGAGTGTCCATGTATTTGATGTATGTGAGTGTCCATGTATTTGATGTATGTGAGTGTCCATGTATTTGATGTATGTGAGTGTCCATGCGGAAACCTTGATGCATGGGATCCATCCATGACCTACTTCCATCTGAGCACGAAAAGTCAACTATGACGCTCTGTGATAGTAGCAGCATCCTAAAACCACATTTCTCATATCAATTTCCCCTTGACATGGCAGCCATTGCTGGGATAGCAGCCATTGCTGGAATGGCAGCCATTGCTGGAATGGCAGCCATTGCTAGAATGGCAGCCATTGCTAGAATGGCAGCCATTGCTGGAATGGCAGCCACTGCTAGAATGGCAGCTATTGGTAGAATGGCAGCCATTGCTAGAATGGCAGCCACTGCTAGAATGGCAGCCACTGCTAGAATGGCAGCCATTGCTGGAATGGCAGCCATTGCTAGAATGACAGCCATTGCTAGAATGGCAGCCATTGCTGGAATGGCAGCCACTGCTAGAATGGCAGCTATTGGTAGAATGGCAGCCATTGCTAGAATGGCAGCCACTGCTAGAATGGCAGCCACTGCTAGAATGGCAGCCATTGCTAGAATGGCAGCCATTGCTAGAATGGCAGCCATTGCTAGAATGGCAGCCATTGCTTGAATGGCAGCCACTGCTAGAATGGCAGCCATTGCTAGAATGGCAGCCACTGCTGGAATGGCAGCCACTGCTGGAATGGCAGCCACTTCTAGAATGGCAGCCATTGCTAGAATGGCAGCCACTGCTAGAATGGCAGCCACTGCTAGAATGGCAGCCACTGCTAGAATGGCAGCCATTGCTGGAATGGCAGCCATTGCTAGAATGGCAGCCATTGCTGGAATGGCAGCCATTGCTAGAATGGCAGCCATTGCTAGAATGGCAGCCATTGCTAGAATGGCAGCCATTGCTGGAATGGCAGCCACTGCTAGAATGGCAGCTATTGGTAGAATGGCAGCCATTGCTAGAATGGCAGCCACTGCTAGAATGGCAGCCACTGCTAGAATGGCAGCCATTGCTAGAATGGCAGCCATTGCTAGAATGGCAGCCATTGCTAGAATGGCAGCCATTGCTGGAATGGCAGCCACTGCTAGAATGGCAGCCATTGCTAGAATGGCAGCCACTGCTGGAATGGCAGCCACTGCTGGAATGGCAGCCACTGCTAGAATGGCAGCCATTGCTAGAATGGCAGCCACTGCTGGAATGGCAGCCACTGCTGGAATGGCAGCCACTGCTAGAATGGCAGCCATTGCTGGAATGGCAGCCATTGCTAGAATGGCAGCCATTGCTAGAATGGCAGCCATTGCTAGAATGGCAGCCACTGCTAGAATGGCAGCCATTGCTAGAATGGCAGCCACTGCTGGAATGGCAGCCACTGCTGGAATGGCAGCCACTGCTAGAATGGCAGCCATTGCTGGAATGGCAGCCATTGCTAGAATGGCAGCCATTGCTAGAATGGCAGCCATTGCTGGAATGGCAGCCATTGCTAGAATGGCAGCCACTGCTAGAATGGCAGCCATTGCTAGAATGGCAGCCACTGCTGGAATGGCAGCCATTGCTAGAATGGCAGCCATTGCTGGAATGGCAGCCATTGCTGGAATGGCAGCCATTGCTAGAATGGCAGCCACTGCTAGAATGGCAGCCATTGCTGGAATGGCAGCCACTGCTAGAATGGCAGCTATTGGTAGAATGGCAGCCATTGCTAGAATGGCAGCCATTGCTAGAATGGCAGCCACTGCTAGAATGGCAGCCACTGCTAGAATGGCAGCCATTGCTAGAATGGCAGCCATTGCTAGAATGGCAGCCACTGCTGGAATGGCAGCCACTGCTGGAATGGCAGCCACTGCTGGAATGGCAGCCACGCCACTGCTGGAATGGCAGCCACTGCTAGAATGGCAGCCACTGCTGGAATGGCAGCCACTGCTGGAATGGCAGCCACTGCTGGAATGGCAGCCACTGCTGGAATGGCAGCCACTGCTGGAATGGCAGCCACTGCTAGAATGGCAGCCACTGCTAGAATGGCGGCCACTGCTAGAATGGCGGCCACTGCTAGAATGGCAGCCACTGCTAGAATGGCAGCCACTGCTAGAATGGCAGCCACTGCTAGAATGGCAGCCACTGCTAGAATGGCAGCCACTGCTAGAATGGCAGCCACTGCTAGAATGGCAGCCACTGCTAGAATGGCAGCCACTGCTAGAATGGCAGCCACTGCTGGAATGGCAGCCACTGCTGGAATGGCAGCCACTGCTGGAATGGCAGCCACTGCTGGAATGGCAGCCACTGCTAGAATGGCAGCCACTGCTAGAATGGCAGCCACTGCTAGAATGGCAGCCACTGCTAGAATGGCAGCCATTGCTAGAATGGCAGCCACTGCTAGAATGGCAGCCACTGCTGGAATGGCAGCCACTGCTGGAATGGCAGCCACTGCTGGAATGGCAGCCACTGCTGGAATGGCAGCCACTGCTGGAATGGCAGCCACTGCTGGAATGGCAGCCACTGCTGGAATGGCAGCCACTGCTGGAATGGCAACCACTGCTGGAATGGCAGCCACTGCAGGAATGGCAGCCACTGCTGGAATGGCAGCCACTGCTGGAATGGCAGCCACTGCTAGAATGGCAGCCACTGCTGGAATGGCAGCCACTGCTGGAATGGCAGCCACTGCTGGAATGGCAGCCACTGCTGGAATGGCAGCCACTGCTGGAATTGCAGCCACTGCTGGAATGGCAACCACTGCTGGAATGGCAGCCACTGCTGGAATGGCAGCCACTGCT
Source organism: Lamellibrachia columna (assembly GCA_963662155.1). Classification (NCBI taxonomy): domain Eukaryota; kingdom Metazoa; phylum Annelida; class Polychaeta; order Sabellida; family Siboglinidae; genus Lamellibrachia; species Lamellibrachia columna. The sequence goes on from OY759266.1 coordinate 17,294,994, forward strand.
GGAATGGCAGCCACTGCTGGAATGGCAGCCACTGCTGGAATGGCAACCACTGCTGGAATGGCAGCCACTGCTGGAATGGCAGCCACTGCTGGAATGGCAGCCACTGCTGGAATGGCAGCCACTGCTGGAATGGCAGCCACTGCTAGAATGGCAGCCACTGCTAGAATGGCAGCCACTGCTAGAATGGCAGCCACTGCTGGAATGGCAGCCACTGCTGGAATGGCAGCCACTGCTGGAATGGCAGCCACTGCTGGAATGGCAGCCACTGCTGGAATGGCAGCCACTGCTAGAATGGCAGCCACTGCTAGAATGGCAGCCACTGCTAGAATGGCAGCCACTGCTAGAATGGCAGCCACTGCTGGAATGGCAGCCATTGCTGGAATGGCAGCCATTGCTAGAATGGCAGCCACTGCTGGAATGGCAGCCACTGCTAAAATGGCAGCCATTGCTAGAATGGCAGCCACTGCTAGAATGGCAGCCACTGCTGGAATGGCAGCCACTGCTGGAATGGCAGCCACTGCTGGAATGGCAACCACTGCTGGAATGGCAGCCATTGCTGGAATGGCAGCCATTGCTGGAATGGCAGCCACTGCTGGAATGGCAGCCACTGCTAGAATGGCAACCACTGCTGGAATGGCAGCCACTGCTGGAATGGTAGCCACTGCTAGAATGGCAGCCACTGCTAGAATGGCAGCCACTGCTAGAATGGCAGCCACTGCTAGAATGGCAGCCACTGCTAGAATGGCAGCCACTGCTGGAATGGCAGCCACTGCTGGAATGGCAGCCACTGCTGGAATGGCAGCCACTGCTAGAATGGCAGCCACTGCTAGAATGGCAGCCACTGCTGGAATGGCAGCCACTGCTGGAATGGCAGCCATTGCTGGAATGGCAGCCATTGCTGGAATGGCAGCCATTGCTAGAATGGCAGCCACTGCTGGAATGGCAGCCACTGCTAGAATGGCAGCCATTGCTAGAATGGCAGCCACTGCTAGAATGGCAGCCATTGCTAGAATGGCAGCCACTGCTAGAATGGCAGCCACTGCTGGAATGGCAGCCACTGCTGGAATGGCAGCCACTGCTGGAATGGCAACCACTGCTGGAATGGCAGCCATTGCTGGAATGGCAGCCACTGCTGGAATGGCAGCCACTGCTGGAATGGCAGCCACTGCTGGAATGGCAGCCACTGCTAGAATGGCAACCACTGCTGGAATGGCAGCCACTGCTGGAATGGCAGCCACTGCTGGAATGGCAGCCATTGCTGGAATGGCTTAAACTGCGTCCTTAATTGACTTAGCTCAACGGGCATCCGTTTCCTAGATGTTAGAAACTGTAGTGTGTCAATAGGTTGAGTAACATGCTCAGTCTATTTAATAATAGAGAGCGTACTTTAATTAAAATTATCGAAAGAATTTATATCGGGTAACTTGTGAAAGTGTTAACAGCCTATGTCATAATATATAGAGCCGGACCACATTTGTACTGGATCCGGTCAAAACTAATGTAATAGTTCGTCCGATGATTTCACCAAAACTAAATAATAATAATAGTAATTTGGTACAGTCGAGGTGGCCAGTCGTAGTTGATATTAGATATTATATTCCAATTTCGAACAATAAGTCTGAAATGAAACGAGCGAAAAAATCTACTTGAGGAGGGACCATTAATCGGTTTCTGGTCTGACCTGATCTGATTGCGCACCGATAGTTCTTCTACCATATGTGTACAGTTAACCCACGCCGACCACTGAGCGGTATGTCGTACAAGCATTGCAACGTATCGCATTTGACGGATTATTTCGTGTACAAACAAATCAGTTTTCTGCAGGCAAGATCAATTTGCCTTACTTCAGATCACACTGCAAACTTCAGCATCGTTCCAATTGACGGGTCTGGTATTCTGTTTAACTCTCAGCCCTGTCTCAGCAGGACCCTGTCTCAGCGGGACCCTGTCTCAGCGGGACCCTGTCTACGTAGCACCATACACAGACTCGGACAAACGGCGGACGCACAACAAATGCAGTGGAGTTTTCATAAAATTCTTGTCAGCACATTTGGTACGTTCGTCGTAGTTACAGTTGCTAGTGTATTACGATCTCAAACGCCGTGAGACAGCACCGACATTTGAAAACAGACACACGAAAGCAGCCACCGATAATTGGAAGATGTACCAACGCATCCCTTCTAATGCAACCTGAGACATCTTGTAATGTAACCGATGATGAAACAACAGTTTTTAAATGTTACACAATCTTCATGTGCAAATGAAATGGTGTTACAGACAGCACTGCTAGAACAGTATAGATTGCCAGCCAGAAGCTGCAAACATTATATACAGTATATTTACCAACGTTATCAGAGCAACGACAGGGCACATAACAGAGTTTTGAAATATACGACTCCATTAAATACGTAACGTGAACCAAAGTACATTCGAAACCGTAAAATATACTTATCCCCAAAACTAACATAGCATATATCTTTATTATTATTGACAGTGATGTTTCAAGGATCTGACAAGGGGGAAGAGATCAAACGAAGGCATCTTTAGTCGCCCACTAGTTTACCGTGCTACCGTGGAATGGCGGAACAGGTTACATATGAAAACAATTTAAGTCAAGGAGGCACGGTATAACCCCCCCAAAGATTGATTAATGACCGTCGAATTATAAAAAACGGCTGCCGTGACTAACATATGGCTTCATATCAACATATTTTCTGAGATAACACATTATATGCCTAAACATCCAATATGAACCTTTTGTTCACAAGTGAATAATCCCAGCCAGCGTATGAATACAAATAGGTACAGATAGTTCCGTCCTCGTATATTGGCAGTTTGTGACGATAAGCACCAGACCAAAGAAAAGCAAGAAGACGTCGACCCTACGTATTGGCCGGCGACTCCGGGCCGAGAAACACAGGTTCGGAGTGTTACATTTAAACATTTACATAAGCTGTATATGCTGCACGCTCACGGCACGCAGCACGCTCACGGCACGCAGCACGCTCACGACACGCAGCACGCTCACGGCACGCAGCACGCTCACGACACGCAGCACGCTCACGGCACGCAGCACGCTCACGACACGCAGCACGCTCACGGCACGCAGCACGCTCACGGCACGCAGCACGCTCACGGCACGCAGCACGCTCACGGCACGCAGCACGCTCACGGCACGCAGCACGCTCACGGCACGCAGCACGCTCACGGCACGCAGCACGCTCACGGCACGCAGCACGCTCACGGCACGCAGCACGCTCACGACACGCAGCACGCTCACGGCACGCAGCACGCTCACGGCACGCTCACGGCACGCAGCACGCTCACGGCACGCAGCACGCTCACGGCACGCAGCACGTTCACGGCACGCAGCACGCTCACGGCACGCAGCATCGTAGACAGCGGCACAGAAACACCATCTGTTGTTTCCTTCGCTATCTAGGCCGTCTGCGTCGTGCTCTTTTTGTTCAACCAAACCGTTTGCGACGTGTCCTTTTTTGTATTTCCAAGCTATTTATTTCGCCAACAAAACCGCTTTCAACGCTCATGGCTATCGTGACAAATCAAGATTGCTTGTGACAAACAGGCCGTGCATCAAGTTGTCTGTCATATTCACTGCAGAAAACCCACCGGTGCGAGCCGCCCGAGCGTTGTAACAGTTGTAACAGTTGTAACAAAATGATACGTATTGGGGAAAGAATACAACAAAGAGCAACCTAAATGATTCCAGAATTGAGAGACCTTAGTTCTGAAAGTCGCTTATTACAATGTGGTTTGACAACACTAGACACCAGAAGACTAAGAGGAGACCAAATAGAAGTATTTAAAATAGTGAACGGTTATGAGGATGTTGGTAGGAATATGTTCTTCAAACTTAAAGAAGGCAGTAGAACCAGAGGACACAAAGCAGCATTAGTTAAGGAGCAGTGTAGGTTGGACATGAGAAAGTACTCTTTCTCACAGAGGGTGATAAATGAATGGAATAAACTGCCAAATGATTGTGTTAATGCTAGTGGTGTGAATATGTTTAAAATAGAATTGACAGATATTTGATAAGGGTGGGCTACACATAGATGAGAAAATTGTTGGACTCTCGATAAGCCAATGGCTTCCTTGTCCACTTGCCATCTGGAACTTGTTGTTTGGGATGGCAATCTTGTTAAATCTTGTTAAATCTCGTTAAAAAATTGCAACAACTTGCACCAGACATAATTTTTTGTAGTTGAATGCACGTGGACGATAACAAATCCATGATTTCAGTGTAACGCCTACTTGGAATAAAACCGTATACTGTATAGAAGACATGTTTCAAGTGTCATTCTCGAAACACAAAAAGTGGCTGTGTTAGATGATATTATGTAGGCATGTCATGTATGTGGGCACAGAAAAATAGCAGACAAGCAAACTACGTGGAAAGTCTATAGGCGTAGCAGAAAGGATGAAGGACACATTACAAACTACGTGGAAAGTCTATAGGCGTAGCAGAAAGGATGAAGGACACATTACAAACTACGTGGAAAGTCTATAGGCGTAGCAGAAAGGATGAAGGACACACACATTACAAAGAGACACTTAATGCAACTACGACTGAAATTAGACAATCTAAAAAAAATTCCACGTAGCATAAAAATTACAGCAAGAGTTGTTATGCATATGTCATGAATAAACTAATCTTACTAGACAATGTTGGGCCACTAGAAGACAGTGCTGGAAATATAATATCACATTTTATTATGGCGGAAGACCTAGATGGATATTTCAATTCAGTGATTACTAGGTTGGATATTAGTTCTTTGTCAGTTCCAGATGCTAAATTTCAGGAGGCTAAACCGGACTATCTAGGGCAATTAATTGTAATCCCAGATATGGTAGCTAAGAAAACAAAGGCAATGAAGGACAACAAATCACCGGGAGTGGATGGAATTCCTCCAAAATTACTAATGGAAACAGTAGAACAAATCAGTATACCACTTGCAAGAGTGTTCAAGTTGGCATTAATAAAGGGAGTGGTTTCTTTTGAATAGAAAGAAGCAAACATCATACCACTATTCAAAAAGGGTTCGAGAAATAAGTCGGATAATTACAGACCAGTGATTTTACCATCAGTGATTTGTAAATTATTAGAAAGGTTAATTAAAGACCATATGGTGGACTTCCATGTTAGGCATAACTTATTAAATCCAAATCAACATGGATTCCTAAAAGCAAGGTCATGCTTAACAAATGTGTTATGTTTTTTGGAAGAAATCACTAAGTGA